>CM053783.1:286605793-287205793 GCA_028749045.1 Cupressus sempervirens | reverse complement strand
TGTTTTTTGTTTATCTTGAATGCAAAGAGATTAAAATTACGATTTGGATTCGTTCTTCATGTTCAATAAGAGGATTATTGAATTATTTTGTCAAAGCTTTTGCATTGGGTATTTTCCACATTCTGTGTTCAACAAACAGGGATGGTGTAAACTATACACATGTTTCTTCATCTCTGGCTAATCGGACTTCCCACCTAAGAAGTTAAATTCCTTTTGGCTAACATAGAATTGCATATTGAATTTATCTCTTGCAAAGGACAAGAGTAATTGATGATATTTAATCTAGGTTCCCTTGGGGACGCGTACCTGGCCTAAAAACAGGAGTTTCAGAAATGGGACTTCTCGGGGACGGGGTGACGGGTATGGGACGTCTGCAGCCGTCCCCAAAAAGGGAAAATTTGTAGGGGACATCCCCAAAACTCAAGGACGCCTGGGGGCAAAAGAGGGACGGCCAGGCATACCCAGTATGGAAAGGGGACATTTAGATGTCCCTCGACCATACCGGTATGGCCGTCATCCCCCTTTTTTGTATGAAAAAAATACAAAAAGTGAATATTAAAAAACATTTTAAAGCCTCCAACTAGGTCACCTAGGTCGGCCCCACTCCTCCAAATGCCCTAAAAGGTTTAAACTCACCATATTTTTAGTTGTTTTGTCATTTATTTGGTTTTCATTTTATGTTGCAGTTGGCTGAAGTTTTCATTTTAAAAGAAGAGGAGGTGATATTTTTGCTTCCAAGAGCTTGACCAGGGTTTGATCTTCCATTTTGTGCACCAAGTATGAAACTCTTTATGCTTCCATCTATCATTTTTTAATAGATTTGCAACTTGTTAAGTCTGATTTTTAAATTTATTTTTTTTCATTTTTTCAGCTCATATATCAATTACATATTTAAACCTCAAAACAAAGTGCAATGAGTAGTAGTAGGAGTAGTAGTAGTAGTGGTGATCAAGAAAATGTGGTTGGGGTTGATGTTGCTAGCAGTGGGACTAGAAAAAGAGCCGATCTTAAATTTGATTTGTTTAAATGCCCTTCCACCATTATGAAGGATTTTGCAAAGGGTCCGTTCAATAAGAAAAAACCTCTTCTCCAATATGTCACACCTAGGGCAAAAGATAAAAAGAATTCAAGAGGGACTAGGGTGTGGGATTGTCATGTTTACCTTGATGATTTATGGAGTAGCTATACAAGGGTGAAGTCACACTTTTTAGGTCTTTCATGCCAAGAAGTCAAAGCTTGTCCTAACTTGATCGATGAACAAAAATTAGAATGCCAAAGATTGCACTTAGAGGCTAAAATGGAGGGGCACAATTTGACAGTGACATCACAATCTATTCTCTCACAATCATCTAAGCATATGTCATCCACCATTGGTACTAGTGGCAGCCCAACTGAGTCTAGAGGGAAGAGAAAGATGAGTAGTGGTGAGAAGGGCTCGGTGGAAAGTGTGTTTAATGCACATGCAAAGGAGAAGTGTGAGGCATCCATTGGTAAATTCTTTGTTGCTAATGGTATCCCATATCATGCAGCCCATTCCACTTATTATAAACAAATTGTGAAAGATATTTTGAGCATGAATTCCTCATTTGTACCCCCTGGTGAACATAAGCTACGAACCACCATCCTAGATGAAGAGTACTCAAAGGTTGCTTTGTTATTTGAGGATATAAAATGCACTTGGGTTAGGACGTTCTGCTCTATTGTGATGGATGGGTGGACCGATGTTAGACATCAGCCACTCATCAATATCATTGTCACATCCTCTGTTGGCTCTTATTTTTTGAAAGCCATAGATTGCTCAAGAAAGAAGGATACAAAATTCTAGTTCACCATTTTAAGAGATGTCATAAAAGAGATTGGGTTGTCTAGTGTTTTACAAGTTATCACAGATTTTGCACCTGTGTGCAAATCAGCTAGTATGGTGATAGAGGGTGCTTATAGGCACATCTTTTAGACCCCTTGTTGTATTCATTCTATGAACAATGCATTGAAGGACATAGGGAAGATTGAATGGGTGAAACAGGCGGTGCTAGAAGCTAGAGAAGTGCAAATGTTTATTTGCAGCCACCACACTTCACTTGCTCTATTCAGGTCCTTCTCTAAGGAGTTCTTCAAACCAGCTAAGACAAGGTATGTCAATTTTAATTATAGTTTACTTTTAGTTCGTTTTAACAAAGTTATTTAAAAAAAATATTTATAAATTTACTTACATATGATGCTTTTAGTTTTAATCATTAATGTTTAAGTTTAAGCTTATTAATATTTTAATTTATAATTGTTGCTATAGGTATTGCACATATTTCATCTTGATGGAGAGGATGATTGAAGTGTATGAGGCTCTTCAATTGATAGTGGTGAATCCAAAGTGGGGACAATGGTCTAATCCTATGTCCTCTGAAGGAAAAGTAGTGAAGAAAAGAATCCTTGATGAGAGTTGGTGGTCCACAATAAGGTAAGTTGCTGATTTTTAAATTTAATGTTAGTCTTTTGCTAGCTGATTTTCCTACTAACAGTCTTATATTCTTAAAATTCTAATTCTGATTTTAATTTTTGTTTGCATCTTCCAAATATATTTTCTCTATCATAGCACCCATTATAGAAGTCATTAGATATGTTGATACTAACGCTCCTAGTTTGAGACTATTGATAGCATGTTGGGGAAGATGAAGAGAATTGTTGTAGCAAAAGATCTTACATTGGGGTTTTATGAGGAGCATATTAGGCCTATTGTGACACGGAGGTGGAACATGATGAATACCCCACTTCGTATGGTAGCCTTTGCTCTAAATCCCAAATGGTATGCACAATTGGGTGGCAGATCCTGAGCTATTGGATGACTTCACAAGAGCAATTGATAAGATGTATTTAGCTCAAGATGCCTCTACTCTTTGTGCACTGTTCCTTGACTTCACCAACTTTCATGCCCAAACTTGGGTAAGCCACAACCAAGGTTGGATAGAGTTGTTTTGGCACAGAGAGATCCTATTAGATGGTGGACCTGGCATAGGAGAGATACACCTAAGTTAAAAATACTTGTTAGTAGCCTCCTTGCACAAGTTGCTAGTTCCTTAGCAGCAGAGAGGAATTGGTCCACATATTCATATATCCACTCTATCAAGAGGAACGAACTTACCTCTAAAAGAGTGGAGAAGCTAGTGACAGTGCATCATGCTCTTCGACTTGTGAATTGTCAGACTCTGAAGTATAAGCAAACACCAGCTTTGCGGTGAGATGTTGAGCCTGAGGATGTGGCCCAAATAGATAAGCATGACACAACACTAGGATTGATTGGGGTTCCATTAGATGAGACTATGCTTCTTGTGGAGGATGATAGTGAGGACTTTGATTTTGATGCCATGGCGGCAGAGGCAGAATAGGAGCAGCAGTCTACTTCATTTTTCTATGTTTTATTTTTTATGTTCAACGTGAACATAATTATGATACATTGATACTTATTACTTTACAACAGCCCTCTAGCCTTTGGGCCTATAGCTTTGGACATATTTAAATTTTGATTTTCAGATTTATCATGTTTATCATTATGACATTATGACATTTTTAATGTTCATTGTTCACTGATATTGATATGCATTTTGACAATTGGGTACTGAAATCGGCTATTATTTCCTAAATGGCATTCAAATGTTGTATGTTATGGTTCTTTAATGTTTAAATGACATGCTTTGCTTCGTTTCATATGAATAAAAAATTTCCCTATATATATATATATATATATAGCCGTCCTCATTTGCCATCTCCGTCCCCAAAATCGCCAAAAAAATTGTCGTCCTGGAAACCCGTCCCATCATCCTCCACCGTCCCCATACTGGAAACTTGGGGTAACATAGTATTTAATAAATATTGTCTCATAAAGTTGTACACAATAATCCTTGTTGTAGTTGACTCTATTGTCTGGATAAGAAGAGGCACTGGTCTTTTAGAATCATTGAAATGTAGTTATTGAACTTATAATTGAATTGAGTAAGCTATATATTTCTTCCTTACAAGCATCAGCTTAGTTATTATATAAAACATTCAATCATATCAAAGCATTATTATAACTTTTTTTGAAAGTTTAAAAATTTTGCCAACTTATAACTCAAAAAGTTGAAATTCACTATATAAAAGCTTTGAAGAAGGTGATCAGGTTCGAGGTAAAGGTCCACCCACCTAGGTGTAGCAAAGCCTAAAGTGCAAAGGTATTTGGATTATTCTCATTTGTCAGCCAAAACTGATTGAGGAATCCTATCGGAGAAGTGGCAAAACTCTTGGATTTCCAATCTGTGGTTTGGGAACCAACAAATTCTTACATGTGCTAGGCTACAAACATCTACATCTTTTCTTGCTCGAAACCTTAGTTACAAAACTATTTGTACTTGCTTTTGTTTTGGTGTTACCATGTTCAATTTGTCCAGCATGTCCATTTCTTTATTTTTATCCCAGTACTTCACTAATGTAACAATTTTACATTGTAATGTCATTGACCTATACTTCAACAGTACTAAACATTCATATAATCTCTTTCTTTCTTTCTTATGAAATAATATATCACATGTTACAATGAAAATGCAGCATCTAGTTTTTTGAACATTCATAGCAAATAATATAATTCCTGCCTTTCTTTCATTTCTACTTGAATTTGTATTTTAAGTGTTACAAGCACAATGGAACATCTAAACGAGAAATGAAGCTATCAATTAAACTATGATAAATGTGAGCCACCTATACTTTTATGACCATTTCACACTCACTGCGTGAGTCACCTTTAGTAGCAGAATTCAGCATTCCTAATCTAATATTGAATTTTTGGAGCTTATCTCAAGTATTCTTATCATATAGGGGCCCATTTAAAGATGTCAATCTCATGTAGAAAAATGAAAATCGTGCCTGCAAAAAAGCAATTACAGTTAATTTATTTTTCCATCAAATTTTTATTCAAAATTCATACAACCACTACACATCTATAACTCAATGCATAAAAAGGAGTACCCATTGGAAGCATGCGAGTATCCACCAGCAGCTTTGCAGGCTAAGGCCTATTTTGGTAGATATCTGTAGATTGAAACAATGTAAGGGCATATGGATTTAACAGACTATTTATATATGCAGAGGAAGAAAATGCATTATAACTGTCAAAAAGCTAGAGATCATACTTTATCAAAAGATATTCATGCATCTGCTAAATGCCATTCAGAATTAGGGAAATCATTTTATAAATTGCTAATCATGTCAAGGGTACATTGTATTAGGGACTTTCAGAGAAACAATAGATCTCTTGGAAGAGGATAAAAACAGACTTCCTACACATGGTTATGGAAAATAATTAAAAGCATTGCACACATGACAAATATTGCAACTTTGCTACTGTAAATAAAAGAATTTTTTTGGGTACTGCGGTGATTGTGAACGTGAAAGGCCAGGAGGAATAGTAGTTTTTAAATCACCAACTATAACAATGTTTTTATAAGATACTTCAATGATTCATGAGCTCTTGTTAGTGATTATCTAAGGTTGCATAGACATTAATGTACTAACTTGTGAGAATTTCAATTATATGGATGAGTTTACAAAATAAGCAGACTTCGGTAGGAAAATTATCATGACCAAGAACAAAGTTGATTTTGTAAGGAAAAGGATGTACACAGAGAATGTGTTGTAGTGTCCCCTTTTTGGGACATCGGAAAATTTAAAGACCTATTCATATAATATTAAAATTGACTTTGAGAGCGTGGATTCAAATTATAAAAGGTCAATTTAGTATTATAAAGTGGGCTAAAAATGACAAGGAGAGATAAGACGAAAAACCAAGAACGGAGTCAAAGAGTCACAACTTTGTGGATTAAAAGGGGAGAGACTCATTCATTCAGTTATGCTTGGTTTATGATTCAGATTTCAGTTTCTCTCTTGCAAGAGTTATTCAGAAAGCTTCAACTTTCAGCCAGCATGAGGATGTAGCCCCTCGTGGCGGTAGACAATGGATGCAAACCCATTGTCCATGGAGATGTCACATCAGGTGTCTCACGTGCACTTACAGGTTCTTTTCTTAGTGTTCCAATCTGACTGTAAAACTATGTTTAAGATTGAACCATTTGAATGTTGGTTATTGTATTGCTGATGTATAATGCAATAGCTTAATTAAAGGTACTTTATGAGAGTTTACTAGTTGTATATTTTGGTGGTTTGTAACGTATTTTCATATGTATGAGTTCTAAGTTTTATCTTGAGAAGGAAGTCGGGTAAATATCCATTGGGGATATTTCAGTGGTATTAGAGCTAAAAATTCTGACAACTTGTGATGCTTATTCAGAAAATCCTCAAAAAGTTTTATTAGAGGTTTTTAGCTTTTGAAATGTTAATCAAGGATTCATTTCAGAAAATTTACCAGAGACAAAGTTGCCGACTTATTGCTGGGATTTTTTTCAGAAAATTCTATAAATTGGTAGTCCTGAAATTTTTTGGCCATCCTTGTATCCGGGCAAGCTAGAGTATAATTTTGCGGACTATTTATTTGTTATCAGAAGAGCAACAAGTCGTATTGTGTTCTAAGTCTTAAATTAACTATCGTTGTGCTTGAATATCTCATGAAATTTTGTGGGGATGCGCTGTCGTAAGTTGAGTTGTCAACCTTTTGGAATTAATTTGCGACTTATATCATTTCATTTTGAAGAATCGCAAAATACATTATTTTGGTTTTTTACATACTTCGAAGCAAGAATATATTTTGTACCGAAACTATAGTCCATGCAACAAACTTATGAATTAAGCATGCCTGAACTAGAGAAATGGTGACAGAGATTGGTGTATTAATAGGTTGTTGCAACTCATTGTAAATACAGAGACGAATTTTTCATATTGGACGCATACTATAGTTTGAGGCATTAATTTTTGGCAATCATCGGAATATTGGTGCCGATTGTGATTTTGTTTTTGCTGAGCCTAAAGTCATATGAAGAAAGCATAATTTGTGCGTCATCTTTAATTTAACACACAGAACTACTTGGTCAACTTTCCTCTCAAGTATCAAATGTCACCAGAGTTCAAACAAGAATTGGTCTTCCATATTACTCGATTACATTAATGAATGGAAAAAACCGTATTGTCTACATCTTCATCGACTTGATTCCGTGAAAGAAGTGGTTATGTATTATTAATCACCATTTGAATGATCACCGAGTAATCAAATAATCAAATATCAGCACAAAAATTATTGAAATCAAATGATGTTAGCACCCAACCAATATATAAGAGACATAATTAGATTGGTCAAGTTTAAAACCTATCGTAAAGTGTTGGATGGGAGTGGAAGTTGTATTTTCTTCGCAAACATTATTATCCTCGGAGAGCCCATTCTGGCTTGTAGAAGCTCAAAGAACCTTTACCACTGAAAGAGTGGTAATTCCAAGAGTTAGCATGCGTTACAGTGACCATTGGTGTTATTGAAGGGAAGCTTATACAGGTGTATTGTTGCATTTCAGTAACTGCTAGAGGAATATTAAATGGTGTCATGAATATTGACATGTGTCTTCTAGTTGCCTATAATTCAAGATTGAAATATTGAATAATCTCATTATTGCGGTGGTTTTAGATGTAGGGTTATCATGCCAGAAATAGCTTGTCTCTTGCCACAAATATTGACTGTGGTCTTAACTTGCCCAATACATATGATGCTCATTATCGTCCGTTATAGAAGCATACAAATTTTGCTCATTGAAGATTTCTCGGGAAGAATATAAGACTTTTCAAAATATCTCTTGCCGTGAATTTGTGAATTAAGCCGTCAAGGAGACAAAACCTTTAATATTGCAAATATATTACAACAATAGCCCTCCTTCCAAGTGCATCAAACTTGATATATGGTTTGTGTGGGAAAACATCCAGAGTTGTTGGGCGTTAGTATTCATAGCTGCTGTGAAAAGCTCAAACCAAGAATTTGTTTCACGTAATCTTGTTGAGGCGGACTTGGACAGGTTTTCGCAGTTGCAGAGAAGAGACAAGTTCAGGTCTAGGACTGCGTAGGGATTCATTTGCTAAAAACATGACTTTTGAAGATTGTCGACAATGAATGCTTAGTATGGAGGCGTGATAACTGTCATTGCAGACTGAGCAGATAGCAGGAGTCTCTTGGTAAAGGAATCACAGGGAGGTCGAGTGGTCTAATGACTTCATTAAGGGGCCAGCAAGAATGGACAATATTTTGAATGCACACACCATCATCAAGTGAGCAATTATTGGAAGCCATTTGGGTTACTCGACTATCAACTCTGGGAGAATCATCTTCTTAAGTATCTGTCAGTATATAGAAATGGAAATAATTGGCATAAAGGATTTGAACTTATAAATTTCTACCGAAGTCATTGCCATTATTGAAAAATTGAACATATTGTTAGAAACGTAAATGGCAGAATACTTGACTTATTAATCAGAGATCAAAATGATCTATATATACAAAGAGGAGAGTTGAATAGAATAGAAACATTTTATTCTAGACTACACCTAAATATTAGAAACATTCTAATATTTACAAAGATATAATAAGATACAATAGAGAGCATTAAAAAGAAACATAAAGATTATTCTAGTACCCCCCCTTAATGCTCAATCTATTTACTACAGCAATAGATCTGCTGAATTTAACAAACTTGTTAGGACCAAGGGGTTTTGTGGAAATATTTGTTGGTTGCTCTGAGGTAGGGACATAGAGTAACTGAATAGATCCATCTTCTACTGTTGGATGTAATGGCAATGAAGCTCTATGTGCTTGGTTCGTTCATGAAACACTGGGTTCTTGGCAAGTTTGAGTACTCCCTGATTGTTTGAAAACAAAGAAGTCGGACCTGCTTGAGGAATATGCATATCTGCAAGCATCTAATGAAGCCAAACTGCTTCACAAGCTGCATTGACAGCTCCTCTCTATTCTACTGCTGTAGAGGAGAGTGCATGTGCCTGTTGCTTCTTACTAGTCCAGGTAACTGCTACAGATCTGATACTGAACACATAGCCAAAAGTAGATTTCCTGTCGTTAGTTGTAGTACCATGTACATAGCATAACACACATTTCGCTGCAATCCAATGATCATTCTTGGGGTTCGTCATGAACCGTGAGATGTAGCTGATTGCAAAACTAAGATCAGGTCTAGTAGTAGTAAGGTAGATGAGACTACCTACTAGCTGCCTGAAGAGTGTTTCATCTACAAGAGGAGAATCAAATTGTGCGGACAATCTCAAACCAATCTCCATAGGAATGGAGGTAGGTTTGCAATCCTGCATTCGAAACCTGTCAAGTAAATTTCTGGCATACTTGGACTAAGACAAAAAAATACTATTGTTAGTCTGCCAAACCTCAATACCTAAACAATAATGAAGCAATCCGAGATCTTTCATATCAAAAGTTCTGCATAGATCCTGTTTGATTTTTTAAATCAAATGTTCTGAACTTCCAGTAATGATCAAATCATCCACATAGACAACAAGAAAAAGAATATCATTACCAAAGTGTTTAATATACAGATTACTATTTAACGGGTTACGCTAAAATCTCTAGGCAACCAAGTACTGATCAATCTTTATGTACCAAGCCCAAGGGGCCTGTTTAAGACCATAGAGGGCCTTCTAGAGTCTACATACTTTTGGTTATGAACCGGCAACCTCAAAACCTAGGGCTGCGTCATGTAGATTTCTTCTTGTAATTCACCATTGAGAAAAGCGCTCTTCACATCCATCTGATGAACTCTCCAATCATACTGAACTGCAATGGCAAGAAGAATGCGAATAGTGCTCATCTTGGCTATTAGAGCAAAGGTCTCCTCATAGTCAATGCCTTCGCACTGGGTGAATCCTCAAGCAACAAGTCTAGCTTTGTATTTGTCCAAGGTACCATCTGCATGGTACTTGACCTTATAGACCCATTTATAGCTAATGGGTTTCTTCCCAGGAGGAGATCTGAAAGAACCCAAGTGTGATTCTTTTGAAGACTCTGAAGCTCAGCATCCATTGCCTGTCTCCATTCTGGAATTCCTTTGGCCTCTGCATATGTCTGGGGTTTAGGGATACTGTGGATGTTGGCCATAAGAGCAACAGTAATTGTGTTGTGTTGAATGCTCTTATTTCTAGAGGTTCTACCTTTAATGAGTTCATCAGAATGAAGATCACTAATCGTTTGAGCCGACCATTTTGGCCCAAGAGTATAGGAGCCAATATCAGATGCTGTCGGAATAGTTGGATGAGAAGGAGCAAGAGCTGTATTATCTGGAGGTGGATGAGGTGGTGTATCAGTAGCATCAGATGACTCATATAAAATAGGACCCAAGTCTGAGATTGTTGAAGACTGAATCTCAGAATGTGGCAAGGAGGTAGAGAGCTGAAATGGTCTGAGTTCCTCATCAAACACAACATCACGACTGAAGATTAAACGATCAGTGTTTACATCAATTAGTTTGTAGGCCTTATGTGTGTGACTGTATCCTATAAACATGAGTTTTTGGCTTTTGGAATCCAACTTAGTACGTTTGGCATCAAGTATCCCTACATATGCTAGAGAGCCATAAACTTTCAAATGGTTGATCCTAGGTTTATGACCAGACCAGGCTTCCTCAGGAGTCTTATGGTTAACTGCAAAGGTGGGTGACCAGTTAAGAAGGTAGACAGCTGTGGATACTACTTCTGCCCAATATTTTTTGGGAACATTCCTATGTTCTAGAAGAGCTCTAGCTGTTTCTGTGATGGTACAGTTTCGACGCTCTACAACACCATTTTGCTGAGGGGTGTGAGGTGTGGTAAACTAACGTCTAATGTCATGAGTAGTACAGAAGGCAAAGAAAGCAGAAGAACAAAATTCCCCTCCCGTTATCGATCCTAAGAGTACGGATGGGGGAACCAGACTCTTTTTCTACTAGGGCTTTAAACAAGTAAAATACAGGAAAAGCATCTAATTTTTGCTTAAGAAAATATACCCACATTTTGCGACTGAAATCATCCACAAAGAGTAAGAAGTACCTGTTCCTAGTAACAAAAGGAGTATTTATAGGACCACATACATCAGTGTGGACCAGCTGGAGTACTTTAGATGCCTGCCATGATTCACCATCCTTAAATGGTGTCCTATGTTGCTTCCCTGCTTGGCAAGCTCCGCAAATGCGATGGTTCTGGGTCTGGATATCAAGTAGGCCATGGACTAAATTATCCCGAGCAAGTTGTGCTAGATATTGAATGTTCAGGTGACCGTATCGCTGATGCCAGAGGCTGCTGAGAGCGAATGATTTTGCAATGAAGGCACGCTCAAGGGAATCGTCTGAATCTACAAGCCTATAAATACCATGATCCTCAAGACTGACAGCAAGTGTAGTGCGAGAAATGATCAATAACTAAAAATGACATCCGACTAAGGGGAGTGCTTCATAATCTGACTTACAGAAAGAAGATTATGTTTCATGCCAAGTACATAACATACATTGAGGAACATGAGTCTTCTTCCTCCGGACTGAATCTAAACATTGCCCTTGCCGACAATATTGTATTCTTCACCGCCTCCAAAGATTATTGAGTCAAAATAGGGAGTGAATTCAACAAACCAATCACACTTGTAAGTGAAATGGCAGGAGGCATCGGAATCTATGTACCAGGCAGAAGATTTCACATGATTTGTAGGTATGTTGGCCATAAAGGCATGGTAGATAGATTCTTTCTGCTTTGAGTGTTGGGCAGCATTAGTTTTATTTTTAATTAAGTCTGACTTTTGGTGCTAATAATATGTGAATATCTTAGTTGGCACAAACTTCGAGGTGACAAAATGAAGGACCCAAAAAAATTGGAGAAGTACCAAGAAGAGAGCTCAAAAAACCCAAAAATTATATGGTGTCAGAATTCGAATTCGCTGGCTCGAAAATTGAGGCACGGAAAACAAGGCGCCCACAAAAACTGATGAAGACCCATTTGAGATCTCAAAAAACCCACCAAGAATATGTGATCAAAAAATTTAGTCGACCCGAAAAATTAGGGTTTCGGGCAAAAACCTAGCCGACGGCTTGGTAGGTTGAAATTGTAAAAAAAATGGCAATTTCTTGAAAAGAAAAAGCCGATTTTTGTTGCAAAGTTCGTCTAGAGGTTGATATTGCCCTGAAGAGTGGAGATTTAACTCCTCAAATGGCAGAGATAAAACGCATAGTAGAGAAAAAATGCAGTGAAAAATGTCCTCAAAAAAACGCAATTTTCATAGGCGAATTCGTAGACGAATTGCAAAGAAATCGTGATTTGGCAGATGTTTTGCAGTAGGCGAGCAATCACAGGATTTGTAGGCCGCAAGTCTCAAACCACGAACTAGGCAACACAGGCCGACCATAGAAAAAATGCAAATTGTCCAGTTGCAGAACCTCAGGTTACAGAGAAGTTTGGCCCCCAAAAAAAAGACCAAAAGATCGACCTTTAATGTTACGCGATTTGTAGACCCAGAGCTCGGGAATTTCTCTAGGCTGAAAACCCTAGGCGGTTTTGAGAGAAATTTGACGGAAATAATTTCACAAAGAAATTATTAAAAAAAAAATTCAAAAAAATTCAAGTATTAGCTCTGATACCATGTTACAAACGTAAATGGCAGAATACTTGACTTATTAATCAAAGATCAAAATGATCTATATATACAAAGAGGAGAGTCGAATAGAATAGAAACATTCTATTCTAGACTACACCTAGATATTAGAAACATTCTAATATTTACAGAGATATAATAAGATACAATAGAGAGCATTAAAAAGAAACATAAAGATCATTATAATACATATTTTTTTCATTATGTAGTCTCCAAGATTTTTGAAGCGGGCAAGCTATTGTCAAAACCATAAGAGAATTAAAAATTGGTAAAATTATCTGTGGGCAGACAATTAGACTCTTATCAAAGAGATTGTGATATTCTTGACAGCGACTTTAAAATTCTGAGCAGATGATTAGAGCTTTATCTCTAAAGAAGAATCACCTTGCAAAAAAATTGAATTGGTAATAGCAGAGTATTTGCTGATCGTAGCACCTTTTGGAGCAAAATTCTACCACAAATTGTTGGATGCTAAGAGCTTGGTGTTGATTGAATATTAAATCTTTGATAAGTTCTACAAAGGTGAAAATTGGGCAGAACAATGCAGTTTGGTGCAGAAATAATATCAGACTGTACATAAACTATTTGACAATTTTTTTCAGTTTAAGTAGACATAATAGAAGAGTGCAGAAATTTTCGGCGGAATCAGGTGTAATCTTCAATGCATCCAACTTCAGTTGAAGGAAGCAAATTAAGACAATGGAAAATTTGAAACACAAAGTGTTTTCAAAAGATTTTAATGGCACCTTTAATGGTCAACAGCTGAGAAACTTGCAAAAAAAAAACAATTGTATCAGCTATACGTACTTGGATTGCAATTAATACAAATGGAATCTTCAAATTATGTTCTCTCCAAATTGGAAGAGATAAAAACTTATTTGACCAATGTAAAGCAAGCAAATTATAGACTCTTAAATTGGGCCTTACAACCCTCAATAGTGACCTTGGTCCTCCCAGGTTTATGGAGCATCCAGATAAACGTGTTAACCTTGTGATTGCTTCTTGTCTCAATGAGATTATGCGAATAACATCTCCGACAACAATTTACAATGATGTGGTGTTGGAGAAAGTTTTGTAGCTGATAGTGAAGAACTTGAAGGGTTTACAAGTAAAGGAACCCATATGAGGCAGGACCAAATTTGCTTGACCAGTGAGACCACTAGCACACCCTATCTAGTCTGTGGAAACCGTAATGACGAAGAGGAGCCTAAAGAAATTCAGACCAGCATAGGGAAAAATGTAGATAAGATGATTCCAGCTATGGATAAGGAACCTACAAGTTTCTACGTTGGTGATTTGGAGGTTAGGCTTGACAAACATGCTGATGAGGATGGTTGTACTCGAAGCAACAGCATGTTGGAATCTTTATATGATTCGTATATGCATGATATTAACTTCAAAAATAGTCCAAGATGACACCACAAGATGATGAGTTGTATCAACATGATAATAATGAGACGCATGCATTAAAGAACTAGCTGAAGGTTAGTGAAGACATGGTTGTGGCATCTTTGGTACGTTATGACAGCACTCGCAAGTTGCTTGAGGATCTCTATACAAAAGCTCAAAGGGAAGTGGGAGGAGATTGGCTTGTTGTTGATTTGCAGATAGTCAAAATAGCTCTTGAAACTATGAAATCTGATTATCTATGTTTGCTTTCCAACAGGGATTATATTCTTAAGGTTGCTGAAATATATGTTGATCAGTCGAATAAAGGAAGGAATGAGATTATGAAGCTCAATAGGGAGCTTAAGCATAATCATCAGGCATTGGATGATACTCAGATTTCTCTTTAGGAAGCAAAAAACCAGGTTAGGATCACAAATCATTTTCAGGAGCATGAGGGCAAAGAGAGGTATGAGTTTTTCCAAGAAGTAATTGATGAACTTGATAGCATTAGCACACTTATGACTTGGACAGCTGTCCCAAAAGACCAAGTCTCGAATTTTCAGATCACATTCAGCTTATAGACAACCCCATGTTTGAAGTGGATGCTGATTGGACTTCTGATAATCCCTATTTTGAGATAAATGAGGGCACTCTTTTTTATTGTCATGAAGAGGATAATCTTGACCTAAGAATATTGGATCCAATTACAATTCCTAGCAGTGAATCTAGGTCACAGGATTGGTGTGGTGAATTGACTATGTTCACTCGTCCTTTGATTAGTCCAAATATGGTTCCTGATTTCAACCCATACAGGAGTTCGATGGATTTCATGCATCAACTATTGAATAGATCTTGGTGGAGTATTGATGAGAGTTATGTTTCAATCATAGAGAGTGGTTTTTCAGCTTCATTCTTACTCATAGCACCTATGCACTTGAGGGTTCTCCAGATCAATGACAACAATATGATATTTGATGTGCCCTTGATGTTGTTTTCAGCTTTTGAGCAACTCGTTTCTTACATCATCTACTTAGGTCGGGTCGTCACCATCTAATAGGTTATACATAGCTCCTTGATACATTTCTACCTCATCATATCAGCTAGACATGACAAAAGGGTTTAGGATCCAAGTGTTGACCGTATGTATCTATGGCATTTTGAGATTTTTGTTCTAGTCTACAAACTTTGAGACTGGATGCAATTATGATCAGATTTGTATAGCCTCCAAATGCAACGATACTTCATAGATTAACATGGGATCCAAGGGTTTGGTTGATGGATGGGTTGCAGTTTGACACCTTGCTTCGCAGTATGGTAGGATTTGTTTTCAGATTGGGCTACAACGCTACCTGTAGATTCATATGGGATCCTGGTACTAATTGCTTAAGGACAAGCAATCTCAAGGAGAGAAGATTTGTAATGTCCCCTTTTTGGGACATTAGAAAATTTAAAGACCTATTCGTATAATATTAAAATTGACTTTGAGCACTTAGATTCAAATTATAAAAAGTTAATTTAGTATTATAAAGTGGGCTAAAAATGATAAGGAGAGATAAGACGGAAAGCCAAGAAGGAAGTCAAAGAGTCATAACTTTGTGGATTAAAAGGGGAGAGACTCATTCATTTAGTTATGCTTGGTTTATGATTCAGATTTCAGTTTCTCTCTTGCAATAGTTATTCAAAAACTTCAACTTTCAACCAAAGTGAGGACGTAGCCCCTCGTGGTGGTAGACAGTGGATGCAAACCCCTTGTCTATGGAGATGTCACATCATGTGTCTCGTGTATACTTACAGGTTATTTTCTTAGTGTTCCAATCTGACTGTAAAACTGTGTTTATGATTGGACCATTTGAATGCTAGTTATTGTATTGTTGATGTATAATGCAATAGCTTAATTCAAGGTACTTTATGACAATTTACTGGTTATATTGTTGGTTTGTAACGTATTTTTATATGTTTGAGTTCTGAGTATTATCTTGAGAAAGAAGTTGGGTAAATATCCATTGGGGATATTTCATGTGTTATTTACATTTTCATTAGGCAAAAAGATTGCCCCTCACTATGGTTGTAATGTCCCATTTTAGCCAGAGTCAGTGGTTGAGTTGTTGGCCCATCATCATGACCCTAATGGGCTAATGTCTACTAAAATGTAATTATCTTATTACTATAACGGTCATCTTTTGTATATAATATAATTTAGATAGATAATATTATTTCTACAAACTTCTACAATTTCTTATTAGAAACTTTCTATTTTGTACATTTGTAAAATTCTTTATAATGATCTCTTCAATCATTTGTATATACATCAAATATTTTACCAATTACTTAGCGTAATATTATATCAAAGATAAATTTCACTTTCGGAATAATTTTGTACTTTCATTTTCCAAATTATTATTTTATTAAAAAAATTCAATGAGATCTTTGTTATTTCTTCAAACCTATCTAGGATTATTTCGAACTCTCTACAAACATTGTCAGACAACATTTTGTGGTCATCTCTACAAATTGTGGCATGAAATCCGTTTTTCCACTCGTATGGCTTCTTTTTCGGTGTGTTTGTTTCTACCTATGTTACCCAAAAACGCGTTCCCTGCCCTAAGCCTTGAGTTTCGGAAACTGTCCCCGTTTCGGGGACTTGGGGACGGCCGGAAACGTTTCCAAGCCGTCCCCACCCAAGCAAAAAAATCGAAAACTCGTCCCCGAAAATTCAAAAATGGTCAACGCGTTTCCAGATGGTGTTGACCGTCCCCGGGACTCCGTAGCTGTTTCCTATCCGTCCTAGGGACTGCTTGAAGTTTCCAATTTTAAAATAAAATTCAACTTTAAAAAAACATTACTAGTGATATGCAATTTTTTATTGTTTTCCCCTGGGGTGTAATAGAGAAAATATTAGATCACACTCTACCTACTGTTGTTCATGATTAGTTAAATATTAAGAAACATAACAGTAATCTGAGTTTAGAAACAAACAATAATCTTAGTATCTGCCCAGAAATTTTCACTATTAAATTGTTAATATACAATACTTTTATTGTTTTCCCAGGGGTACAATAGAGAAAACATTTCACACTCTACTTTACATAGCTGTTATTCATGATTAGCGAAATATTTTATGCTAAAGTTTCATCTTTTGAAGCTGTTATAGTGTAATATCTTCAAATAGGGATGCCAGGAAAAGATAACAAATATTATAAACTAGGGCACAAACATTCTGAATATTTATTTGCATTCAAATACGTCAATTACAGCTCAGATATTATGTCAGAATCAGATCTGAGTTTATCAACTAAAGACTGTTTTTTAGATTATATTCTAAGTTTAGAAACATACAATAATCTTAATATCTGCCCTGGAAATTTCAGTCTTGAAATACAACCTTCCTTACTATTTCTGAGATAAAATAGAGATGGATATGCAGATTTTGATACTCGACTTGCCCAGAAGTCTGCTGTCCAAAAAACATAAATATAGGGTTTACACATATCAAACATGCAAAGTCGTCCTTGAAATGATGGCCAAGTTATAATGGCCCAAAATGAAGGTTTCAAATCCTAATGCAATTAATTACAAAGGTGCTGAAACGCAGCACCAAATTAAGTTGCTTAGGTCAGCTATAAAATCGGCTAGCTAAAAATGTCTTTCAACAATATATATATACCGCTGTCCCTGTCTCAATTATCACAGAATGTTCCGACATCTGTACGTTGACCATTAAGGGAGGGTATTAAGATAATATCTTATACTTTCTATAATAGTCAACTACTTGTCTGTAGTCCGTCTTTTAGTCTAGATAGGAATGTTTCCTATCCTGTCTCTAGTTTTGTTTCTAATTCCGTCTTCAGTCTACGTTGTTTCTTTTAGAAACAACGTCCTTGTAATTCTTTATAAGAAACACATTTGTTCCTCTGTTAATCAATTAATCATCCGGAAATCCGTTAATCTGCCAATTCTTCTTGAATCTTGTAACAGTCCCCTGCCGTCCCCTATTTTAGCCAAAAAAAAAACGTCCCGGAAACCCGTTTCCTCGTTCCCCCCGTCCCCCTGTCCTGGAAACTCGGGGTAACATAGGTTTCTGCACTCAATAACATTTTTTTGGCTCAAACGACCCATTTCCTACAGGTTTTTAACTCCCACAACCAAGCATTGTGATTTTTTTTTACTGTCAGTGCCATTAATCTCCGATGCATTTTTCTACAACTTGTGGCGACAAGATTTTTGGGCACTCGCGGCAACAAGATTTTTGAATGTCAATGCCATTAATCTCCAGTACATTTTTCTACAACTCGCAGCGACAAGATTTTTGGGCACTCTTCCATCTACGACAATCATTTTTTCTAACATTTCAGCCTGTTTCACGATCAATTTCTTCTACTTATGAGCAGTCTAGGGTATTTAAAAACCCTTTGCCTTTGATTTGTGGCCAGACTTTTTGTTTCCACCATTGTTTTTAACAAATAAATCTATAATTTTTTGGTTTCTTCTTCGGTTGGCTAGGCTTTCATTTGAAATTATCTTTTCTCGCACTAGTTTGAAAAACTCATTGTTGATTCTTGGTAGGTTTTTTGAGATCTCAACTAAGTCATCATCAGAATTTTCTAGGTGCCTCTAATTCTGTAAGGTCCAAAATTTAATTTTGAATTCATATTCTTTTTGGGTTTTTCAAGAACTTTTGGGTCAGCCAAAAACAATTCTTGATATAAGTGCCAATCGTACTTCATTATTTTTTAAAGTCTTTACCTACATTTGCCTCTATTTTATGTATTGGGATTTATATTTTTGAGTCTTTCTTAATGCCTCTTCTTTATTTCTCCTTTTACATGCATTGGGAAGTGTACAAGATGCTGTCATTGACCAACTTAATGTTGAAAGGAAATTAGAGATCCAACGACAAAAATCATAACACCTAGAAATTGCACAACTATAGGGACCCTCCGGTCCTTAAAATAAAATATGAAACATTTAGAAAGATAACCCATCTTATTAGCACAATTTACCAATCTATTTTTTTTTAATTTATACTAGATTTACTCAGGAGATTTTTATCCTCGTATTGTCCATATAAGACTTAGTATCAATTAGCCAATCCAGGATATTCTGTCATGAGCCAACTAGACAATCTATTGAGTTAAAGTTCTATCTCACCAAGATACATGCTTAAGCATTTTAAGCGGCCATCCTTGGTCATACCTCTACTCATATGGGGTAGGTTAGCAAGTAAGTGGCTGTGATGCCGTACTTCCATCCATCCAGGATGGGAAGCCGATGAACATATAAGCAGCCTTCTCGGTCATAACTCTACCTCTTCGGGGTAGGTTAACAAATAACAAGTGACCTAGAATCCATACCTCCATCTTATCGAGATGGGTTACTATAGAGGACCAAAATAAACATTGCTCTGATCAGAATCTTTCACCCTTCGGGACCAATCCGGGTCCGGGTGGCTTGCAAGAAGTTACACAGTCTGCCCAGAACTGAGCCAAGGTTCTTTGCAAGGTTTATCATTACCAATAGATCCACACCTTTCCTTGGATTTCAGGCCTTTAGCCAGGTGTAAGACCACCGAGAAATTACTAAGTCCTATACCCCTTCTCGAATTTCGGGCATAGGCCAGGTATAGGTACCTTCCTGAGAATCTTTAATTTTTTTGTTACCAAGTTTTTATTTATTTAGGATTTGGAATAAATTGTAATTTAACGAGGGATAAGTAACCACAACACCTAGGTCCAATGTATCTGTGCTCAGGAGGTATTCTTCACCTTCCAGGCTGCCTACATAACCGTATCCACGGGATCCAGATATCAATGGATGCGCACTTGCTATCGATATGTAGTTCTATTTGTACTAAGTTTGATGTAACTACCGTGGAGATGACCCTTGTGGGGGGCTTTCTTCGTTTCCGCGTAGTTCTTCACTGTCATACACCTACTAAGGCGAATCAGGTGGCAATCCTACACATCCACTATTCTATGCACAAAACTAGCTTTTGAGTTTTAGTTTTGACCATGTATAATGTTCACCTATGCGTATGTACCTTGGTCTCTCACTAGGTTATTTGTTATATGTCTTCCTAATTAGGGTAGCTAATCAACTACCACACATATTACGCTCCTTTAGGTTGTGGGTGAGTTAATATAATTAAGACAGGAGGGGGTCACTGCTGTATACGAGCATGTAATCCAGTAAACTTATTCTTTTGCAGCCAATAAAATTTTAAAAACAACATACACTTGCATCTAGTATAAGAACTATTCAACCAGCTCTAATATATAATGCTGAAGGATAACGTACTATGCCTATGCTGCAAATAGGTTTTGAGTTTTTGCACAAAAGGATATTGTTTATCTATTTAGTTTTACATCTATTGAGTGGCTAAACATTTTTTTACCGGCCACTGGTTCACACAGAAAACCCAAGAAAATACCACAGCACTGGATACATGTGGGTGTGGAGGCATTCCATATTAAAAAGAGAATGCAACACTAGATATATATTTGTTCATAGCCCTTTTTTTTTAAAGATTTACAGCAGACTATTAATTCTATTTGCAGAAATAAGGTTTACTGCAGACTACTATGCTATTAGTAGAGATAACCAAAAAAAGATTTTCCAGCTATTACTTCTTTTTTAAAATTTACTGCAGCAAGCATATTAATTTCCATTCTGTAACAATCTCTCTTTTTAGAATATTGGTTGCAGGAGGCTTCTAGCAACCTAATTCAAACAATTCAGATACAAAAGTTCATAAACTTACATTATAATTCCCAGCAATTCATTTTTAATATTAAGACTTTTTATCAAACAATTTACAGTCATTCAGCAACTCTCTTTTTTAATATTAGACTTTCTATCAAACAATTGACAGTCAATCAGTTCTAAAATTACTTCCAGACTAGTCCAGACTAACTGGAATCATTTCCAAGTTCAAAATAAATAGCTCAAATTTAATAGATATGAGAAAACAAAATTCTTTCTTCCAGATTTTTTCCTTTACATGATGACCATATATCCCAGGTGCGTAACAGAGATGATATAGACATGGCAGGCTCAGCTGAAATAATTTCTACCCCAAAGATGTATTCAACTGTAACGTTACAATAAGAAAGCCAAAAAAAAAACAAAGAGTTTTCTTTAACATCTACTAGCTGTAAATTTAAACTTGTCACTTGTATCTTTTAATCCTAGTATTTTTTTCTATTTCTATTATATTATGCAACAACCTTCATACACAACCAAGATGAAACTGAAAGAATTATTTCTAGAAATAAATTTCCAATGTACCTGGTTGGCTGAGAGAGTTGAGGTGGGGAAAACAACCAGAAGTTTTGTTACTGTGATACCAAGTTGCTCCCCTCTAAAATAATGGCATTCTCCTTCTCACTACTGTTTTTGTGTGTAGCTGTGATTTTCTTTCAAAGAATGGCGTTCTCCTTCTCACTGTTGTTTATGCGTGTAGCTATCATTTTTTCTTCAAAGAATGGCGCACTCTCCTCCTCTATTCCAGTTGTTTCAGTTGGCAAAAACCCTAGGGCTGGCTCTCTCCACATTAATGTTGCACACCTTTTGAGCAGCCCAAATCCGATTCCTTATTTCCCAAGCTTCCACGTTGCTACTGCATAAGCAGCCATCCCTGCACCAGCCACGTCTCCCATTCTCTCCTGGTTCGACACATCTTCATTCCCAGCCTTGCCATTTCCTGTGCTTGCCTCTTCTAAAGAAATATTTTCACATTCCCGTGGGGTTTTAAAATTAACTTAGCCGACTAAGTTTTTATGTTTGCCAAATAGTAATGCTTATGCTTTTAAATTTGTATAAATAAGGAGCAAAACAATTATTTATTAAAGTTCCTTATCTAACATAATTCGATGCATCTCATTTAAGGATTTTTTTTTTTTTTACTTATATTTGATCCCTCAAAAGTTATATTTAATAATTAGTTAAATGCGTAGTTTCGAAATTTTAAAATTATTTATTTGTAAATGTATTATTTTATTTTTTTATAATTGTTTAAGTTCAACTTCTAAGAAAAAATTTTTGGTTAGTACTTTGGTATAAAAGAAAAATTAATTTGCTTTGAAAAAAAAATCAATTTATTTAAATAACATTTTTTTTTTAAAAAAAATCTCTAAATGTATTAATTACTAAATAAATACATGAAAAACAATTTCATTAAATAATCACAAAAATTACTTCCACCAATTACCTTCTTCGAGATCCAGATAAATATTCATTTAAATAATTGCAATAATAATTTTTTTAAATTAAATTACCTCTAAAGAAAACATTTTAAATATTTATAAGAATTTTAAGAATTTATCTCTAAAGAAAGCACATTAAAAATTTTAAATAAAACTTGATAAATAAATCACAAGGAATTACATTTTAAATAAAGTTTGATAATAAGGTCACATCATACTTTAACAAATTATTTATTAGAATTGCAACAAATGAGCAGCATAGGGGTCGTGACAACAACTCACAATCTTCAAATATCCTGGCTTGGATACAATTGCTTTGGGTACGAAGGCATCTCACCATAGTCCAAGCTAACTAGGGCAAGTTTGATGATCATAATTGAGAAGTTGTTATGCTTTTCAAGCTCTCT
This sequence comes from Cupressus sempervirens, assembly GCA_028749045.1. Lineage (NCBI taxonomy): Eukaryota > Viridiplantae > Streptophyta > Pinopsida > Cupressales > Cupressaceae > Cupressus > Cupressus sempervirens. The sequence goes on along the minus strand of CM053783.1, from coordinate 287,183,216 downwards.
ATTACAAATGATCATTTGCCTCAAATTTCTTCTGGCAAGTTTGTAATAGAAATTTGGAAGCATATGAAGGAGTTGCATGAGACATCCAACAAGAGTCGAGCATTCTTTTTGTATAACTAGTTATTCTCCATCATGATGGATGAATGCAAAATTCATAGTATTTACAAAAGCATCTCACAAAGATTAAGGAGCTTGAGATCATCTCAAAGCTATGGGTTGGAAAATGCAAGGAGAAGATATGGTAGTCATCACCTTGAGAAACCTACCAAAACCATATGTGCATTTTTATAGAAATTCTCAACATTACTTGACTAATGTTGATCTATAATTTCCAAACTTGTGCAGAAACTTCTAGCAAGACGGTTGGAGACAACAATTTGGTAGCAATTGCACCTCGTCCTCCTTCGAGCAAGCCCTTTCAAATAAATATTTTCACGAGGATGAAAGCAAATCTCAACAACCTCTATCATCTCAGCGAAAAGGCTTCAGTTAGTCTCAAGATGGTGCAAAGAATAATTAATGTCATAAGTATGGCCATTTGCACAAAGATTATTGCAATTAATTGTCTTTTGAACAATAAAAGTAGGGAGGGTCTCAACATAAAGCCAATGTTGTTGAGTACACTGAGCAAGAGGACTCTACCTTTTACACCTTCATGGCTAAGAGACCTGCAGACCATGTCAAATATTTTGCCTTGTAAATAGATTTTAGTGCCTCTCAACTTCACTCACAGGCATGATTGGTTTACAATTTTTCTCCCTTCACTAATTCAGCAATTGGTTGAAGACAGAATAGTTCAATTGAAGTATGTTCCAACAGTCGATTAGACTGCAAACATTCTCGCCAAGCCTCTTGGTCTATATAAGATAAGATAAATTTATTAATGTCCAACAAAAGACCACAAGGTCTATAGGACTGAGAAGCATATAAGATAAAAGACTGCTAGCTACAAGAACACCAAACGGTGTCAAGGAAGAAAGCAAACAGGAAAAACAAGAAATAAAAGAAGCAAGAAAAAAACAAGCGAGGCAAGGACTAAGGGTCCTTCCTCAATAAAAAGAAGCCAAGCTTCGAAGGGTATGGGCTAGGACGAGCAAGGGCCCCAAGCCGTCGCCAAGAAATGTTGGGAGGGTTCCACTAATAAATAAAACCACTACAAGGCCTCATAGATTCGGAGTGACTGACGATGGTGGCATAGGAAGGCCGCTTTGTCCCACGTGTCAAGGACAAGGGGGATAAGAAAGCAATGATGAGCTGAATCCAAGCCTCTCTCTAGGGAAATAGGAGCAGTAACATGTGGTCATGGAATTGCATAGTCTCTCTGAGATACAGTGCAAGGCATCTCTGGTCTATGTAGCTGAGGAAAGCCGCAAGGGAACTACACTCCCTAAATAAACAATAGAATCTTCCACAAATCTCATAGTAGGCAGGACAATGAAAGATGAAATGGATCTCCGTGTCGGTCATACCCAAGGTACACAAGTGACAAGTCTGGTCCTCTCTATCCATCTGTCTAAATTCGAAGCAAGTGGGAGCCAACCCTAAAGGAGCCTAGAAAAATGCATAAGGCATGACACCAACACCAAGACAAGTACCTAGAGGGCACAATAATACCATCCCGGATAACAAGGAAATGCTCAACATAAAAGGCCATCTTCAGGCATAGCCCACCTGCAGGGTTAGACCACGTCATGTTGATATATTGTCTATAATTGTCAACTCTGACACACTTGTTCAACTCCTGCTATGAGGGGAGGAGGTGAGCAGGAGCATCCAACGAGAACTAGAAGAGAGGGAGATGGTCAATATTGATCCCAATCGAGCTCAAGAATGAAGACGCCTACACAAACTACCAACGGGCTTGGAAGGTCGGATCGGAATTCGCCACACTGATAGACGAACAATAAACCAAGAGAACCTATGCCAGTCACCCACAGAGTCTGCAAAACCACAAAGACAGTGAATAAACCAAATTAGATTAAAAATGATGGCTAACCTAAAGGGATGGGCCCCAAAGTCAACCAAAATAATGTTGTGGGGGGTGAGCCGATGACATTTGATAATACGTCGGAGTAACAAGGTTTGGACATGCTCAATGGAGGCCCAGTTAGAGTCAAGAAGAGGATGCCCCCAAACCACTGAGTCATAAAGAACCATCGGTCTAACCTAAGAGTCCAAGCAGGACAACTTGGATGGACTATCCTAGAAGAGGTGTCTACAGCATTGTCTCTTGAGCATACTAAGGGATCCCAAACCCTTACTAACTCTAGGCTAGATGGCAGGTCTAAAACTAAAATGAGGTCTATAGAACTTGATCCCTAGGTACACATAGGATGTGGTAATCTCAATCTCATGACCCTGGAAGTAAAAGTATAGATGAGAGTTCTTCAAACAATTGAAGACCATGACCTGAGTCTTGCTCAAGTTCATGGAGAAGGCAACTCACAAAAGGAGGCCAAGCCATCAAGAATGCCTCTAAAGACTCTCCAGAAAGGAGGCCAGAAGGATCACATCATCAGCAAACAACAGAATGGAGATCAAGACCTCCTATAAGTAGCAACCATTAGCAAGGAGTGAGGTGTCTCTAAGAAAGGTCTCCAACTCATTAATATAAATATCAAACAAGGTGGGGGAAAGGGGGCTCTGAATAGAGGTTGAGAAACTCTTTGGCATCCTGAATCTACCAGTAACACTGTAATAACCCTCCTCAAATCTGCTCTCAAAAATGCTGATGAAAGCTCAAGAAATTTCATCAAACAATTCACATGCAAGGGACGTATGACTGATATAGTATTTCAGCTGGCTTCAAATGACTTTTTCTTCAATTTGCATCAATGAGAATCTTGTGCTAGAAGACTACAATGGACTACACAATGACCTAACATGAGTGTGCTACTAATTTTGACAATATTCAGTGCATATATACTATGTTCCACGGAGTTTCCGGGACAGGGACGTTTTAGGGGACGGGGACGTGTTTCCGGTACGGGTACGGGTCGAAGCCAAAATTTAGGGGACGGGACATCAAGGGACGGCGATTAAAAACATAGGGGATTTTTTTTAATATAGAGACAAAATTCAAATATGTATATCATAACATTGATAAACCATTCACCATAGACATTTTAGAAGATAAATACATGGAATATTATCAAATGGCAAATACTAAGTGCTTCCATTATAACAATATCACATACATATATAGCAAAAATTAAAATGCCTAAAGGCTTCAAGTATCATGCTGAAATCAGAATGAAATAAAGAGAAGTCCAACTAAAATAGTTAGTAAATAGTAAATACCGAACGCAGTCTTGCCTCACTAAACACAATCTTTGCTCATTGCTGCTACTGCTATTATGTTTTTTTCCTTCCTCTTAGCAAGTATGTTAAATCGAAAAATGAGTAGAAGAGTTAGTGTTTTAATGGACCAAATATGGGTTGCATATTGTTATTATGTCTTTAAGATGACTAGGGGCCACACGAACAACAAAAATTAGGAAAAAATGTTTTTTTTGGGGATGGTTTGCCTTTACCAGATTGACTGGAAAAAAGGGGACGGCCAGCAGTTTCGGGGACGGATAGGGGACGGCAAAACTGTCCCCGATACTGCTGGCCGTCCCCAAGTTTCCTGCCCAAAAAAATTGGCCGTTTCGGGGACGTTTCTGAATTTTTCAAAAAAGGGACGTCGCAGGGTACGGCCAAAATCCGTACCCGCGTCCCCGTTTCGTACCCGGTACGGGTACTAGGGTACAGAGGCAGGGGACGCGTCCCCGTGGAGCATAGCATATATATGATCTAAGCATGAGAAATGAACACTTACAGCCAACTGGCATTTTTACAAACAGTTGGTATGCAAACTAACTAGCTGATAAATAATGATATTAAATTTCTTAAATGACACCAGCAACTATTATCTTCTTAATTGCAATGAAAATTACAATGCTTATCAAATATGGCCAAGACTTTGGCATTTACATGGATTACATAATGATAATGCTGGTATAATGCACACTTATAGCTGAAAGCTTATAACACCCTAAAAAGCAATACTAACAAAAGAACCTGGTTGTAGATGGCTGTAATAATTTCCTTCAATGCTGCCCTTTCTGCTTTGCTTTTTTCGAACTACTTTTTTCGGCCTGCTTTTTCGGTTCTGCTTTTTCGGACTGCTTTTTCGTACCCGCTTTTTTAGCCTGCTTTTTCAGTTCCATTTTTTCGGACTGCTTTTTCGTATCTACTTTTTCGGATTGCTACTATGTTGAATCTCAAGACCATATCTTTCAATGGCGTCAAGATTTCCAGCTTGAAGGGATTTCGTCCTTCAAACTATTGAGATATAATCTCCAGAAAATTCCCCAATTTCTTTGATATTTCCAAGCATACTAAAAAGAAGCTCTTCCCCTTCTTTTACAGTGTTCTCACAAGAGCTCAATCCTTCGTTTTCTCAATGTGGGATAAAACATAACTCCCTTTATGTAACTTATGTCTCCAATGTGTTATAAAATATAGGGGACTCTTTTAATTTAAATATTTCCCACAAACTATAGTTTATGCATTAATAAAGTTAAATATTTAAACTTAACTTTATAAAATAGCTTTATCAATGCATAACAAATCTTATCAATGATAAACAAGTCTTCTTGTCGATTTTAAACAATTACCATCGACATACCGCTGCCACTGAATGTCCAACCATATCCAAGATGACTTACTATAAATAGTAGGTATGCCCAAAGTTGCCTCAAAACCCCTCAGAAAGACCTGCAACTGAAACTGTCTAGGCCAAATGGCCTCTAAGTCCCTTTAATGTCCTGGTTGGCCTACGGGACCGTGGGGAAATAGGCTCACGACAACATCATGCTATGAATGCTAGAAAGGGGACATTACAAACACTCATATAATCTCATAATAGTTGTCAATAAAATCTCTTGAATCCTGATGTCTCTCAGTCTCCAAAAAAGGGCCACACGCGGGACAATATCAAAGGCCTTATGGAAGTTCATGAAGCAACAGTAGACTTTCGTAGAGCAATGGCGAGCCTCCTCATGATGGCCCGCAGAGTCCAAATGTAATCCATAGTCTAGTAGTCAGCTTGAAAACAGCTCTAACCTTTCACTTTGCAATCTCTCCTGTCAAGTTCACTAGAAAGAATAATGGTCAATGTCATAATGTAGAGCTTGGCAAAGGTGTGCTCAATCATCATAATTTTGTACTTACTAGGGTCCAAAGCCAAGCCAGTCTTGAGCATCGGATAGATGATGTGCCTCGATCATGAATCTGAGAAACAAGTGCAAACAACTCTTTTGTAGAACACAGGAAGAAAGGAAACCAACACAAGAACAGCGAGCTTAAGGAGCTCAACCTAAGAACCCTCCTCATCCGCAACCCTACTGGAACTCATGAATCTAATGGTCTCACTTATGACAGACGAGGTGAAGAGGTGGCAACTAGGAGGTGGGGTGAAGAGGAGAGGAGGTTGGCCAAGGATGTCAAAGAGTGGAGGCATGGCCAGTGAGGGAGTGGAGATCAAGGTGGAGGGTGGGGAGCAGTAGTGGGGGAATAAAGTATGCCAAAAGAGCTTTGGGTTGTGTGATAGAGTGTCACAAAGGGAATGACACTGGGAAGAAATGAGCGAATACTTCTTATAGCCAAGGAAACGACTATAAGAGCAGTGCATGCTAGTGAAATCATTAGAGTGCAACAAGAAGGTTGAGTGCAGGCGGCGGTGGAAGGACTTATAGTCATCATTGAACCAATGATTCATAGGGAAAGTGCTACAACATAATGCATGACAACAAGGGCAATGGGGGATGGAGAGGAGAGTAGACTCCCAAATCACAGTGGCCAAAAGGTCAAACATGAAGGAGACCTAACTAGACATAGAGAAACCGCCAGGGGAAAGAAGTCTTCTTAGATGGATGAGGAAAAGATCACCATCACTCTCAAGGATGTGAAAGTAAATCGTGTTAAGTTTGTAGTTACAGTCAGATTGATATGATCATGAGTTTCATTATTGATGATAATATAAATATTTCTTTATATATATAATATATATAATATAATATATATATTACATATATTTTATTATATTAGTTATATATATATAATAATAATGTATATATTATACATATGGTTAGTTATATTATTCTATACTAACTAATGATGTTTAAACCTTGGAGATATGTCTCCTCAAAAGACATGTCCCCTTCTCACATACTTATATGAGATCCAAATCTGCATTTGAAACATATCTATAACAATGGCAATATAATTACATTTGCAGAAACCGATCCATGTTATTTAACATGGTATCAGAGCCAAACTGCAAGTGTAATAAAAAAAAACAAGGAAGCAACACATTTGGATGACGCAATAAATGGGCGAGATTGCAAGACATCTAAGGATTGTTTTGGTCTAATGCCAAGAGAGTGGAAAGATTACAGACAAGCTAGTCATCGCTACAAAGGGTATTTTCACTTCTTCCTTAGTTTATTCAAAGAGACAATACTAGTATTCAAGCTATTCATTGCAGAAATGGGCATTTGTTTATTGGCAAACAATATATTCATTGCTGCGAAATATATCTATGGGTATTTGTCCATCGGAAAACAATAATATCTTGTCCATTCAAACTGGTATTCGAACTAGTAATCTCTGCTAAATATATTCATTGTCAGTTTATTTACAAAAGTCAAAAGGTTAATTGAGAACTGCCTGAAACAAATGGGGGATTTGGGACAGATTGTTCCAATGAAATTTGACCCACTATTATAGTGATTCAGCGAATATCATTGTGACTGTTATCATATGCTTCATGGAAGAACCATCTTATTATTTGCTTATCTCTGCAATCATACATCAATATTGAGTTAAGATGATAACATGATATTCACATTAAACATCACTATCTGAACCATAGAGTTCTCTAAGACAGGAAGAATAGCATGGAGGGACCATTATATTACTAGTTATGAATCAAGAGTTGCGATGATCTTCGTGGAAAATGAAAACTACAGGAGAGAGAAGAGTGAGCTAGACATAACGGAAACCTACAAATATAATATCACCCCCAAACCAATGATATACTCTTTTAACACAAACAGAGTGCATGTTTGAGAAGATGGGTTCATCACCATCATACAGGCATCTGTAGAGAAGTAAGTCAAGGTTATAAATCACATCATCATGAAGGAGACATATAAGGCTTATGTTCAAGTATCAGTGCTTCTAATTATAATAATTAAAATTAAAATTAAATCTGAGGAAATATTATTTCGTGTTGTTTCTGAAAAGTTGTGATTGTTCTATTCTTTTCAAAAACTGAAGATTGTGAAAGCGGTCAAAACTATGTGATGAACATGTCAGACTCTAAATAAGCCTTCACTGCAGGGGTATTTTCTTCAGTGGTTTTTGGAGAACACACTATATAGTATAATTCCTTAAATTAATTTCATTGAAAAACACTATAACTAAGATGAATTTGACTTATTGATCACCTTTTGCGGGAATTTGTACATGAAGTCAAGGATTATTACATACCTAGAAGTGCTGTGATATGTTAAGGGGATAGGACTATTTGTATATTATCAAGAAAAGCATCTAAAATTGTAGTGAGAAAAGAGATGCAAAGAAGTCATATCTGTCTCTGGAATATAGAAGTCAGACTGATGACAGAGACGCAACCGTTGATGTTCCCGAGAGCCAGTGAACTATATTTCAGTAGAGCCAAAATTGATATATAGAGCATCATTGGAAGGAGTACAAGATAATCATACTTGTGGAGACTAAACTCAAATAAAGTCACTATCAATTCCAAGTATTGCAAAATTGTCTTGACCCGCGTATGTAGGGCATAGATCGAATTAAGCCCTGCTGACTGCCCAGTGAAATATAAGATGAAAATTATTCTCAGGTGAAAGTATCTATTGTAGCCGTATACATCTGAGAAGAAAAAATGGGGAAAGGAAGATCATTATCGGTGAATGAAGAAAAGAACATAGAATCTTACATGGAGAATAGAATGTAAACCAGAGGCAATTAGAAATACCCGCCTAGTCAGAAATTCATATCCTTGCTTGGAAATATTCGCGCATAATTGAGAAAAGGAAGGACGTCTGCAAGGTCATTCATTAGTTGGTAAAGAATTAAATTCAATGATTCGACCTAATCAGTACAACTGACTCTTATAGATCAACCAAGAAAATTATTACACTAAATGATATCATGAGCTACTCTTCACAATTTTCAAAGGTTCTGTGCAAGTGAAGTATCAAATGCCTCCAAGGCAGGGAACCATGAAATAATTTACAATCAGACTCCCCTGCATGTTTTGTTGTTGCAAGACATTTCAACCTGAAAGGAGGTCAAGAGATAATTGGTGGAAACTTCATTACATTTAATGTGCATATGTGTATGCTAAGACAGTGAAATTATTCCCTGTCAGAATTAAGAATTTTATAAGGCCAAAGTTGTCTAAATATACAAAGATGCACATAAGGCTAAATTGAATGTTATGATGGAGAAGTTTATCTACATGATTGCTGGTTATTTCTGTAATTGGTTGCTGAGCTACAACTTCATGTCAGTTACAAACTCTGAACTTTCCAACTCTCTCTCTCTCTCTCTCTCTCTCTCTCTCTCTCTCTCTACATATATATATATATTCTTTTTTCATGCTTTGGGAAGATGAGTATATGTGAATATTTAAACATATTGGTGTGTGTGGAATGATATGTATAAACACCTCTATGTTGAATGGTTGGAGTAAATGAAAAGAATATGATAAAGAGCTAAATAAATGCTGACAAAATTTTGTGAAAGAAAAGCTCTGAAAGATTAGAGAGATTTTTGAGGAAACTTGGTGTAGAAGTCTGATCTGGAAAGATCATTCTTTAAGCAGTTGCATTGTTAGATTCAAATATTAAAGAGTGGATAAGTTTTCAAATACATGAGATTGATGATGAATATGGAGGGAGCATCAACTTCATACATGGAAGGAAGAGAAGCAAGTGCGATTTCAAGGTGTGAGAAAGAGGCTGAAATAAGGAAAATATGTGGCCAAAATTATGAAAAAGGATGCAAATATTGCTGGGGTCATGCTTGCGTGCCTTCTTTATGCTGCAGCTAAAGCTTATAATATCGCCCTCGTATGCCTACCAGGCTCTAATGCAACATCTTTAAATTTTCCAAAACTCTAAGTTCAACTTGGAGGGAGAATAAATGAGTGAGAATCTTACATTGTGGGGGGGAATAATAACAAATGTTCCATTCTCACTTGAACCATCTTTAGAAAGGAGATGTTCCATTCTGAATATTCATGTGTAGATAAGTATTTTTATCTTTTACATTTATCTACTCTTTATAGTCTCTCTCTTATTTGTAATTCTATACATACTATAAGGGTTATTTGCCTTGATCTTTACCTTTATGTTTGAGGATGTTCGTACAGGAAAAAGGTTAGTACTTTACACATGCTACCAAATATTGTGCAGAATCAATCTAATGATAGTAGCTCCAAAGTCCCCGATGATCAAGATGGATGAGGTGAAGCTCTTGAAGAAAACATCTTTGATGATTGAAATTATGAGATCCTTCTACATTAAGAGGGAGTATGACACTTCTTCAAAGGCAACACGAGCTTAGAAGATTGATACTTAGAGGGAGTCTAGAAATACATGTGAGTGATTGCATGTTGATGGGCCTACTCCTATGTATATTATGAGGAAGTATTGACTTATCACTAGAAAATCTAAAGATTGATATCCGATTCAAAGTGAGTTTGAGAGGTATCCTTGGGTGAAGAGTTTTTTTTTTTTCCACCTGATTTCCTAGTATCAATGTTCAAAGGGAGAAAGTTTGAGATGCAACCCTTCGTAGATGATAGTTTTCTATGAGGTAAAGTTCTAAGTGAAAGTCTTCGTAATGCGCTCTTCTCTATGAGAGAGAAGTATGAGTACTAAACCTCTTGCAAGAGTAAAAATAGAGTATTTTAGATCTAAACTTGGTATGACAAACATGTAATTACATTTTTTTGTAAATTTATTCATCAATATTATATTAAATTATTGCTTGCAAACTTGTTAAATGAAAGGTGATGATCTTTCATATTTGTTTAAAGGTCTCTATTGTAAGGTGACGATCTTATCAATAGATGACCAACCTTTTAATACCAAATGTACAAAAGGTTATTGGTGTCATTGTTATTAGGCAGGATTCTGCCGAACACATTGATATCCATCATGATTATAGGCCAGATTTGGCCAGACATCATGAAAATTATTGGTGTCATTGTTATTAGGTCGGATTTTGTCTGACACAATGATATCCATCATGATTATAGGTCGGATTTTTCCAGACATCATGAAAATTATTGTTGTCATTGTTATTAGGCCAGATTCTGCCGGACACATTGATATCCATCATAATTATAGGCCGGATTTTGCCAAACATCATGAAAATTATTGGTGTCATTGTTATTAGGCCGGATCTTGCCGACACATTGATATCCATCATGATTATAAGTCGGATTTTGCCGGACATCGTGAAAATTATTGGTGTCATTGTTCTTCAAGCCGGATATTGCCGAACACCATAACTTCAATCTATTATAGACCACACTTAAAGTGGTATTCAAACTTATATTAAAGTTATAGTATTTGCTTAATTTCCCTCCTTGCTAAAAGGAAAAGTGTTGAGAAATTTAGTCTCATTATGAATTGTAGCAAATTCCATATATAATGTATGTTTGTGTTGATGGATTTATGTTGATATCCTTAAATATGCCTATTCTAGGAATATCATACTGAGATGATATCTCTTCATATACTCAAGAACATAATATGTTCTGTATCAATCCTTCCTAACTAAGAGGGAGTGTTAAGTTTGTAGTTACAGACAGATTGATGTGATCATGAGTTTCATTATTGATGATAATATAAATATTTCTTTATATATATTATACATATAATATATAAATTACATATATTATATATATTAATTATATATATAATAATAATGTATATATTATGCATATGGTTAGTTATATTATTTTATACTAACTAATGATGTTTAAACCTTGGAGATAAGTCTCTTCAAAAGACATGTCCCCTTCTCTCATACTTATATGAGATCCAAATCTGCATTTGAAACATATCTATAACAATGGCAATATAATTACATTTGCAGAAACCAATCCATGTTATTTAACAAATAGGGGTGCGGGCAGGCAATTGCGGGGAATGGGAGGAGGAGGAGAGGAGGTGAAAGGTGGGGGAGAAACAAAGCAAGAGGCTAAGAAGAGCATGGTCGGCCAAGGGAATGCACGTGATAGTGTAACAATGGATGAAGGGAATGAAGGAGGCACAAGTGACAACATAGTCCACAACACTAACATCCCCACAGTGAGGCCAGCAAGTGAACAACTCAGAACCGTGAAAGCAAAGGAGGCCATTCAGAATCACCAGGTCAGAGGGCTCACAAAATTGGAGGAGTGGCGACCGTAAATAGAGAGTGGCCCCTAACAGTCGTTTGATGTGCGCCGAAGTTCTAGGGTAGTAGGATTCATCTCAGAAGTAGATGACCAATCAGAATGGTGGTCGTGCATAGGAGTCTACAAATCTTTGGTCCGGGCATTAAAATCCCCTAGTAAAATGATGTCACCAATGGCCGCAAACTTGGAGATGCACTCATACAAGTCCAAGAATGGGCCCCCGTCCTCAGCACCATAAATGGCATATGGGGAAGAATCAAGCGGAAAGTAGCAAACAACAATAAATATGTCCCTCTGACGCTAACTAGTAGGACTGATATGGATCCACAAGAATCATGCATGGACATCAATGTGGACCAACGAGGTAACATTGAGACATCATCTCTAACCAAACAACCCACACCACCTGAGCCCCTAACACCACCAGAAGCATGCACCTCCTCACTACAAATTGATAGCCAGTGATACCGAGCAAAACCAAGAAGAGGACGAATGGGATTCTCATGTGTCTCAAAGACAACCAGGATATCTGCAGAACCAACAACATCACAAAGGAGACCCAGTAGGGACCACAGCGAGCCTTTACCATTCTAGTAGTTGACAAGAAGAGTCTTAGTAGGGCCCACCCTTGTCACATTGTTGGCGAGAACATCATGTGGCCTTGGTGGCCTATCTTGACACCCAACCACTAGGAGGAGAATCGTGAATAGCTGCCCTGAGGTTACGAATAACTGCCCACTTACCATTGCGTCTAGCCTCTGCCACGAGGCTCCTGGAATGCTTCAACTCAACCACCTGGAATTTAGTGAGGTCCTCATCCAAGTAAATCTTAGTGGGAAAAGGGAATAACTTCCTCTTCACCCTAAGAGCCCATAGCCATAAAAAAGGGAGAGAAACCAAATAAACAGAATGTCATCTGGTCCAACCCAACACATGTCAAGTGTGATATCTGAGATACCAAGTTGATCCATGAGAAAAGAGTAACCAGCTGCAAAGGGGTCAGCGATGGAGGGGAGACCACGGACACATAGGTTCAATTCACAGGCCCGCCTAACACACTCTGCATCCATCTTCCCTTGATCCAACTTCTCGATGCCCGATAAGGGTGCAGTAGTAGTAAAGTTACACAAAGAGGCCCAAGTTTTCACCTAATCTTTAATTTTCGTCAGAAGGGAGGAATGCCTTTCCACAAATTCTCTCTATTTCTATTTGATGGAGTCCAGTTCCATCAACAGACCGACCAAAGACTCAGGATCAGATATGCGGCCTACTGTATCGAAGAGAACTGATGAAGAGATAGCCATGTTGCAACCAGTAAGTTGTTTAAGTTCAGCAATAGATTCAAACAAAGTCTGAACTGTGTACCTCAGTTGTAGGTTTTCAGCTTCAATCTTCACCATCCTATCAAAAATCCTCTAGTTTGTGAGAGATGGTTGGGGTGGTGCTCACTAATAGGCATCAAGAAACTAAGACCTAAACAATCTCAGGACTTGAATAAACAACACCCGCACAAACCACAAGCCCATGCAAAGCCAACGGCCACAGCAAACAAACCAACCATGGGAAAAGAAACCTGCAAATAGGGCACAACAGTAGTGCCAGGAGGGTGCAACAACAAATTAGAAAACTCGCGGGTAAAACAAGTCGTGTGTGAAAAATCACATGAAAAAACAAAGCTGTTTTGTAGGTGATCAACCCATCAAACACAAGAGCTGGCAAATTGAGGTTGCGCGAAAAAACAAAGCTATGGGCGAAGACACAGCCGTGCAAAAGAGACAAGGATGCACACGGGCAAAACAAGCACTAAACAAACGAGGAGCGACCGTGAAGAACACACAAATGCAGGACCAGAGTTAAAGCGAGAGACAAGGCCACCCTCAGAAGCAACAATGGTGTCCATGGATGCATAGGGATGGAAGTAGACAACATGCTGTTGCGGAAGGGGAGGTCGTCAGAAGAGGACATAAGTTTGTTGAATTCAACGGACAGATTGGTGTTGTGGATAGATTAACCATTAAGGGATGGTATTGGAATATTATTATTTTATTACTTTAATGGTCATCTTTTGTATAATGTAATTTAGATAGATAAGATCGTAGAAATGATCTTCTTTAGTTTCTTATTAGAAACTTTCTATTTTGTACAATTGTAAAATCTTTACAATGATCTCTTTGATCATTTGTGTATACATCAAATATTTTACCAATTACATAGCATAATAAAGTCATGGTTTGAGGGTCCTTGGTTTAAGTTGTTACCTAAGTAGTGCCAACTATCTTCTCTTTAATGGTATTTGGGATCAAGAACCTACCTCTGCATTTACTATTTGGCTCATTTTGAGGGACATACTATTTATTGTAAGTTAATTTTGATCAATTACCACTTTTTGCAAGGCACTTGGGTGTTTGGCTTTAGCAATGAATGTCTAGATTCAAAGTTGACCACTTGCAAAAAATTAATAAGTTATTTAGTTATTAATTAAGTTCTACTTAATTAATAATAATATTAATGGCTTATTATAGAGTTTTTTGGGTCCAATTTCATTTAATGAATATATAAAATGTTTGAATTATGGTGCTTAGTATTGGAAGGAGTTATAATTTAATAATATATTCAAACTTCACGAAAAGAAAATATACTTTCAAGTTATGTGAGGAGTGCAGCTAAAGACTATTGATCGATTTGTTATGGATAATTATGTAAAAGCCAAAAGCCAAAAATTGAACCATCCCATGCATTTGTGAATTGACTTGTGAAATTGAGAAGTTTTATGTGCTCAAGGGTTTCATTATTACAACTTAAAGGAATGGAATCCTTTAGAACATTTCTTTGTCATTCCTAGGGACTTTTGGGTAGTCCATTTGGTAAAGTTTTTTCTGAGAGGTATTCCATTTGCATGGCCTTCCACAAAACAAGGTTAGCAATAGAGAAAATTGTTTCTTTAATGCCTTTTGGATAGAACTTTTTTCATTAATAGGCATTAAAATGTCCCTAAGTACATGGGGTCTTGCTTAATTTGTTTTGAAATTCCCTGTAACATCCGGTTTTCCAGGATCTAAATTAACATCAATCATACTCAAAAAATATAGTTATTACTTTGTTTCATAGGAAAACAGATATATCATTCAAGTTCATGTGAAAAAGATTTACAGCTAAAATCTGATAGACAAAATTTCTTAACTTAAAAGCTTGAAATATCTTCAAATGAAATTATTACAGAAATTGAAAACTACATACCTCAAAAATCTGAGATCAAATTCAAACTAGGGATGCTTTTGCAACCGCCCGAGTTAGTCCACAAATACACTATAATAATTTCACATGACAACTATCATCTAACAACTGCTATCTTATAATCAAAGGATAAATACAATTAAATACTTTTATTATTTTAAATTAGGGCATCACATACCACTGTATCAATTAGGGCATTGTTTAACTTCGGTTCATTTAGGGCTTCTGATACCGCTATCTCACTTAGGGTTTCCAATACCACAGATTCATTTTAGGGCTTCTGCGCCCACGGATTCAATTTAGGGCTTCTGCAATGATGTATTCAATTTAGGGCTTCCGCAACCACGGATTCAACTAGGGCTTCCAATACCACTGTATCATTTAAGGTTCTAGCTGTCACCCAATCAATTAAGGCTTCGGATTTCCTTTCCTTCCGATTACTTATCTGTGACAGTTTCTCAAGATTAGATAAATACTTATATTCGATATTCATATAAATGAAAACAATTCACAAATCAATCCAAATGTAAAATAATGATAACAATGAATTTAACTCAATTCAATCTTACCTCTTCATAATAATAAATGATACTACCTATTTCTAATAAACAATTGAATGCATAGCTTATCTCTGTCTGACTCATGTCCGACATCTTGAGTGGGGTGAAACATTGTCAGGGGCTTAACCACCCAACCTCGGACCACAACATATCTCCACACGATCTCTATCGAGAAAGGCCCTCCCTACCTGGAATTGGCACGGAACATCTTATCATCATTGGGCATCATGATATATAACATGCCATATGACTTGGCAGCAGGAGATCACCATAATAGGAATATGCATGAGCTAATATATATTAGTTTGTTTATGTATGAATGTATAGGTTACTGATTTCATTCTTGCATTTCTTATTCAGAGGTTCATCTACACCTCCTCACCATAATCAAGCCATCATGCCAATGATTTCCAGGTGTAATCAAATTAAAGATCACAAAGATATTTTACTACTTCTTCACCACATACATTCTTTGGTATGGATTCATTAACCATCTCATTATGAAAGAAAAGAATGAATTAAGTTCTGATCAAAATTGTTATTCAAGTTTATTGTAGCTTAACAAGGATGATACTCTAAGTTAAAAACAAAGGTTATCAAAGAGATATTAAACAAGAATCTTCTCTTATCGTCTCAGATTGAAAGGAAGAAGGTGGGTTCAAAATTTGTCTTAGACGTAGTACATTCACAACTTGGGATTTAGTTATAATTTGATTCCAACATATATTTGCCTAATTGTACGGCATGGTTTCCATTATTAGGATCAGAATACAAATGTATAAATATCTAACTTCATCTTTCATCCTTTGCATTTCAATAGAACTGTATAATATCAATATCACTATCTTCTACTACTGTTGTTACGGAAAGAAAAGCAAAACTGACAATCTCGTAGAACCTGGAACATAAATATATACAGGGTTTGTTGAGTTATGAACTTGGCAATAAATTAGAACAACAAATTATGATAACTACATTATGTGACTCCCTAAAATGCTTGGACGGTTCCTTGACTACTTCACTGTGAACCATGGCTGATTGATAGAGGGTTTTCCTAGTCATATTAAATAGCGGTAAAGCATATGCATAAACTTACGTGACCTAAATGTTTTGTACTCTGTGGCCGGAAATAATAAACTCCCACACTTTTCTTGTAGTGATCATATGAAAGGAATAATGAAGAGAGGAAGATGTATGCCATATCACTACTCCCTCGTGTTATTTCCTCACGCCCACGCCCTTCTACAATGGGTATATTAACAAATGGTTCAAACGGGTTTCTGAGCATAAATGAATGAATGTGTCGTAGCACCAGAGCCAGAGGAGAGCGTTAATTTTCAACTCTTGATATTGATTGAAAGCAATAGCAGGTGATTGGAAGGGTCACGAAAATGCAGAGAGGGAGAAGTTATTCCCAAAACAATCATCGAAACTCTTATCTAAAGGTCGGCTTGGCTATTCAGCTACCTTCAGTTACAAGATCTATTCGAATTCCCAAGAAGTTTATAATAGTTAAAAATATATATATAAATTCTATTAAACATGCCAACATTAATCGGTTAAAAGCAAGAACATAAGTTGGAAGATTAAAATTCGAAGATTATAGTAATACAATTATTATAATTCGATCATTATAATGTACAACTATTAAATTTTTAAAATAATGATGGTGCCAAATCATTTGATTATATTTAAATAAACATTTATAAACAATTATTAAAAGTACTACGACAAAAATAATTTAAAATCTTTTAAGATACGTTTTATAAATAATTTAATTATTTTAATTAAAATATTAATTAAACAACTCAATTATTATAATTAAACTATTTATTTAAATAACTCATGTGATTCCACAGATGTATTTTGTTTTGAGTCACTAGGTCCTCTATCTATCTGCCCAATGATGGTGACGCCCTGCCTAATTCTTTTCTGACAATGCTTCCACCCCTTCGGCATGCTCCCTGCAAGAATTTTCTTCGTAATTACATTATAAATTATATAATCATAAATAATCATAACAGTTAACCTTTCATCCTAATTTCATGAATTCGCGATTAACGATCAACTAACATGTCATCTGCACTTGAAATCATAACGACCAACTAACTTACCATTTTGCCAGATTATATCAAATTAAACTGTCAACTGACTTCATGCAAATCTAAACGGCTATATTTCAAACTAGGTCAAAAATTGGGATGTAACATTCCCCTTTTAGAGTTTTTATTGTATTCAAGGATGGTAATTTGAAGTGTTTCAACCTAGGAGAGTACTAGTCACTAATTGTCCCCTTATTAATGCAGCACTATAGTTAAGTGGGGATAAATTTTATATAAAGGTGCCCTTATATAATAAGACATTGAAGACAAAACATAAATGGGGAGTAGCATTTAACTATCCCATATTGGTGAGATGAGTAAATGAGCTCTTATGAGAGTAATATAAAAGATTTCAAAAAGATCTCTTTTAGACAAGCTGGAAAATACAAGATATCAATGCAACTGTTTGAAGAGTTCTTCTCACTGGCTTGCAGGACCAAATTCCTCTTCACTGACAATCTCTATGCTGTTAAAAGACAAGTCTGGAGATTTGATATAGCACCAAGGTAAATCTGATACGCATTGTTTAAGTTGTCCGTTTCCATTGAAAAGTTTCAGACAATTAAGGTAGTACATTATAGAGGTTGGGAATTGAGTTTGAAGGTAGAATTTAGAGTGTGAATTACTAATAAACATCTGTACCAGCCAGTGGTACCGATCAGTGACTTACACAGAGTTTATGCTGGGCTGTATAGGGCTGAAGGAGTGCCATAAAAATCTTGAAAAGTCTCCAGAAGTGTTATACAAGTAGGGGATCATCTGCAAAGGTAGCCGTACAGGTTTAGACGCTTGGCAAGGTGTTGTACAAGTCTGAAACACAGCTACCAGGGTTCTGTACAGCTCAAATCCCTCTGAAGTATGCCATGCTTGACTGGGAGTGATCCATACAGTACTGGTATGTGAAGACTAGGGATTATTAATGCTGCTAATGTACTCAATGAGAAATATTACAACTGGAGAAATGATTTGCTATGCAAATACATTGTGTTATTTTCCTTTTATTGTTGGGATCAAAGTGGTAAATTGTTGTTAATGTTTCTCAGGACTTTGATGTTAGAAAAGAAAATATATTTGACTCAATTATGTTGTTAATAATATAGAAAGTCATTATTTCGATTATTTCGATATTTGGTGTTATATTTGTGTTTGTCAACCCTCTCTATTTCCTTTGCAATCAACTGCAAACTCAAAAAATTGAGAAAAAACAGAAGTTCAAATAAAAAATCAGTTTGTCGTCAAGGACAGCCCTTCACATAATAGTAAATTGCAGAATGGCTAAGGGAAAGCTTGAGTTCGGCTATCATTCAATTTTCAGTTGCAAATTTTGATTGATACATTATAGACAAACACTTGATATACTAAGTTTTATGAACAATAATATACTGGAAACCTATTCAAAACCATCAAACCAAACATCATAAAATATTTCAATCAGAAAAGATATTTAACCAATATGCACATTATCTGTTTGATGGAATGACCATGCAATGAAATTGTGAAAAGCAGAAAACTTGGCATGGGGTCAGATCATTGCCAAAACATCATAAATATTTCAATCAGAACAAAATTAATCAATATGGACATGAACTTTCTGACGGAAGCAACGAAATTGTGAAACGTGGAAAAAAGAATGGCATAGGATCAGACCATTACATAACTTCATGTTTATTTACACCAGTCGGATGCATAAAGTTTAGATATAAGAATAAACATAGCATGCAATACAAGAATCCTGATGGAACAATGTTAGATGCAGGAGCATGCAAAGCAATAATGATATAAAGTCCATACCAGTAACAAAAGACAACATATACAGAAACAACAAACTGTGGCATAGCTGAGGAAGTTCAAATCCCTTCCAGCCTGTTGTAAGAAAAAATATTGAAAGCTAATAAGAGTCCAAATGAGTAACTTGTCAATTTCCATATCCAAGAAAACATACTGTTTGTCAGAAATACAATTTGAATAAATATATAAATGAACATTTAGAATATGAAATTCAACATCAAAATAACAATTTATATTTACTATCATTAACAATCAACACTTATATTCCAAATCAAATGTCAAGTAACACTTATCTAAGACAACTTTCAGTTATTTATTATTCAATAACTTCCTCTTGCTATATATTTCTGTATGATTACTTGTTCTATTTGCAACCGATCTGAAAGTATCTGAGTTTTTTTTTTCTAAAGAAATTTGGAATATGTTCTTTTCTTATCTGGTTGGATGGGGAGATAAAGGAAAACTAATTTGGCAAGAAACTCTTTTTGGCTCTGTGAATGGCTTAACTCAATCTTATAGCATGTCTTGGCTAACATTGACTGCTAATATATTATGGACAATCTAGAAAGTTAGACATGAGGATATGTTTCAGGGTACTGGAAGAGTTCTTAGTAGGTCTTTAAGAAGACTCATATTCGACAAAGATAACACTCACGATGGAAATATCTAAGGACAGGTTTCAGAAACTGCTTAACAATGGAACAGTGGCTATCAACAAAGAAAAGGTGAATTGTGGGAAACATTGGCCTTACACTATCTTACAATAAGTGTGATAATATTCCATGTATGGAGAGTTATCTAGCCTTCCAAAAGAAGAACAATAAACAACACTCTATTGAAATTTTAGAGAATGACAAATGTACATCTCAAGGATAAGCAATATATGCACAGAATAGATCATCAAAAACAACATCAACTCTCTAAAATATGATCATTAAAAATCTGATCAAACTGAATAGTCATAACCTATTCTTCTAAAGTTGTATTGTTAGCCCCTATTTTTAAACTTCGAGAGTTTTCAATTTTCTTGCTTTAAAAACCTTGGAGTAGCAGTTGCTTTAAAGGAGCTCTAATCACCCTCATATGTCAAACCTTATAACATTTGAAGTAGAGTGAATGACAATCACAATATAGATCTTAGCTAGAAATGTTATTCGTATGTGAGAAATAAAGACCAGAATTATTATGCTCAAAGATCTATGAAGAATGACAAAATGTTTTTCCATGGATGTTCCTGACAGAATCAGTATGGAAGAATTGGTTCTTGCTATCACTCCTGGTCATCAAGCTAAATTCTAGGCAAAAGAAAAAGCAGTCAAAAAGTCATAATTGATTTTCATCGTGGGATCTCTCATAATTATAGTTGCAAAGTATGAAATGTACCTCACAAAACTAGATTGAAGATGCAGGGTCTTTGGAGAACTAGCCTAGTTTATAAACTTGGTGATAGTTTTATTTAAGAGGTAGATTTACATAATTTGACAATTGGTAAGTTTGGAAACTTTCAAAAGTACAGACAATATCCACTTGGAAGACTCCAAAACAAAAGATTTCCCAAAAATTTGATGATGGAGAAGAAAGTTAATTCGATGGGTGAACTGTGAACTTTGCAGGTTTATAAAGTTGGTCAATCATGTTAAACAATGGTAATTAATGATCATTACGTCTCTCAACTATTCAGCTAAGTTTCTTGAGTTATTCAGAATACCGATAGGAAGATGAAAAGTGATGGAAGTTACAGATCCACAACATTCCATTGGCAGTTCAGCATGTTCGATAACTTCTACAAAGACCCGATGGAAAAACAAGGCTCAACATAAGCGGCAAAGTTAAAAACTCTGAAAATAATCCCAACTCTGTGATGTGTTCTCATTTTAAAAAAGTTACTTGTTTCATCAAGGGTTTGAGTTGTCTAAATTTGTAAAACCACTGAGACGAATAAAATAGCGACAATTTGTTTGTCGTGGATTTTAGAAAGTTGCTGAAGTTCATTAAAATGCTGATGCAAAAAGTTAGTTACTATAACCAACTCTAAACTGTTACAAACTCCCACTCTTTCTGTTATCATTTCATTGAGGTGCTAGCTGATTGCAACCGACCATGGACCCAATCAAGAATGTGGAATTGTGGACAAATCATTCATTTTGTATTTGGCAGAGAAGGCAATGAAGATGCAAATCGATTTCACCATATTTTCCTGTAGCATTCGAGGGATCTAAGAGTTGAGCAGTCCAAGGATACAACCACCATTGCATCTACACATCCAAGGCCCTAGAGAAAAAGAGACCATTTTGCTCCCTGCCCGCCCCTCCCCCCCCACACCTTCTTCCAATGCTCGAGTCAAAATGTTTGCACAAGATGAATTTGTTATAATGGCTTTGTAAGTCCAAATGCAACAAAGTAATTGTGGGCCTATACAGAACCAATATGTCACTCATGGAAGCATTCTTATAAATGTGATCACTGATGTAAAGCCAGAACTACCGTAGCCTTGGAGGATCAGCTATTTTTGTCAGATATTTTAGCTGGTAATATTCTTGCGGACGACTTATTGAATGTGTCCATCAAGTTTCTAAATCATTTTCAGCGAATCTATTTTGTGTAGACTGCTCCATGTATAATTTGTAGACATCAACTATCTAAAATATTATTATTCTTGAATGTTTCCATCAGTTATTATTGCCTACTTCTCATATATGAAATTTGTATTCTCTTCTGTAATTGTGGAATTCTAGTCTTTTCATTCTATGTAATTGATTTG
This sequence comes from Cupressus sempervirens, assembly GCA_028749045.1. Lineage (NCBI taxonomy): Eukaryota > Viridiplantae > Streptophyta > Pinopsida > Cupressales > Cupressaceae > Cupressus > Cupressus sempervirens. The sequence goes on along the minus strand of CM053783.1, from coordinate 287,161,283 downwards.
ATGAGATGCATTCATCTCTTGGTAGCTTGATGTGAATATTGGAGAATATCCTATCTTTTCGTATGTCAAGGTTTGATATTCTTATTTTGTCATCATTATATTGTATGCAAAATACCCCTTTGTAATCATTCTACATTATGAATCTCAACTAGTATTTGTATGTTTGCTGTTGAGATTTATCTTAACCATTTTCTTTAGTTTTGCTTTGACTCCATTTCGTACTTTCAGGTGAAAAGTACTTATAAATACAAATACATCTGCTGAAGACTTTGTACTCAACAACACCTTGGCTGTCAATCAAGGTGCTAACTGCAATCACCCTTTTCACCTAAATAGCAAAGGGGTCCACCTTAATAGGAACAGCAAATCAAAATAACAACACCAAGGAAAAGCCATTAAACCACCAACCTTCAACTTGATAATAGCAGAGATCCCAGAAAATTTCCACGACAGTAGGGGGCCATCAACCATTCTCTGGAGCCCAAAAGAGCCTGTCCAGAAAATCACCACCACCACTGAAGAATCAACAGCCTCCTAAATCACAGGTGATGGAACTCTAAAGTTTGGCAAATTTTTTAATCCCAAACATCTGATTAAAGGGAGATTTTTCAGATCTTACCCACTACTTATGTTCAAACAATATACTAATCAAGAGAATGTTGGAGACTCGTGATTAAATATTGCTATTGATGTCAAAAGTGTGAGCCAGATCATGAGTGTCAGCATCAATGTCAGAAGGAAGACTAGAAGAGATATAAGTTCCTGCAAGTCGTTGTGATCTACTATGCCTTGCACAAGCATTATACATGTTTATTAGCCAAGAAAAAGTTCCTAAGCATAAAGTAACAGATATATCAGTTAAATCCATACTAAAGATACATATCAAATAAGAGACGTCGTTGATAAGACCATTGATTGTTTGCGTTGCATTGAGGAATATCACATTTGACGAAGCCAGGAGTCAAAGGAAGACAATGGGATGTGTTTGTTAAAAGAATAAATTTTGATGTAATTATTCAAATAAGTTTCCAAAATCAACAATGTGTAACTGGCCAAAAAAGACAGATGAATGGAAATGGCAATTACAAAAGAATGATACATGTGTGACCTGTGTGCTCCATCTATGCGGAAACCTGATGTTCGACTAAACTATTGAAGTATCAAACAAAGCAGAGATGGTAATAAATCAGTCCTTAGGAACTCACTGTGAGATATGGGAGATTTCTGTGTCGTTCAAACCAAAAGATTACCAGTGAAGATTCTAAAAATCAAGATGAAGTCCTCAATTGGTCATTGAAGTTTTGCGGAGGTTACAAAAATATATAATAAAATTATCACTGTAAATTGAGCAGCCCAAGTTAGCAATAGGAAATGTCTAAGTTGATATGCCCAGCAATGGAATGAAACAAAGATGGTGCTCCAATAATCAACCGTTATCCTCTAAGAAAATCGAATGAATTTTCAAAGCCATGCGGTGGCAATGTTGGAACGTAAATAACCAGTTTGTGTACAAACAATGATGGAGATATCAAAAATGTTATAAGGTAAAATACAACCAAGGCCGTCTTATCAGAGCATATTGAGTGGAAAAGGCCTCTTGTTTATCATACATGAAAAACGACTGTAGAGCATACCGACCCATAGACAAGCAGTGTTTGCACGCAGCCAAGAGAAGCGATGACATATGGAGTCTAAAAAATGACTTCTATAAGATGCACAGACGGTACTAGGAGGTATTTCATCATATGCGCAAGCCTGGGAGCCTATGAATATTAAGTGTTTTTCATAATTAAAACGCTTGAATAAACATATTCACCGTGGATTACTTGGAGCAATGAAGGTATTCATATGAATGAATGAATGAATGAAAGATTTTTAATGACGTCCACGAGGCCATAAGCCTAAGGGACCCACATAGAACTCCCAGTCAATCTGATGCAATTTCTCCAGCCTGTCTCTTTTGTTGTGAATCTGCATAAGTAAAATGGCCCCCTTGAGGAGTCTTGGTCCTTCGAAAAGGTTTTTTATGTTATTCACTTTTAACGTTTCTTTGTGTTGGCTGCGAATGTCTTCATACATCGTACAATCCTTCAGATAGTGCCACTCTATTTCCACCACACCCTCATTGCAAAATCTACAAATTCTGTCCTCCCACTCTTCCTTAAGGACCTTCCATCTACCAGTTTCACATCTCAAATGGTGGGAACCAAATCTCAATTGAGCGATTAGGATTCTTGCCTTTCCTTTGATCTCAGCTCCTAAATATTCTTTGTCGTCATGTTCGCATGTGGGATTAAATTCTTTGACATAATAGGCTTTTTTTCTACCTAACTGGTTTGCCCACATGACAGATCTAACTTTTCCTGCCACCCACTTTTTTATTTCAGAATTTTTTTCCAAGCATTCTTGGTAGTCAATGTTCCACTTATTGAACCATTTATTGTTTTGTTTCTTCCATGTCTTCTTCCGATGAGCCAGTTCTCCGTCAACCACCCTACTAGGCCAGCGATGTACATCCATTTTACTCACCTTCTTTAGATATCTCCTGTTCAATTAATTCCAAGTGTTTGAAGGCTAGAAGGAAGTATTTTCGGCAAAAGTTATCCAACAAAGTCTTGCCCGAACAATTTATTAAATCTTTGTTTTAAGATAAAATTATTATTTGAAAATTAAATTATAAATCATTACATACAATTAAATACAATGAAAGGGGGTGATTTTATTTTTGAAAAGGAAAGATTTTTTACTTCAAAAGTCATGCCCACTTCTAAATAAACTATAAATGAAGAATATTTATTATTCCAAAAAAAGCATTTGGAAGAAGTATTCATATTCTTTTGTAGGAAGGAATAAGGAGCATAATATCACTTTGTAATATATATATCTATTTATTATATTTCAATGATTTATAAAAGCTTGTTTTTTATTATTAAATGATACGAAGATTTAAACTTTAGTTGATTTGTCCTTTATAATCATTTTTAAAATTCATCAAAACAATTTATGTCAAATAAGTGGATGAGGTCATCTAAGCTCGATCATTACAGATATTGTGAAATATTTAATTGTTTCTGAAGCTATGTCCAATCTGTCTCCCCGACCTAAGGAGTTAAAGCCCAATCTGGACTTCTGTTCGCGTCTTGATTATTAAACTGTTTATAGTGTGCGTGGAACATTATAAAGTTGTACATTATAATCTTCATTGTAGTTGACTCTGTTGCTCGAATAAGCTAAAGCACTGGTCTTTTATCATTGAAGTATTGGATTTATATTTAAAGTCAAAAAATCTATAACTTCCTTCTTACAAACCTCAAATCCATTGTTAAAACCTTATACAATCCATCCAATTCAAACACTTAGGATTCGGTTTCATTTTTATCGAGTTTGAGTACCTTGCCAACCAAAGAACTCGCAAAGCTTAAATTCGCTATAGAGCATTTGAGGTGAAGATCTACCCCCCTAGGTGTAGCGGAGCCTAGAGTGCAGGCTAATCAAGGCAATTCTCGTTCATTGGCTAGAACTGATTGTGGAATCTTGTTGGAGAATTCGCAAGCTCTTGGATTTCCAATCTACAGTTTTGGGAACCAACAACAAGAATAGTCTCCACTTCAATGGACCAAAAACAATGACAAAGGACCTAGGTGAGCCCTTTAAAACTACCAACAAACACTCAGTCACAGAAAGAAAAGAAACAAAAAGGGGGAGAAACTTTCATCGCCATGAGACCCAATAAAAACTCAGGCAGCAAATTGTTTGTCTATCTTTCTTTGTCAAAGACAGAGATCCAAAACTAACTAGATCCCCAGCCGGGCCAACACTCTTAGAGATCTTCCAGCCCACTGTAGTCTCCCTTCCCACCATAGTAGCGAAAGGGTCCACCTCAACAGGAGCAGGGAGAATAAAGATCACAATAATGAGGCTGAAATAGTGACGCCTATCATGCCTCCATCCATCAACACCACCACAGGCAGTATCCCAACAATAATCTCCTCAACAGGGGTCTCCTCCACCTCCAAAATCACGAACCTAATCTCCAATTCGATAGGAGATTGCTCCACCTCCATAGAAGTCATGAAAGAAGCAACCAAAAATATCCAAGCCCACCTTCTCAGTAACAAAAAATTTCTCATAACCAAACCGCCCAATAAAGGGGGAACCAAGTCTAAGCAATAGGTACAGAGGCACATGAATATCCATAAACCACGACAACACCCAAACACAACAGAAGGATGGGCATCTTAACATAACCACTTGTCAAAGGCGCACAGACTAGAGCAGAGCTCCACCAAGAAACCTAATAAGAAAGACCCCCAAAAAGAGACCACACCCACCAAACATGCAAGGGCAAAAACCAACCCAAGAAGCTATAGCATGTAGAGAGTATCACAACCAAGCAACAACCACCTTCTTAACCATTAGTTGTTCCAAAAACAACCGTTCAACTCATCCTCCATCATAGGGAGAGAGGGAGGAACAACCCTAGCCCAGTCGTCTTTCATAGCAATCCATGAATAACCCAAAATGCAACCAAGCCCCTACTGTGAGCAAAGGAGGACGCAAGACCATTCAGCCAAGAACAAAACAATATGTTGCATGAAAGAGTTGGGCCAAGCAAATGAAGAGCCTTGGACCAAGCTCATGCTAAAGCCAAACTCAGAAAACCCTCCTCCACCCCTGTGCTTAGAACAGGTCGCCGCAAATCTAGGAAAAAAATCCTCCCAACATAGGAACACCATACAAAAGGGTAGAACTCTTCGCCAGAGAAGTTTGAGCATTATGCATAACAATAACATCCCTCCAATGCACAATAGGGAGAAGCCTGTCATCTATCAAAGTCAAAGTCATCAACGAGTGATAAAGAACCCCCTCCACTGCAAATCCCTCCTCTGCTACACAGTCGCCCAAAAACCATCAACACCCCTCACAATGGCTTCTTGCCCAGACACATCACTTCCCTGATCTATTGTAATGTCCCCCATTTTTGCGAGTCTCTGCAATTAATGGAGTTGGCTCATCGTAGCGACCCTCGTGAGCTAACAAGATGATTTGGGGGTCTTAGTTGCAGACTTTACTATTTTTAGTAAGTCTATTTTTGGTAGTGCATCGTCGCATGTAGTGGATGTGGTAATTAATTGCATGAGCTCTTATTTATTAATTAATTATTTAAGTTGCATTAATATAATAATAATATTTTATTATGATAATGATATTGAGAGATATTACTTAAAGAGTTCTGCTGGAAAGTTTCAATAGCTCGGTACTTTTGCGAAACTTTCACAATTTTTGAAGTTGAGTTCTTTTGGAAACTTTGTCAACAAGGGATTATAAGTATGAGCTCATTTCGTTGAGAAAAGCACGATTGAACATTTATTTACTTTTGTTGCCTTTGTGGCATTTCTAAATTCTGAGTTTGTGCTCTGAGATTGCATTGGCAATTGTGCTAAGGTATAGAATTGGCCATTTCTCCTACTATTCATACTATGGCTAAGGAGAAGTTTTTTTTCATTATTGCTGAAGATTGTCCTGGTATCTGTGAAGGAGTTGGTAAGTTTCAGCAGACCTGTGTTTGTATCTAAGGCTCACATGAGGGTTCTACAGGCAGCCGGTCTTCTATTTTGCATTGTTGGGCATTTATATAAATCGCCATTGACATTACCAGGCTTGACGTGGCGATCTGGAGGCATAGCAAATACTTTACATTACCTGTGATCTGTTCTGGTATCAGTGTTTTGACATTGGGAGCTGAACCAAAGGCGGACACTGCCATTTACGGTTTTTTTTGTTGCCCAGCTCCACTTGGCATTACATAATTGGGCTGCCAATTTGTGTTTAGACCTGTGGATGGTGTATTAAGTAGCAGCTTGGGCTCAAAGGCTATGTTTCATTGTATGTTGCAAATTCATTCCATTATATTGACTACGGATCAGGTTCTTCATTATCATTATAATGCAAGGGTAGAATTAGATTACTGCAGTTGGGACTGTTTCAATTGATTATAATTGCATGAAAATTGAGCTTGGAGAAATAAGAGCAAATTACTTAATGAAATTTCGGTGAGCATTTAGCTTGACTGCATTTTGAATTTTAATTGCAAACTACCAAATTGATAAGTAGGAGATAATTTCCACAGCTAGTCAAATTGTGATATGAATATCAGGATTTAACTGTGTGATTTTGAGTCAAACTCGATGACCCATATTTCATGAGTAGTGATTCAACATGAATCCATCTCTCATGAGAATAAATGGAACACTTAGCACTCATTGGATCTAGGTGATGCTCACAGGGGTGAAGCACCGGGACTTCCCGGGAGGTCACCCATCCCAGTACTACTCCAACCTGAGCGCGCTTAACTACAGAGTTTCCTCCATAGTTAAACCCAAAGCTTGCAACCCCATTTGCAAAACCTTCACCAAGTGTTGTGCCTTATGAACCATTCATTAGAAAGCCCCTTAAGCTCATCAATTGATAAGTAGGAGATAATTTCCACAGCTAGTCAAATTGTGATATGAATATCAGGATTTAACTGTGTGATTTTGAGTCAAACTCGATGACCCATATTTCATGAGTAGTGATTCAACATGAATCCATCTCTCATGAGAATAAATGGAACACTTATGAATCCATCTCTCCTGTGAGCATCACCTAGATCCAATGAGTGCTAAGTGTTCCATTTATTCTCATGAGAGATGGATTCATGTTGAATCACTACTCATGAAATATGGGTCATCGAGTTTGACTCAAAATCACACAATTAAATCCTGATATTCATATCACAATTTGACTAGCTGTGGAAATTATCTCCTACATATCAATTGATGAACTTAAGGGGCTTTCTAATGAATGGTTCATAAGGCACAACACTTGGTGAAGGTTTTGCAAATGGGGTTGCAAGCTTTGGGTTTAACTATGGAAGAAACCTGTAGTTAAGCGCGCTCAGGCTGGAGTAGTACTGGGATGGGTGACCTCCCGGGAAGTCCCGGTGCTTCACCCCTGTGAGCATCACCTAGATCCAATGAGTGCTAAGTGTTCCATTTATTCTCATGAGAGATGGATTCATGTTGAATCACTACTCATGAAATATGGGTCATCGAGTTTGACTCAAAATCACACAGTTAAATCCTGATATTCATATCACAACTACCAAATTGTTCATTCTAAAAGGAATTCCAAGATTGAGTTATATTTGGTTTGCTAGCATATTTGGATTGAGAATTCATTTGCAATGTGTTTGACAAAATGCCAAATCAGTGATTAGTAAGGAACTTGGTGATTGATTAAGTTATAATCAGTACAGGGTTATTACATCTATGGTATTTTAAACTTGGAATGTTACTTCACCAACGATGATAGTTGTTGTTTATCTTCAGTGACACATTTTGAAGGATTACATTGGATTTTGAAAACAACGTCATTTCAGGAATCCGAGTACAAATCCACAACCTAGTAGAACCAGCACCTGTGAATATAGAAGGCAGCTTTTTTTCTTTTTTAATTCATGCAAATTTCTTGTTATCTGCCTTCGAAATATATTTTGGCATTTTAAAACAATACCTCTGGTTTTAGCATTTAATTTCTTGAATACTCAGTTTCTCATCATTGGGAGTTGGATTCCAATTTCTCTTGCAATTCTTTGGAGAATCTCAAACTTTGCAATGAGTGCCTTGCCTTAACCATTTTAACTCTCATATGCATGACTCAGACTGTGCTCACAGAATGTAGCACTCTCAGGTTCATTTCAGTATGAGGAAAACATATCAGTAGACTTAGAAAGTCTCCTTTAAATTCCATGACTCTTCTTGATATTGCAGACTTGTGCTTAAGGCATACATTGCCATCTGAGGGGAGGGTTTCAATTCTTCTTCCTTAATGGTGACATGAAATCCTTCAGATTTACTGAAATTAGGTTCCCTTTTCTACCTTTTCAAAGGGGCTTTTAACTCTACAAAAGTTCAGAATTCTTAATTGAAGAACTCAATTCTAAAACTAGAAAAGGCATAGAACTACCCCTCACTCTAGACTTCGCCAAATTTAACACTTATCAATTGGAACACAAGGAGGAACTTAAGAAGCTGACACAACAACTACCACAAACCAAAACCCTAAGTTACCTGTTCGAGTTCGGGTTCAAACAACCGGTTTGCAGTATGACAAAAGTTTGAAATGCAGTTTGGGTTCGTTTGGGTTCGTTAGTACAGAAACATGTAAATATATATATGTATGTATGTATGTATGTATGTATGTATGTATGCAGCCAAGAAGAATGAATTAAGATTTGAGTGCAACATAGTATCATAAAAACAACAAAAACACTATAAACTTGTAATTACAAAATCATATCTATTATCAACACCAAAATATTAAAATAATATCAATTCCAAGTATCATTGCTTTCAATCTCAACAATTAGAACTTTATACTAAGTTTTAATCATCCAATGGATTATCTAAATCTTCATCTTCTTCTCATCATCAAAAGCATTAGTTGATTCACAAATAGTGCCAATGTCAATGGGATCAGCTGCAATAATGGCTTTCTGCTTTCTAAGTTGTCAAATCCTTATTATTTTTTCATTGTACATAGAGCTTGTTAGTTTGTAATTAACACCCTACATAAAAAATATTATATAAGTATCTTGCAAGTCCCTTCACCTATTGAAGATATTGTTTAATGTTTAAAATATCATTTATGACAATAGAAAGCTTCCAATTAATTGGGCAGGGGTCATTATCAGCAATTGGATATAAGATTTCACTGGAAGATCTATTGAGTGCTAGTTTAATTTGATGTAGTTAATATCTGAACTTAAGCAAATTTTGTTTTATAATGTTAAAGATCTTTATTAAGAATCTGTAATAATCATTTTCTACACTAAATTTAAAAATCTGTCTCAGTGGAACTGTAGCTGGTTCGCACTTGGTCTGCCTAGGTCTGCCCTGGTTCAACCATTGTTCTACCTAGGTTTGGCTTGGAGGAACCAACTTGTCTAGGTTTGAACCCAAGTGGAACCCAAAAGGAAACCAGGACCAGAACTAAGGACTGGTTTGAAATTCACCCGGTTCAAAGGTTTGGGGGAAGAATTGGGTAACTAAGCCAAAACCAAAAGGAGCCAAGCAAACCAACTCAAGTAGGGCTCCCCATTTGCAATGGAGGCTGTGTGAAAAGTCACAATAGGGCACTACACTAGGTACATTTCCTATGGTTGGATGGGCCACATGAAGCCTGAAGGGATGGTATATCCACTCTTGGGCCTAGTGTAGGGGTTTTCTGTGGCACCTAATTAAGTCACCCTACCTTAACACTTATATGGTTGAGTCATCTCAAAATTGATTCAAGAAACTTATTGAATCATTAATTTGATTTGCGTTTTCAATATGTGCTTATTTCTAACTTGAGAAATCTGAGTATGAATTATGATTATAATTGATTCCTAGCTTGATTGCAGGCTCTCGATCAAAGTAAAATGTATCTCTAAACCCTACTTGCTTTCACAAAGAAAATTGTAACCTAGGGCAAAAATTGGGTACTCATAATTTAGGGACAATAAAACTCAATTAAAATTTGAAAAGGTGTCTGATGACAAATTTTGGCAGAGACGGAAATTCACCAGTAGTGTTACCTTTGAATAATCTTGGATGCTCATATACCAATGTTAAACTAATAGAAAGCATTCACTAAGATGGCAAGATATGAAAATATGTGCTATTGTTTTTAAAAATCTCCTATTATTTTCCACAAGTGTTCAAAAATAATAGCACGTGTTTACAAGTATATTGCAATAGTAGTACGAAAGTAATGCATGCAGTTATCATGGAAAAGAAAGACAAATGAAGAATTAGCATGGGATACATACACTAGAGCATGAAAGATTCTACCATTGAGTGTATAAACAATTTGCTTATATTATCTCTGTTATGTTTTGACATAGAAGGAGTTGGCACTGTCCAGTGTCTAATATTAAGAAATGGAACATGGCATACCAGTAAGCTTCCTTCCAAGCTGTTTCGAGGAGGACAAATGATTAGACCGACAAAAAATGGAACAATCACTTTATGCATCTGCCATATAGCACCAAATTACTTTTATTTAGCAAAAAAAGAAAATTATTCAGAATTAATGCAAATATCGACATTCTAATTTCAAGTCAAATAAATACATCATTTTCTTACAAGATCTTACGGCTAAATGTTGAAGTTCCTATCATCAAAAACTCTGCATAGTGCAATTCTATGCTTCAAAAGTTCAATTTCAAAAACCTAAAATCCCTTAATAGCTAGAAATCAGAGAACATTGCAACATTTAACAAAACGTGAATTGAAATATAAATTTAAGATAAAGGCACTGAAAACTCAGGATGAAAACATGTAGGATAAAAGAAATCTATTGATCTAGTGCCAAATAGAAGATGAAATTTATTTTTCTAGTGAGGAAGGCAGATTTTGAAGACTAGTCTTGTAAGGTAGGTTGATTTAAAGTCTAGTCTAATTGCTATTCATTTTGCACCGCTTGATGCTGTGAAGTGTATCACTTGTCTCATCATCGGAGGTTACGACTCAAAAGATTGGGAAGTCAGCGATCTACAGATTTTTGTCAAAAATGTCCTAAAACCCCAAGGATGTGTAAGATCCCCTATCGGAATCTCGGCCAGATTAAGTCTTTAAGCTAACTTTCTCAAGAAATTTGTATTTAGTCAATCCAAAACATTCAGAAATGCTTCACAGAATATGCAGAGACATTATGTCGAACAATTTCATACAAGTAGAATAATGAGTTCAGATTCATTGCAGTTGTAACCAATGAATATCATTTATACTTTTTCTTTCCTCTAGTAATTCTTATTTTAATTACTTCAATCATGTCTTCTTTCGGAAAGATATTTAAACAATCTAGAAGATGCTCAATTCCAATTTATTTCTCAGAACATTACTGATGAAAAAATGCCAAAAATATGTTTAAACACAACTCAGAAATGTCTGCTAGAATTCCTTATTCGTTTATTTCAGAAAAAGAAGTTTACGTAAGAATTGCTCAGAAGAATATTGTTAGATTTTTCTACTGCACCTCGAAAAAGAGTTGCCTCCATAAATTAGTCTGCAACAGAGCCTAAAAGGAAAACTGTCTCTACAAAGTTGACTGCAGCAGAGCATCTTCGGTACCACTGGTCAAATGGTCTGATGAACAAGCTGAAATCAACATTTTTGTCCCTAGATCTCCTCCTTGATCAAAAGCACTAGTATTGGAGGCACAACTTCTTCCTCCATGAGCCATTTTTGGCCAAACAAACCCTAGTTGGGCCGTTTTTGTCAAAATGCATATAAAGGAAAGCCTGCAAATTGTAATAAAATTGGCACTCTTTCTTCTTCGAACAAAAGTGCAGCTTTAGGCACATTAAAACGTCTTTCTTGGATGCAAATACATATACAATCTTCAAACAATCCTAGCCTAGGGTTTATTGATGCAAAATGCAGACTTTGAAAGCATTTCTGTGTAAATACAGATATGTATTTCCCTCCAAAATCGCTGGCCAGAACTTGAGAAGGGTAAACACAAGTTTTCAAAGCATTTACATATAAAAAAGACCATGCAATGACATCTCAAAGATAACCACCCTAGCTTCTCCACAGGAAAACACAGCCATAAGATGTAAAAGAAGTGTTTTTTATATGCAAATACATGTGCATTTCATGAGAAAATCACCACTCAGCCCAAACGCAGGTATAGAGGAACATAAACGCATTTTTGGGAAGCATATACATATGCAATTTGGCTAAAAATCACCACCTTTAACTCTTTCAAGTTTAAAGTGCAAGTGGGATGAATCAATGACAGGATTTTTTTACAAAAACACGTTCACTTGGACATAAAATTGCAACTTCCCTTGGAGGAGTAAAAACACATCTTTTTAAGAGGCTTACATATGCATTTGATTTAAAAATCGCCACCTGACCACTTAAGATGCACTTTTAGAAGACATTTACATATGTTCCGGATGCTAAAACTTACAAACATATGCAAAAGGGGCAAAACTAGCCACCTTAAGCTGGGATAAGCAAATGCACTTAAATGTTCATGCAATAACCATTTAAAACCAAATGATAAGTTACAATGGGCTTATGTGTTTTATTAAAATCATATGCAATGAGACCAAAAAATGGTACCTTGACATACGCTGTTTTGTCTCAATTACATATGACTTTTAAACTTTCTATTAAATACAAGTAAATATACTCTAAAGTTAATAACACCTATAGTGACAACTTAAAATGTGCACAAATAAGGATATGCAATGCTAAATAAAACCCCCACTACAATGTGTATAATGTTCTCATGATTTAATCTTTGATGTAAATGTAGTTATTACATGTAGATGGTGATTTTTGTTCTGCATAACTGTGATTAAAAAGCCCGCTTTTGTTGATTAAAGACCAAGGATATGCAGTTGGATCAAAAAACCGCACTTGTAGGAGCTTAAATCTTTAATAACTTTTGATAGACAACTCCATTTAAGGCTTTAAATAGCTTGAAATGAGTGGAATTCAAATGCTACAATCATAGGGCAAAAACCAGACTAAAAAAAGAACACAATGTTACCGTACAAGGTAAAAGGATACTTATTGCATGTAGTACAGTAAGATATAAGACAGAATAGATACTTTATTCATATACGCAATATGCTTATTACAATGATTCCAATGATGATTCCAAGTCCCTTCCGGACAGTGTACATATACTTTCCCGAAGGGGTGACTCAACCATCACACATCCTTTCGAATACTATTCTACCCATCGACTACCATATAGAATTTACTGACAACATCATCCCCCTAAAAAGTAAAGTCGTCCCCAAATGACAAAACAACAAACTCAAAATAAACAACTAATTACATCAATGTATAGATACTAAGCAAAGGGATGCATCCCTAGCGTAGTGGCCATCCACGCCCTCAGTTCATTCAGCATGGCTCGTAGCTTGTAGACTTGCTCCTTCCAAACTTTCAATTCCGCTTTTGCCTCCAAGCTCCTAAGCTGACTGCATCATCCCCGCAATCTCTCCCCGCTATTTCTCCTTCTCTCTACTGCTATATGTTCCTTCTCCATTGCTAACTTCTGTCAGTGACTCTATCTGTCTAACAAGGCTGCCCTCTCCACGGCTAGCCTAGCAACTAACTCCTCCCGAGCCCTTTCAGCTGCTACTTGATCTGCTTGGCTCCTCTGAAGTGTGTAATATGCCTCCCTATATATCTCCACTATCTCCTGAGTCAAAGCCTCTACTCGGCTCTCCATACTAGGACCTCTTGTCGTGGCCCAATCCTGTCACATCTCTGCAATCTCCACATCTAGCCATCCCCGTTCCTCAAAACTGACTGTAAAGGCAGCCGAGCATCCCAATCTCATGAAGGATACTACTCCTTCCAGCTCCTTTACTACTGAGTCCAAAGCTTGAATCCTTGCAAAGGCCACTACATGGCAAGCCCAAGTCGCTAGAGCCGCTATATCAGCAAAGAATGCCTCTCTCATCACTGCTTCCGGTGGTACTAGATGATGTGGCACACCCATAGCCCTCTCTATTGCTTCCGCCATCAACTCAACAGCGCTATGTGGTCGTCCTTCATCCTGTGTCGGCTCCTCCACATGTGCCTGCAAAGGGTCTTCCTCTGGAATTGCTTCTCGCGTAGGTGTTTGCAGGTATGCCACTCGAGGTGTTGGGGTACGGTGGAACCATGTACTCAAGTACGTGCTCAACTTCTAGGTTTTGTTCTCTCTGTCTCACTCAGGTGATGCTAACAATGTTGTATCCACTATAACCACTACATCTGAACCTACTACATCCAATTGGACACCCGGTACCCTCAAACCCTCGCCTGTCAATATCTCCATTACTCCTACCTCAGTGTCCATCTCTACATCAAGTACAAATACCTCATCCCCAGCCTTGGGTAAAGCCTCACAAGTAGGCTCCATCGTTACCTCTAGAGTGGCTATCTATGTTGGTGGCGGATGTGCCTCTGCTAATGCCTCAAGGATAGCTTGCGTCTTCGCGGCGAGCTACGTTGCAACTGAAGGAAGCATCATTACTACTGGCTGCCTGAGTTGGCCGAAACCCAGAATGCCATGTATACCAACAAGAGTCAAGGGTGTCGTCGCTAAAAGTGTAGGCCGAGTGAATCTCAATGGTGTAGTTGTAATTACCTCTACCTCCTCGTCCTCTTCCTCCTCCCCATCAATCCCACTTTCCTCCGAAGAAGTCTCCTCTCGACCACTAACAGTATTTCCTCCATCTAATCTCAGTCATTTCTGTTCAACTATGGTCTTTGTGCTCAGTGTATCAAGATATCTCCATTGCATAATTAGGGGTTTGCCTGATGCGAGTGGTCTCGGTTTGGCCTCTAGTGCATCGTTGGGAATCATTCGCGTTGTTGCCTACAAGAATAGGCCGATGGCATAATGTGGCATGTAGAATGTCTTGTATTATAATGTCATGAATTCATATATCCATTCAGCCAACAATGCAACCCAATCATATACACTACCATGCAGAATCTCGTTCATCATTGCAACATGTGGAAATGAAATATCTAAGGTGCGGTTAGAGCCTGTGAGGTGACTCTTCACAACATCCATCAAACAGCATCAGTGGCCTTCCTGCACATTGGATTTCTTCAACCCTCTACCCCTCGACATATCCGTGAGGGCCTCTTGTTCTGCCTGCGTCAGATCCCCATATACAAGTTGTATCAATTGTATTTTTACTTCCCAGCTCATCATTTTAAGTTTGCTATCTATTTTCCTTCCCCCCTATGCATGGCCAAGTATCCCGAATACCCATGTGAAGTCAGCCGATTTGAATGATACCACCAAGTTGCAACCAAGATAAGAAAACGTACTAGTTCAAGAGAACCTATCATGCATTTGTATCATGCATTCCACCTATGCTTTCTGAATCCTGGTCTTCACGAGATGGTTATCAGGTGTCTCCCGCCACCACTTCCGGCATTTTGCACCATTCAATCCTTCAAATGCAACATTTTGTGCTGTGGGAATATCCATCACCGTTGACTGTGTTGGTTGCTTCACTTTCTTTTTGCTTGGTCTTGTACTAGTTCCTCCTGTTACACAGACTCCTGATGGCAAATTTTTTACATTCCTGTTCATGGTTGAATCTTCGTCCAGTCTCTTTTTCCAAGCTCTCTTGCCAGCTGAATGCATAACTGCCCCTTTTTTGCCGTTTTGCTAAACACAATTTTGTTAGGTCAGTTACCTCTCTGTACAATATTGTTCCAAAGTTCCTTTTCCTGCCTTTGGCGTCCGTACGGATCCATACAGCTCTTGCTTCCTCTTGAATGCTTTGTCTGTTGTACGAGCATACTGTTCCTCTTCCTAAGACTATACGGCTTGGACCTCTCTACCTATTGTGGTCGTACAGATGAAATGCTTCTCTTCCAAGGTTTGTTACGACTATTCTTCCATTTGCTTCCCCTAAGTTGTAACTTTAAACTTGCATCTATACCCTTTATTGCAGGGTCGTACGATGATACGGTATTCCCCTCTGCTATGGAAAGAGTTCGTATGCCACAAGCTTTTAGAACCTATTTGCCTTGTACAATTTTATTGCTCCAAATGTTTGGTTTCAAATGTGACTCTGTCTTATCACTGTCTTTGCTTCTTATAACAACTTTCTTCTACCGTGCGATAGTACGGCCAATACCGTATAGTGTATGGCTACTCAACGTACTACCTCCGCAAGTAGTCCATATGGTCACCACAATTATGCTAATCAAGGTCATACGGTAATGTTTGCCTTTTATAGTTGGTCATGTCGTGCTCTTCCCAGGCCGTACAAACTTTCATACGACAATTGTACTACTCTTATATCATACAGTTTGCTCCCTATTGTCTCAACTAGATTTGTACTCCTCTGCTTGGCCGTACAGTCTTTATTAATGATCTTGCTCCGTATTTGTCTTCTATGTCCATACACATTGACTCCCTCCTAGTGACTTTCGTACAAGCTATACAGTATTTGTCTTCTCTGTTCGTACGATTGTAAGTGTCTTCTCCCATAGTAATAAAAAACAAAAACGTATAGTGTCTTCCAAATGTTCACTACTCTCCCAAATACTTTTTGTTTACTATTCAATTGAATGTTATCTTTCTCTGTGACATCTATTATAATCTCCTCCTTTTCTGATGGTCATATGGTGTCTATCTTACAGTGGTGACCTTTTTTGGTTTTCTTGCCGTACGATTCGAAGATCATTCTTTTGACTAATATTCTCCTGTTTCTTGACTAAGACCGTACTCTTTGAATCCATATTTCCTTATTACGTTTATCAGCTTAAAAAGATTTCATTTTACACTTATTGTACATATATACATTGCTATTCATTATTTATTCTCAATTGTTCGTCCGCAGGGGCACATTATTTCTTTCGTGATAGATCTTCAACTTCGACCCATTCATTGCATCAGGCACTTTCTTTTCGTCTAGCGTTCATAATTTGATTGCCCCATTATCACCAACTTCTCGTATCTTGTATGGTCTAACCCATTTAACTTTGAACTTTCCTGGCCTAATCTCATTCCACCCATTATACTTCAAAACTAACTGGCCCAATTGAAACTTATTTAATTTTAAATGCTTATCATGCCATGCCTTCCACCTATTTTGTGTAACTTTTGTAACCCATTGTGCCTGCAGTCGTCGTTCATCCAGTTTATTCAAGTTATACAATCTCTCCCTCAGATTTTCCAAGTCGCTTATCAACTGTAGTGGAATCCCATACCTAGTTATGATTTTCTCATAGATTAATCTCACTCTGCTCACTGCAAAATTGTCCGGTAGTGCATGTGCCTCTACCCACCTGGTCAAGTACTTCGTCGCCACCACAATGTACCTGCACCTAGTTTTGCTTACCTTCAGGGGTCCGACAAAGACCAATCCCCATCTTTCAAAAAGCTCCTACATGTGCGAAGGGTTTCGAGGCATGATGTCCCTCTTTAATGGTTTCCCAGCTCGCTGACATGTGTTGCATGCAACAACCCACTCTCTAGCGTCAATGTGTACGGTTGGCCACCATAACCCTGCCAAAAGTATCTTCTGCACAGTTGTGTTTGGCCCCATGTGTCCTCTTGTTGGTCCCTCATGTACTTCCTTCAATACTTTGGGAATTTTCTCCTCCAAGACGCATCGCCGTAAAATCTGATCGGGTCCCATTTTGTACAGCAACCCGTTGACCAACTGAAATGTCTGGCTCCTTAGCACCAATTTCCTTCTCTCATTTGGTGGCATCTCACTAGGAAACTATCCCGTCAATAGATACTCCCCGATACGTGCGTAGCAGGACGATAGTACTGCAACGTGAAATAGTTGCGCGTCAGGAAAATCATCATTAATTCCCTCTAGTGGCTCTCCAAATTTTATCCTTGACAAGTGGTCTGCACTTGCATGACTTTTCCCTGGTCGTACCACAATCATGAATGTGAACTCCTGTAATAATAACCATCGACTTATTCTTCCCTGAATAATCAGCTTATTTGCCAGACATAGCAGTGCCTGATGATCTACATAGAATACAAATACAAATGGTGTCGCCAACAAATAATGTTTGAATTTTTATACTATGTACACCATCCTAGTGCCTCTTGCTCCATCGTACTGTAGTTTTTCTCCGCCTTAGATAATAATCTACTTGCAAAATACACCAAATGGTCCAATCTGTGGTCACCTGTCTATGCCAGTGTTGCTCCAATGGCATAATTCGATGCATCTACATGAACATGAAATTCCTTATTCCAGTTCGAATAGGCTAGAATCGATGTCGTGGCCAACCTCGTTTTCATTCCATCAAAAGCTTCATTCTGCTTTGCTTCCCATTTATAAGGTTCGCCCTTGCAGATGAGTTTGTCCAGCGGGTAGGAAATCTTCGCAAAATTTTTGATAAACCTCCGATAATATCCAATGTGTCCAAGAAATGATTTTACTTCAAATACGTCCACCGACGATGGCATCTCCAAAATTACACAAACCTTGTTCGGATCCGTCTTCAAGCCTTCTTTGCAGACTATGTGTCCTAGCGGCTTCCCCTGTGATACCATGAACCTACACTTCTTCGGATTTAGTGCCAATCTCGCCAATTTGCACTTCTCCATGCATTCTTCGAGCATCGTTATATGTTTATCCTCTATGCTAAAAATTGACCAACCATCTAGAAATGCTTTAAAGTTTCTGATAGAAATCTTATCAAATATGTGTAGGATAATTCTTTGAAACGTTGCCGAAGCATGGCATAGTCCGAACAGCATCCTATTGTAGGTGCATACTCCATCTTCCACAATAAATGTTGTTTTTTATCTGACCTCTTCGACAATGGATATCTGGTTGTATCCCGAGAACCCATCCATGAATGAATAAATCTCATGTCCCACAACTTCCTCCAAAATGCTTTCTGCGAATGGTATCGGAAATGGATCTTTTATTGTTACTACATTTAGGCATTAGAAGTCTACAAATATACTTATCTGTGTGGTGTCTCTTTTCAAAGATATAACAATCGGTGATACCCACTCACTCATTTGTACTCTAAAAATAATTCTTGCTTCCAACATCCAATCGATCTCTTTCGTGACTCGTGCAATATAATTTTTGTTTATTCGGTACAACCGCTTCCATATGGGAACTGCACCTATCAACGGTATCCAATGGGCACAACTCTAGTGGCACTCTTTTTAAGTCTTTATACGTCCAGGCGAAGACATCCTTGTACTCCATAAATATTTTGAACGCTACTGCCTTTAGGACTGGATTCCAATCATCTCCTACAAGAATATTTTTCAGATTAGCCTCATCTCCCAAGTTCATTGTTTTCACACTAGGCTTTTCATAATTTATAGGTTTGTCCTCACTAAATGTATGGGTCAGCATTTCATCTACAGGTGCTTCTCCCTCCTTTACTTCGCTATATTCTTTTGGAAATTCATTACAGAGCCTAGGTCGTCATCATTCACCCCTCCTAATCTTAATACTCCTTCGTCCAGTTCCATTCTCTTCTTTCCTTCATCGTCACCTTCACCTTCACCTTCGATGTCTAATGACGCTACCTCCTCACCTACCATCTGTGTGTGCAGGTCAATTATGGATCTTCTGCCTCCGCATTCAATGGATAGAGTATTTCGTTTCCAGTCATGTTTCACTTTTGCTTTTACCAACCAACCCCGTCCAAGGATAGCATCATACCCTTTTCTTTTCAATGGATTGAACACAAAATCTAATAAAAATGGTTGCGTTCCAATAGTTACCGGTTGTGCCATAAGGGTTCCCAACAACTTGATTCCGTGTTGATCCACCATGAGTAACTGAAATGTAGGTGGCCACAACGTAGGTTGTCCCAACATTTTCCATGTATCCTCTGGTAACACATTCACGCCTAACCCTCCATCCACAATTGTGTCTGTAAGTACTGTTCCAAGGATGCCCATCTCACCTACTGTCGGATGCCTTCCCATCGTGAGTGTGAGTAGCATTGGGTCTGCTATAGTTGTTTCACTACCGTCCTTTCCTGTTTCCTCCATTGCTTTCGGAAGTGGTGTCATATTCAAAATTGGTGTCCATAAGTGAGGCATTGTAAGGTCATTTAATTTCATGGGAACTTCTATTTGCAGTACCTGCCTTATTATGTTTTGTTTAGCCGAGTTCCTCTTCCAGGTATTGACTATGTTTTTTGCTTGCAACTTCCCTATTTCCATCTATTTTTCCAACTCCATTTGTGCTTGCTGCAACCTCTTCTTTTCTTCCTCTGCATCAAGGTACTTTGCCCTCTTAGCATAGTCGCCTGTAATGGCTAGTATCTTCTCATCACATGTTTCGATGCTTAACAAATTTACTCCCTGCTTCTGGCATTTAGAATCTTTGTGGTCTCCTAGACCACACCATCTGCATAACAGTTGCAGCGTCTCCTTCATGTTACAATCTCTGATGAAGTGTCCCTAGAGGTTCCACACACGGCACTATATCATTGGTCGTCCATTCACATCATAATGTATCCGACTTCAGCCTCCATTGTTATTATTGTTATTATTATTACCACTCCTTCTGTGCCAATTGTTGTTGTGATATCCTTCCAAGGTTGAATCATTGTTTGTGTTATTTCCAGTGGACAGTTCCTGTGTCAGTACGACTTATTGGTGTCCTTTTGACTTCATATTAAACGGGCATTCCTTTATGGAATGTCCCGCAACCTGGCAGATATCACAAAATTATTTTTCAGGGTCTTTGTGTGGCCTTCCTCCTTATAGTCCGTACACCACAATTCCCCCTTTACCGAGTCAGGATTCTTTTTAAAAATTTTGAATTCTTTCATCATCCGTAGAATATCCTTTTGTAATGCTCAAACATTCTTGCTTGATTCTTCATCGTTGTTGCTACTTTCGGACGATGAATCGTCTAAATCTGATGATTTATGTTTCTTCTTCTTGCTTGTTTTTTGTTCACTCTCCAGATCCATCACCCGATTATACGCATCTACATACGGTGCTAGAGGTACAATCTTCATTTTCTTCTTCAGAGCCAACCGTAGCCCCTCAACAAACCATCATTTCTTCAATCCATTAGGCGATTCGCTCTCCATCTTCCCCACCAACTCTTTCTGCCGTCTAGCATAGGCACGGATCGTTTCGTTTTTTCCCTTCTTTGTGTTGTATATTTCTACTACAATTTCGCTATTGTCTCTTAGCAGTCGGAGCTCTGTTATGAACTTCCTGACATCTGCCCATGTAGTCAATTTCTGAGAATCCACATCTGCAAACCAATCAATTGCTACACCCCGCAGGGTTGATAGAAACCATCAAACCCAATCATCCTTGTCTGTTACACCATTTGTTGTCCATATTGTTTCACACGTCTTGTAATGTCTGATCAGATTCGTTGTTCCATCACCATTAAACTTCGGCAATTATCCTTTGGTCCTGCCATTGCTACTTTCTTTTGATTCTGTGGTACTTGATGTGTACCCACACTGTTCTGAACACCCGTGTTGTTCTGAGTACCCGAATTGTTCTAAGCACCCGCATTGTTCCAAGCACCCGCATTGTTCCGAGCACCCAGACTATTCTGCACAACTACGCTGCTTCAGACAATTGCCCTACTTCCAACAACCGTGTTACCTGGTGAAAGAAGATCTTCCTCAAGTGAAGTCATTCAATTCTCTGCCTATAATCATTCATCGGGTGTATCAAGAACGAAGAGTACACTCCACACTCGTGCTCCTTCGGCACTTCGAACCTTACGAGTTGCTTCCCTTCTGTTCGGATACTCTACCCTCAGTGCATACAAGTTAAGGAACTTCTCCCTTGTTTCTTCCACCAAATTCAATTGTTGTTGAGTCTCTTGTAGCAATTCCTCGGCACTCCTCGTTCTGCTAGGTGAGTGCACTCCCTCTATTTGTGCTCCTTCACCTCCTCAATGCCCGTCAGCAATCCACTGAAGCTTCTATCTGTGCTCCGCCTGTTGTGCCAAAATTAAAATTTCTTGTGTTGTGCGTATTTCATCCTAATCTTTTATCTTATTCCTATCCTTGTTAAGCAGCTTTGGCATTAATTTTCCTAACACTTCCTTCGTTCCAAGTTCGACTAGCAACGGCGCCAAATGTTTACCGTAGAGGGTAAAAGGATACTTATCACATGTAGTACAATAACATATAACACAGAGCAGATACTTTATTCATATACGCAATATGCTTATTACAATGATTCCAATGATGATTCAAAGTCCCTTCTGGAAGGTGTACATATACTTTCCCGAAGGGGTGACTGAATTGTCACGCGCCAAATGTTTACCGTACAAGGTAAAAGGATAATTAACACATGTAGTATAGCACAATATAACACAAAACAAATACTTTATTCATATACGCAATATGTTTATTACAATAACTCCAATGATCCTTCAAGGTCTATTCCGGATGATGTACATATACCTTTCTGAAGGGGTGACTCAACAATCACACACCCGTTCGGATACAATTTTACCCGTCGACCACAGTATAGAATTTACCGACAACAACGTCCTTTCGAATACTATTCTACTCGTCGGCTACCATATAGAATTTACCAACAACACACAAAAACAAGAAAAACGAAGACTTGAAGGTTGCCAAAAATACAATGCTTGCAGTCGAAGAAGAAAAACTCATTCTAAAAAGCAATAAGAGTTGGAAGGTTGGTGCCTCTGTCCCCTCTAGGTGGAGATACCATTCAACATAGACCGATGGATTTGTGACATGTGCTTAATCGCCTCTTGTGGAACCTTGTCTCTGGCTGTTGTGATGTTCACTGATAGCTCGAGCTTTTGGTGTAATGGCAATGGTGATTCCAGCAAGATGATCAAGTCTTGACAAAAAACTTCCAAAACAATGTTCAAAAGATGTGAAACTCGGACCAATTCAACAAATAACAAATTGCCTTCATAATACATTATTTTGAACATTGAAACTCAGTGTTAACAACAATGAAATCATGTGAAAAAGTGGGTAGGGTTGCCTCAATTTTGTGATGTCAAAATTGAGGCAACAGATTCAACCTATAAGATGTCTGACTTAATTTGCAACAATGTGGAAGATGCATGACCCAAGGTTTATGTTATAAATCGAAGAAAGGAACTAAGGAGACTTACTTATTAGCTGCCCCTACAAACCCCTACAAAACAGCATTTTCAACAAATCAAAGAGAAAATCAACCTCATTGATCAAGCAAGGCAACCTAGAATCTTATCTTTTCAAAAGGAAGAATTTATGGAGGTTGATGTACTACATGTAATGGCTAAGGATAATATGACAATGTTACTTGAAAAGAAAAGATGTCATGCATGTAAAATTTCTGATATAGTTGAAGGTTCATTACAAAGCCCTTATCTTATTTATGCTGCTGAGAAACAATTTTTAAATTTTAGAGGTCCATATTATTTGGTGTGTGATACAGAAAATTCCCAGATAATGACTAAGGAATATTCATGTGTCGTGGCCATTAAGTAGCCATGGGAGTGTTTCCAAATTCATTTGCTGCAAATTATCAGGTGCATGTTGACAAAAACCAGTTTTGGGGATGGTTGGAATGAGTTTTGGAGGGATGATGATCTAAATTTCAAAAATTGATAGTGCCATTCATTACCTTACCAGCCATCTTGATATTCCATTGGTTCATCTACAAATGGATTGGAGAGAGATTTAAAGTAAGGACTGGAGCATTAAATGACTGGTCAATCTTGGAGGTGTTACTTGGCAAAGAATAGATCTGGATTTCAGTTTTGAGCTCGCTTTTTAGTTGCATATCAGTCATTTCACTTTATGGTTTTCTCTTGTTCAGGGGAATTGGTACAATATCTTTTGTCGAGGAAGTAAAGATATCCACTTGGAGATTGCTTGGAGCTTCAACATTTTACCTTTGGACTTGGTCCAAGACAACATTCTTCCTTATGCTATGCTTCATCTTTCAGAGAGCTTTGGAGTTGTTATAATGAATGTTAGCATCATTGTCCACTCTCCAGTCAGATTATGAGTTCAAATTTTGATTTGCAGACAAATAGGATGGTTTATTTAGACTAGTGAATGAGCAATTGTTGTTTAAGGATTGATGGTAGAGAAGATTTGACCATAGGAGATGGGTTTGATGTTACTCCCATATTCATGAGATCTATGTATCCAATGAGATTTCAGATTATTTACAGCAGTCCTAGCTTTCTAACATTATTTATGTTGACCTCAATCTCAGGGCAGTTTGATTTTGAACGCTTGCAGATTCCAGTGCAGCCAATAGGAGGTGTTCTTGGTATAGTACAATTATTTCCCACTTCCACTTGAGAGAGTTTGGGTCATTGCAATCACTTCATGATGTTACTATGCATGCTTCCAGATAATAATTGGTTGATTGCAGTAAATTGGAGGTTATATGTCAGTGATATGATTTCAGTCTTTGTTACCCAGGTTCACTGTTTTGGCCCAAGAACCCTTCCTCAGTTCAAACCAGTTCAAAATACTAGTTCGGTTTGACCCAGGTTCAATCAAGGTTCCATTTTTCCTGGGCTGGTTCGAACCCGCAGTCCAAAATTTGAACCTAACCAAATTTGGCTGCCCAGCTCGAATTTGAGACGAATTTGGGCAAATTTACGCCGACAGACAACTTTCAAGTCGGTTTTTATAACAAATTTTATATTTTTTGAGTTCCAATTTCCTTAAGAAGTGAATGTAAGTAGGTTATTTTAGCTTCTAACATCATTTGTGGTGTGCAAATAGGTGATTCTGTGAGCAATTAGGTGATTGAGCAATAGGAGTTTGTGCAAGGTGGAGTTGGAAGACTGGAATGTTAGCTATATTGAAGTGTTTGTGTCTCATTGCTACATCTTTGCAAGCTTACAATGGTAGGAAGAGGTAAATTATTGTTCTATTTTGCTTATGTTTCAATGTTTCATAAAGGCTAAAATTTTATTCTCAATAACAATATGTCAAATATGTACACAATTTCTTATCATAGGAAAAGGAGCTTCAAAGGGATCTACATCTTCCTCAATAGGCAATGTCAATATCCCCACAAAGAATAGAACCCCCATCTAATTCTCCTTTGCGGAAGTATGTGGATATTCTAGAACCTCTTCTAGAAGGTGGTGGCTTCCGTTGGAAATGTCGGGGTTGTGATGTAGAAAGAAATAGTTCATATTATCGTGTGGTGGGTCATTTGTGTGGATACCATAGTAGAGGAGTGAAGAAGTGTCCTGGAAAAAAAATTGCACCTATGCCAAACTCAGTAATATTAAAATATATTGAAGAGCATGAGCGAGATGAAGAGAAAGATGAACTTAGAAAAAATGTCATTTATGTTAATAAGAATAAGAAAAGAACAAAAGGAATGAAATCCACCCCAGATATTGTGATAGAAAATCGCCCCTTCTATACTACCTCAGTTGCCCCTGATTCTCAAAATGCAGCACCCATTCGACGCTAAAGAAAAGGACCACTTGAAACTGTATTTCAAAATCAAAGTAGGGAAATTGTTGACATTGATACGGCAAGATGCTTGTATACAAATGGGCTGTCTTTTAATCATGTTTTCTCTCCATATTTCAAGCAGATGTCGAGAAGTGCTAATAAAGCACCTAAAGGGTATTCAAGTTCCAGTTTTGAGAGAATACAAACCACCTTGTTGGATAATGAGGTCAAGTTGATTAGTGAGCAATTAAAGCCCATCAAGGATTCGTGGATTGAGACTAAGGTAACAATTGTTTCAAACGGGTGGAAAGATGCTAAAAATCATCCATTGATCAATGTTTTGGCGGTGTCCCCTAAAGGGGCAATGTTTTTGAAAGCAATGGATTGAGGCAAGTAAAAGATGGGTCATTCATTGCTAATATCCTAATTGAGGCCATCAAACAAGTGGGTGCAAGAAACATTGTCCAAGTCATAACGGACAACGCAAAGAATTGTAGAGTTGCTGGTTTGTTGGTTGAAGAGAGATACCAACATATTTTTTGGACACATTGTGCAATTCATTCATTTAATCTTATGCTACAAAAGATTGGGAAGAGTATTTAGTGGATCAAGGATATGTATGCAAAAGCTGAAGACATTCAGATGTTCATCACAAACCACCACATGACTCAAGGGATATTCAAAATGTTCTCACATTTTGAGTTGTTGAAGGTAAGTAAACTTGAACTCAAGTTAGTTAATTTTTTTTAAAATAGTATCTTACAATTTCTGATTTTTTATTATGTAATGATGTGTATTCTTTTGTATTCTTTTATCAAATATGTATCTAACAATTTGTATTGTTTTTGCTCTATTTTATGTTACAGTTTGTTGAGACACGTTTTGCATCAAATGTAATTGTCTTGAGACGACTTATGCAAGTGAAAGAAGCACTTACCCATATAATAACCAGCGACAATTGGGCTATATGGAGGCAAAGCATTACAAAGAAGGCAACCAAAATAAGGAAGAGGATATTGCATGAAAATTGGTGGGAACGTGTGAAATATCTCATTAATCTCACCGCACCCATTATGATCATACTTAGGTACACAGGCATGGATAGGCCTTGCCTTGGAGAGATCTATGATGGCATAGACTCAATGCTTGAGAAGATCAAGCAAATAGTAAATGAAGAGGAACAAGATCCTCACACGACCTTCAAACAATTGCAAACATTTTTTATAGAAAGATGGAACAAAATGACCACTCCTCTACATTTGCTTGCCTATGCACTGACGGCTAAATACTATAGCACCCAATATACTAATCTACTAGGAAGGCTACCACCCTATAGAGACATAGAAGTGTCCGATGATACAAGGCAGCATTTGAAAGACTCTTTCCTAATGATAAAATGTGAGATTTGATTACGGATGAGCTCATACAATTTGTGGATGCAAAAAATTTAAGTAATGATGCTCTTCATCATCGGTTTAGGAAGGATGCTCATAGTTGGTGGTACCTCCATGGCCAAAGATTTCAAAGTGATATCACAAGTAAGTTTAATAAATTTATTTTTAAAATATTGTTATTAGTTTCCTTTGTCTTTATAAATTGTTAGAAATTTTAAGATTCAAGTTACATAATGTTAATTTTCTCTTAATTGTTTACATGTCATGTATTCATAGGTTGCTAGTTCATTCACTTCAAAGAGAAATTGGAGCACATATTCTTTCATCCATTCAGTGAAGCACAATAGGTTGCAATCAAAAAAAGCAGAGAACTTGGTGTTTGTGGATTACAACTTGCATCTCCTCCGGCACAAGACTAAAGAAAACAACAAAGTTAGCGGACTTGGATATTCCTACTCCTTAGCTTACAAATGAAGACTTCGAAGAATTTGATGCCCATAATATTGTTGTTAGTGTTGATCCCATTGGCCTTAGCTCTATTGCTGAGTCAACTAATGCGGAAGGACTACGAGGAGAACAAGAAGATGAATATTAAAATTTTATACATTATGATTAGTTGACTTGAAATTGAAACAATGATACTTGAACTTGTTGTTATGATTCATGGATCATGATTTACTTTTAATGTTTTGAATCTTTGACATTGAACTTGAAAATTGAAATATGGGATGGTATGATCTTTATTCATGATACTATGATTACAACTTACGTGTTTAAAGTTTGTACCTATAGTGTTCACTATTTTTGTTGTTTAAATGATTAGCTTAGTTTACATCATATTATTTTGTGATAGTCTATTCTTCTAAGCTTCATAAATATGTATGTATATATTTTTTATAAGTTTTACATATTTTTGTATGAGCAAACCCAAACAAACCCAAAACCCTTTCCAAAATTTTGTTGTACCGACGAACTGGTTCTTCAAACCCGTATTTGGAACCAAACTCGAACCGGTAACTAAGATTTCAGTTATTGATCAAAGATGCACTACTTGGATAGCTAATTTCAGGGTTAGTTGTACAAACATCGTTATTAGTCCCTCATTTGTGAATCATGATAGATTCAATTCTTGTTTAGGACTTATACATAGAAGATTACGGTTTTGGGCTGAGTACATATTTCTTCCAATTGTCTAGGATCATGTTAGTTATTGGGATTGTAATTATGGATCACATCGGGATGTCACGACAAAAAATGTTTCATGTTGAGATCAGAGTAGTGTAGCATCAGCATGGTGGTTCCTTTATGAGATTGATTTTGAACTCTGGGATCATTTGAATTATAGTTTAGCAGTTGAAGATGAGAAAGCCAATGATGGCTTATTGAAGATTGCTTCTATGGTGTTCCAATTTAGTTTTTTTGGAGAGCAGTTTCTAGAGGAGTTGACAAAAATAGTGCAATATGTGATTGCTCTAGGTACTACTTGTTGTCAAGAGGTCATCTAGCAAGAAGTAATTTCAAGTTTCAACAGCTGGAGCTATAGATCTCCTAGGTTGGCTTGGGACTCTAGGATCATACTCAATTTCACTTTGGTTCTACATAGTGATCTTGGGAGAGCATTGGAATTGCTTGAGGGCAGATTGTAATGTCCCCTTTTTAAAAGCACATAATGTATGATGTGGTCGTTAGCCTATTTCTCCATGGTCCTCATAGGCTAACCAAGACTTGTAAGGGATTGTAATATTCCTCCTTGAATATTAAGAAAGAAATGTGATTCCTTTCCAAGGTATTTTACCAAACAGTTGGCATGCACGAAACTGCTATAGATTAAATGACCCACTATAGTTGTTACTTTTAATAATCTTAATCCAATTAGGTCATCGCTATCTCCTATCTTTAGTTTAATGTTTGTACAGTTCAAAATAATGGAATACGGCAAGGTAATCATGCAACAATGTTATATAAAAAATAAGAAAACTAAAATACAGTCAACTTTTAATATGCATGGTGTCTCATCGGAACCAACTAAGATGTTAAGTAGTGTGTAGAAACAACACATTCAGACTGGTATTAATAACGAGACACTGTCTATATTGCAAATGAAACAATGTGCATCACCATAAAGTGTGAAAGTAGGCAAGGAGTTCACAAACCCGTGTATTGGTAACTGTTGTGTTGGGAGTTGCAATGTCGTAATGCCTAGCCCGTCAATGCATCCAAGCGCGTGGTTGAACTATTATCCTCCGCTAAGACTCTTTGTCCAGACTGTTCGGTCAGCGGTAACTATAGTGTGCTATCGGGAGAGACACTTCATGTCGATACCCAAATACAAGGACATGAAAACACCAGTAATACCTCCATAAGCACTTCCAATCAAAGTGTCAAGTTCATCATAGTTGTCAACTAATAGCTCTTACCCAGTCTCTATTACCACCGATGTCTCTGCTATCATTTGAACTAATTTCGATTAGCAACCTTCAACTGACGATATATACTTGCAAAATATTTACGGAAATGAACCTTTATGATTTTGTGCCTGTTATCTATCCAGTGAAACCACAATATAGAAGTCACTGCCAATGTACGACTAGGAACGTGATAACTATACTTACATTCAACTCCTCAAAATGCTTCAACCTTGGGAACGTCTATCTGTTGGAGTTGTCATCCCACTTAAGCTGAAGTCCTGTAGATTTTTTTACTATTTATGCCAACCAATGTCACTTCCTACTATTCAAACTTCAGACTTCTTGCCAACTTCCAAATCCCAAACAATCTCAGAACTGGTAGTGCAAGTGAGATACTAGGTTTACGTCTAGCATCAGGTTTTTCCTCAAGGGGTTTCATCCTCAAAAAATCCAATCATATTCAAGCAACCATTAGAATTCAATATATATATATATATATATATTCGCTGTCTTCCAACACTAAGCCTCTTATTTATAACCTCAAGGTGAGGGAAAAGTGTTGGAATAAGAGATGTGGGATAAAACACCAATTTTATCTTCTAGTCACCTAAGTCACTTTATAAAATGAATGTCTGAATAAAACATAAAAGTAACTTTATTAAAATACTTTAGTACATTGAATGACGAACTTAAGTCAAATCCTCCCTTGTGACTGGCAGGCATCCTTTCTGGAAATGTCGTTAACCGATTCAGATGTGGAGATAGATTAACCAGGCGCCAAAAGAGCTAGCACAAAAGAGGGGACATGAGAGGGATCTTGATGATATTTGACCTAGGCAATTTCAGTTGCAGACCATTTTGAAGGGAATTGACGCAATTTTGAGCATGCTTATTATTTATAGTAAGTCATTTTGGCTATGTTTGGGTTTCCGATGCAGTGGTATGTCAATGGTATATAACCCAATAACAATTGGATCATTTATTTATCATTGATATAGTTAATTATACATTAATAACACCTTTTATAAAGTTAAATTTAATTATTTAACTTTATTAATCCATAGTATATAGTTTGTGGGAAATATTTAATTAAATAGCCCCCTTTATGAAATGGCATTAGACAAAGCTAAGTTGAAAGGGAGAATATCCTAGTAGGGGAGGAATCCTCTCCCTACTTGGGACTCCCAATCCCAAGAAGCACAACATTTCTGCCCCTAAAACATGAACATTTCAAGACATACTTTGAGATCAGGATGTAAGACGAATACAATGGTCCCTCAACCAAGGCATGATCATATTTATAAGGCATGATATGAGAAGTTTGAAGTCCAAAGAAAGAACAATTAAACCAAATAGAAAAGAGTGAAAGTGTTATAAAAATCCTAGAAGGATGACGAAATCCGTTGCCTTCTTAGGGTTCCTAATCTCATCTAAGTTGAGCTTTCTACATCCCTTCCCTTTCCACCTTCAACTCTCCCCCTGCCATCCCAAGCCCATCCAAGGCAATCTTTTCACACCTCATCTCACCTCTTGCACTATTTACGCCCCCACCCCCCTTTGTTAAGGCAATCCAAAGCATGATGAAAGGGGAAGTTTCAAATTGAGAGCCATAGTTCCAGTCCAAGCCAAGGAAACAAGACTAGAGACTTAGAAACATAATAAGATGAAATTTCAAGGAGACAGCAAAATCCGCCATCCACTTCATATTCTCAATCCCAAGATCCCTAAGATTTCCACCAGTATTTATGAGGAAGCCAGGGGGATATGGAAGTCTAAAATTCAAATGCATGAAGAGTGGAATAAAGGAAGTGAACATAAGTTGCAAATGCACAGCCCAGTTAAAGCTAAATGTAGGGAGATAAGGTGAGTTTCAAGCCTCAACTTGATGGAATCAAATAACGAAAAATGGAGAATCAATCCCAAGGAGCTGGCGGATTCCACCCTCTACTTGGGATTCTCAATCTTAATTCCTAAGAGAGGCTAAATTTCCACCTCTTATAAATAGTAAACTCCCAAACTCAATCAAGTCCCAAACCAAGCAAGAAAAGGTAATGATGAGATGTTTGATTATTGTTGGGTGTATATATTGCAACTAATAGTTTACGCAAATTCAGTCGCAAAATAGGGTTACTACCCAGAGCATGTGAGACAAAGTCTCTCCTACCTTAAACAGAAGGCTCCCCCTTCTCATCATTCCTTGGATCAACTCAAGGTAAACAAGAAGTTAAGTAATTATAGGGGTAATACCAATATTTCTTTCCTCTTGTTTTGGGAAGGAAATCCACTTACTTGCGGAGCAAGTAATGGGAATGCTTGATCTCTATAACTACACTTCTATCTAATAGTTGGAAATAGTGATATAGATACCAAACATCAACTCAAAGGCTGATTCAAAGCGTATCGGCTTAGATCTATCTCTAGTTTTTCTAATCTGTAAGAACAACTATGAAACTCAGAGACCTCTATGGAATTCTTTGAAAGGTAAATCTCTACCATTGGGCCCAAAGACTTCTAGAAGTGGATAATTTCTACGCTATAATTCTTATAAGTTATTTCAGTTCAAAGACATGAAAGTAACTTAATTCTAACAAAGTGTGTGAATATTTGACAGTAATATACACTACAATCGAGGCTTCTAGTCTATATTACCACAATTGCTCCCAGTCAAAGCTTTGGCTTCAATTGTTTCTTGTACTCACTTGTTCTAATAAACATGCAATAATAACAAGAATTAAAGATAACAGACACAAATTACAGTTACAGCTCCCAATTTGTTCTCTCACTATTGCTTCCAGTCAAAGCTTCAAATTCAATTGCTTCTTTTTATTCACTTTTCTTTCAAATTCGTACTACATAATTACAGTTATGCTTGCACAAGTTTGGCAGAGCTCTCTTGCATATAAACAAGCTGATTTTTATAATGAGGGGCACTCCTTTATATAGGCAAAGGAGTGAGAGAAAAATGGAGAAAAGGGTGAGAAAAACTCAACCAACTTGACTAAGTCAAACTGAGAAAGTAGATTTATTGGATTACATGATAGAATGTATGTGTAATCAGGTTAAATGCACATGGATTACATGTAACCTATCTTTTGAAACTACAAAGCTGAAAATACACTTGAAGAAAATGGTGAAACTATGATTCTGAATGAATCAATCCTGTAGATTATCCGCAAAGGCCTTGTACTTGATGATGCAATTGCAAATGTCACACGATCAAGAGTCCCTATATTTCGTGTCACTCTATTCATCTTGATAACTGTGGTGTTGTATCTTTTAATAGTCTCTAATTCTCTTCGATGAATTGTTAGTTGTCATTTGAAAACTTGATGTAATCAAGCTTTTTCTCTTCCATTGTTGTTCTGAATTATCCTTCGTTAGATTTGCACATCCTAGGGTTTCCAGCACTTTGAAGACCTTCTCAATGACGCTCGGATGTAAACTCATAACAACTTTCCCATCAACATTTTTAACTTTTTTTTTTTTGGATCAAAATGCTTCGCACATTCTCACGTGAACTCAATTTCCAAGGCTGCCATTGGGAAAGTGGAGACCAAATGAATATTGTTTCTTTTATTCGAAGCATATCTTCTTCATGGGATGTTTCTATTCTTTGAAGAAGCTCTGACATATCTTGACTTGAAGAGTTCGCTACAACATGAGAATTCGAAAGAGTGAAATCATCTTTCAATGGGATTGAACCCATGAGGATTTTAAGATTTGAACAATGACAGCAAATCCATGGAGGATAAGTATTCTCGGTGTGATTAAGATACTTTTTGAACACTAAGGAAGGCTGGAAATTGTTCGAACAGCTTGTATTTTGGGCAATAATGACCAAAATTGAGTTTTACAAGGTGGATTGCATGTAGGCAAAATGGGATTTTTGTTTTGAATGACTAAGAATGCAAGTTGGGAGAAAATGGATATATGTGGATGAGAGTTTTATGCTTTAACATATGAGCCGTTTCCAAAATCGGGTTTTGGAAATGCATTTACATGTGATTAAAACTCATTATTTTTACCTTGTGCAAATATGCAATTGGGTTTTAGAAGTCCCATTACATATTTGGGAATGTCGAGTTGGGCAAATTTGCAAATGGAATGAATATGAAGGCTGGAAATGTGAATGGATAATTGCATCCTTGGGAGAACTTACATCATTTTCTTCACAAACAAACAAAAATAAAACAGAAACAAGCACACAAAGTATTTACAAAAACAAAGAAAAGAAAACAAAAACATATCTCTTGCTTTGACACAAATTGATAACCTGGGAAAAAAATGTAGAGCTGCATTCAAACAAATGGAAGATAAAGGGCAAAAGAATGAAACAAATAAACAAAAACTCAAAAATGCAAAAGGGGCTTTGAAGGTGTTAATGTTTTATAGCTTCAGTCAGATAAAACTTAAGTGTAAATAGAAAGAACAAATATTTGATTAAATATTACAAATTATATATTATGAGTGAATATATATTATTAACATTAAAGTTTAAATGTATTCATATCTTATTAATATGTGAAGCATAATAAATAGAATGTGACATGTACTCTAACCAAGATGGCACATCGTGCATGTCAAAGGGTCAACATTCCTGCACATGATCGAGTTTATTAAGGAAAAGTTCAAGACATGTACCATCTGACATGTCATCTGTCATGTCACAAATCATTTGCTTAGACTCCTCAGTGCATTGTTAATCTTGATTATGTGCATTTTTGATAGACGACTTGATATGATGTTTGGGTGAAAGGGTATGTGTGGGGTTACACCCCTTTATTATATACCATATATAATGTGAGTAAAAGCCTCTCTTTGAAAAGCATATCAGCTATATAATGTTATTACAAAGGAGGGATCTAACCTTAGAACATCTACATAAATCTATTATATTGAATTTTTTGAAACTCTAATAATCTTATCAAAATTAACAAAAGGTCTCAAAAATCAAGTATAGGCTAACAAACTGAAAAACGAAAAAGACTTGACTAGAACCTTTAGTAAAACATTTCATTATATGAATTGGTTACAATTGTTTGATCAATTTTTGCCAGTCAAATAATGAATTACATTAGAGAAATATGAAACTTAATTAGAAAAGTTTCATAGTGTTGCCCTTATTTTGTGATGACAAAATGAAGGACAACAATAATGAGCAGCAAAATGAAGATAAAAGTGTGAAGTGAAAATTCCAGAGTGATGGTGGAATCTGCTGCTCTTGGAGGATTCTAAATCCCCTGTGAGACCAAAATTTTGTGCCATGACTAAGGTAAAGTCCAAACAAATGGGCAATTTCTGCCTCGTTTTTATGGTGTTTGAAACTTAAACCCAAGCTCCAAATTCAATAATGAAGGGAGAAAACAAAGGATAAGACATGGGCAATGATATTTTTTTGAGAAAAAGAGATAAAAATCAGATTGACAAAGCATTCAAGCACCTCAAATTCATTTGATTTCGACCAATAAGCCCAGAGGAGATATGGCGAAACAAAGTGGAGAGAGTAAGGATCAGTTGGATACATAAATAAGCCAATGATCCAATCCCAACTAAGGGGCAAAATCCGCCCCCTAGCTGGCATTCATAATCCTAGCATTCCCCTGAATTCTGCCCAAACTTGGGAAAAGTTAAATGAAGAGGAGGTGCAAATACATAATAATTTGATGGGAAGGAAAAAATATGCCTTTCACCCCTTTATTTAGGTCAACCAGTATGGGAGAGCAAAAGGATTAATTTGAAGTGTTTTTGTTCACATATAAGGACACAAGTCAGACCAAATATAGTCATGCCGCTTCAGCTTATAGATTAGCAATATAAGAAGGGTGAGGCAATGCATTTTCATCCCTACCATAAGTATACTTATCTCCCTAATTGGTGACGAATTGACTTAAAATGGCAGTGACTTCCTCCTCGAGGCAGTGATTTCACCCTTGATAACATCACTGATTGTCCAAGGAAATCAGAAATAAAGTGCCAAAGATGTACAAACTCTGGGCAGATATACAAATACCAAGCCTTATCAAACCCAAACTTAGAGAAAATCAGCATTGAAAATAAGAAATTTGGTCTTGAACTTAAGGAAATCCAAGATCAACTGCTTTTTACCTCCATGTTTTGATATTAAAGAAAGGGTGATACAATTTTATTTCATGAAAACTTTTCAGATTTCCTTCATTTCAGCATTTCATGAGCTTAATACATTTTTTCTTCAATTTTCGCAAGGTGAAAAGGGAGAGAAGATTGGAGAATAAGGACACAATGACAAGGCCAAGCTAAAGGGCTTCAAATGAAAGGAGGTTCAAATTCAGACTATCAAAGTGTGAATTCAAGAGCAAGATCAAGATGAAAAAGAACAAACTTACAAGGCTGCGAGTGAGAAAAAATTATCATCAACTTGAATTTCCTCCGCAAATCCAAGTTCATTTTGAAAGATCCGGCTAAATGAAAATTATTCAAGTTTGCAAGTGTACAATCAAGTTCAAATTGTGTTAATGAGAATATTTAAAAGATGGAAAAGATTTGAAAAGATGAAGCAATTTGGGAATGCGCTATCACAATCAAAGACTTGATAATGTTGAGTATCAAAAGATATTTTCTCATCACCAAAGAATTGATCAAGTTTGTGAGTTAAGGGTGTTGAGGTGGTCTCCACTTCTCTTCTACCAATCAGAAATTTCTAATTACACATGTCAAAGCACATTCAATCTTATGCCAAGTGTGCAATTTTCTCACTGGCTTTCAAAAGTATTGTAATTGTCTTATTGGCCCATGGTGTGATGCTTTCATGTGATTGGATGATAAGGTAGCAACCCTGATTAGGGTTTGTAAAGGATAAATCTTGGCCCTTGATCTTAATTGAACAACTATTAAAGGCCAAGAACTTCTCATTTGCAAGGAGTTAGATGTTGGATTCATTAAAGAGTAGATTAGTTAGAGAGTAGAGGAGGAAAGTTGTTGAAATTGTTGTCAATTTGTTATCAAATAAATTTTAATTCATTATTGGACTTCATAGTTTATTACTTGTTGCTTTAAAATGTTGCATGGTTTCTTCAATTCCTCAATTAGGATTTTATTTCATATTAAATAAAAGGAGTAGGTGGATGGAAGATATTGTTGAAAGGTAATTATTGGTGGAGCTAGTGTCCATAACTTTTGGTACTTGTTGGTTGTAAGTAATGGTGCAAGGCTAGTCTGGGCCTAAATTGCAAGTGTTTAACTTCTATTGGATTTAACGATGCTACAAGTGCAAAATGGGTGCGAGAGAATAAATGAAGGAGGGTTCGATTTATATGATTTATATGATTTGGATGAGATAAATGAATGGTTGAGATTGATAGAAAAGATCAATGGTACAGAGTGATTTGAAGAATAAAAGGAGTTCAAAATTCCTTTGTTGAGTACTTGGGGGACAAGCGCATGTGTTTGTGTAAGGAGCCCATATGCTTGATGTGATGGAAAAGTTGACTTTAGGCTCCTAACCTTTATGAATCAAAATGTGCACATCATTAAGGGAGCTGAGATTTCATTAAGTGGGATTAGAAAGAAAGTGGAAAAGGAGAAGAATGTCATGCGAGGAGAGAAAATGAGTGGGGAATTTGAAATTCATTTTAATTGTAAGTGGGAGGAAAGGGATTGATTAAGTGAATACATGAGTTTAATTAATAAAATACGGGATTAATGATACAAGTGAGCTTTTCAGGATTGTGCAAGTGGATGAGGGAAAATTGACTTTTTGAATTAATTTAATTTCAAAACAGAGGAAAAGGAATTTAATTAAATAGATGAATGCAGTTATTTGATTAAAGGGGGTGATACTATAGGAAAATCAGCTTAGTTAATTTACCTAGGAGGACTACAAACAAAAGAAGTGATTAATTAAGTAGATGAATTATTTAATAATATGCTGACTTTAGAAGGGTTATGACAAATAAGTTTAATCAAATATTAATGATCAGATTTGAGTGTCTAAAGTATGAGTTCATAATGATCTATGAAGAGATTGTTAGAATATAATTTGTGTTGTCATCGATATATGTTTAGTATTGTATTTGATGCAAAAAAGTACTTAATGGACTTTTTCTGTTGTCAACTTGATGTCCCTAGTTATAGGAAGCTAAGATACGTAGGAAAAAATATTTGAACAAGTTGTTCTAGTAACTAATGTTTACCGTACAAGGTAAAAAGGATACATATCGCATGTAGTATAGCAAGATATAACACAAAACAGATACTTTATTCATATACGCAATATGCTCATTCCAATGATTACAATCTAATTATTCTCATTACAATGACTATCCTAATCCGAAGTCCCTTTTAGACAGTGTACATATACTTTCCCAAAGGGATGACTCAACCATCACGCGCCCGTTCAAATACTATTCTACCTGTCGGCTACAATATAAAATTTACCAACAACATCATCCCTCCCAAAAAGTAAAGTCATCTGAAATTACAACATTGCCGAGATAGATTAACAAAATGGAATACATTAACTATGACTAACTATAACAGGATAGATCTTTTTCCTTCACATCACATTCACATTCCTCCTATGCTTGCACCAAACTAGTTTCCAAAAATGTGTTGCATCTGTAGCCTCTACTAACACAATACTGTCTCCCTAGCCAAGCTGACATTGATAGCCACTCGTGCCACCTTCTCTGCTTCAAACGCCTAGTTACGTTGAGCCAAGTGTCGCTCTACTGCCTCCAACTGGATGATCAGCTCCTCCCGAGCTCTCTATGCATCCACCAAAATAGCCTCACATCCAACACTTACTCTGAGTGCCTGAAAGCGTAGCACCCCTCCTGAAAGGCTTGCTCCAATGCTCTCTCCACCTCTAGTAGACAGACACTCCATGCCTACAACAGCTCCAAGTCTCATCAACTGGTCACACTTCCCACGACTAATAACTGAACTGACTAGAGGTCTAGGGGGAAACGCCCCCAGTGGGGTCGAGAATCAGCGCCCCGGCAGCCAAGACCAAATTAGCACCCTCAAACCCACACAAAAGTCCATGGAACACACCATTTTTGTGATTTTCTTTCGATCCCATACTCTTTCTACCAACTGCTTATTTTTCCTTCACTACCTATTTATGTCTTTCCCTTCCCTTTGGTATTATACGCTACTCATTATGAACATTTTTTATTTTTATTTTTTTAAAACCCTATCACCCTTCTTCTGTGTTCGTATAGTGGTCCCTTTCGTTATTTTATAACCCTATTGCTAATACCACACGGTGTACGGCTACACCACACGCTGCCTCTGGATAGTATTTTGTATGGTCATTAGAATATGCACTAACAATGGCTGTACAGTCTCATTCTTATGGTGTCTCATCTGATTTCCACTCTTCGCTTGGCCATACGGTAAATCACTACGATTATGTACTGACTCTTCACAAGGTTGGACGGTCCAATATTTCCTTCTATTGCATTCCGTACGTCCGTATGGCCCTGAAGTTTGTCACCCCCTTTGAATTTCCTCCTTTCGTATGGTGTTCATCTAAGTGCTTCTTACGTACAGAGATTCTTATTCCCCGTGGACCATACAGTCAAGTCTCTTTCCCCAACATCCGTATGGTCCCCTCCAATATGTGACCGTACGGTCAAGGTTCGTTTTCTCTATCGTTCGTACGGCCTCCTTCACTATGTGGTCATACGGTGTTTTTCTCTACTTCTTGTTGGTCAATGCTCCATATTCCGTACAAGCCGTACAACATTCTTCCTAGGCCTGGAGTGAGTTTCGTACTGTGTTTTGTTCCTAGCTTTGCCACCTTCCTATCTGCTTGTCTATCGTACAGTACAATTTGCTTAGCTTGTTATCCGTACGACAATGCTTGAATTGGATTTCACTTGAGCAGTACGGCCATACGGTCGTACAGGGCACCTTGCTTTTCTTCTGGTTGCTCCTTCATACACCGTACAGTAGTTTATCCTTTTGCTTGTCTTCTTGTCATACAGAAGGCCATACGGTGTCACCGTATCTTTTGCAATGTACTTCAATGTGTCTTCTCTTGTCGTCCACTGTGCTCCAAGCATCATATAGTGTTGTTTTCCTATCCATGTTCTCAGTTGACCCTACAATACCTCTTCACAATTTTAATTGTCCATACGGTGAGCTTATATGCCTTCTATGCTTTAAATGTTCTCAACACCATACTCTCCAAGTCTATATTTTCTCATTACACACGTTAATATTTATCTCTTTTCTTCAACTTACTTCTAAAAAATTTAATATTTTATTTTACACTCTATTTTACATATATACATTAATATTTATTAATTTTATATTTTTTTCAAATTGTTCAGATGCGGAGATGCGTTATTTCTTTCATGATAGACTTTCAGCTTCGACCCATTCATTGCTTCCGCTACTTCCTTTCCGTCTAGCGTTCATAATTTGATTGCCCCATTATCGCCAATTTCTCGTATCTTATATGTTTTGACCCATTTAACTTTCAACTTTCCTAGCCTGATCTCATTCCACCCATTATACTTCAAAACTAACTGGCATGGTTGAAACTTATTTAATTTCAAGTGTTTGTCATGCCATACCTTTCACCTATTTTGTGTAACCTTCATAGCCCCTTGTGCCTGCAATCGTCGCTAATCGAGTTTATTTAAATTATACAATCTCTTCCTCAGACTTTCCATATCTCCAACCTTGTTTCCGATCGCAATCCTCAAACTTGGTACCATGAATTCCGTTGGCTGCCACTCCTTGCTGTCAATAACTATATTCCTGATTTTAGAACCTTCACTCTGTACTGCTAAAGTTTTTATTAAGCCAATCCTCTTTGTTTCCTGTGCAAACCGTATGATGTGCTTTCCTTGCTATCGGCACCTTTCTACTAAATTTGTGGTGCGGTGTAACCTTTTCTCTCCGCGCGGGCTGTTCACCGTGTACCTTACATTTGGTGGGTTCGTACAATATGTTCTTCCATTCAGCTTGAGTCGTAACTGCCTTTCCTTCTTCCACTTCTCTATATTCCTTCGAACATTCATTTTCCTCTCTATCTCACCTTTGTCAACCCTGAATATATTATAGCTCAAAAAGAGCTTGTAATCCTCCATCTACCAGTGGAATAGGTCGTTTACCAAGTCTAGATCGTCATCATTCAACCCTCCTTCTAGTCTCAATACTCCTTCGTCCGGTTCCATTCTCTTCTTTCCTTCATCGTCACCTTCACCTTCAGAATTTGACGATGCCACCTCCTCACCTACCATCTGTGTGTGCAAGTCAATTACGAATCTTCGGCCTCTGCGTTGCATGGATAGGGTATTTCGTTTCCAATCATGTTTCACTTGCACTTGCACCAACCAACCCCATCCAAAAATAGCGTCATACCCTTTTCTTTTTAGCAAAATGACCACGAAATCTAATAAAAATTATTTTGTTCCAATGGTTACTGGTTGTGCCATCAGGGTCCCCAACAGCTTGATTCTATGTTGATCCGTAATGAGTAACTAAAATGTAGGTTGCCACAACGCAAGTTGTCCCAACTTTCTCCATATATCCTCTCGTAACACGTTTACACCTGACCCTCCATCCACGATTGTGTCCATAAGTATGGTTCCCAGGATACTCATCTCTACTACTGTCAGATGTCTTCCTGTCGTGAGTGCCAGTAGCATTGGGTATGCTGCAGTCATTCCATTACCGTCCTTTCCTGTTTTCTCCGAAGCTTTCGAAAGAAGTGTCATATTCAGAATTGCCATCTATAACTAAGGCATTGTAAGGTCATTTAATTTTATAGGAACTTCTATTTGCATTACCTACCTTATCATGTTTTGTTCAACTAAGTTCCTCTTTGAGGTATCGTCAATGTCTTTTACTTGCAACATTCTTGTTTTCATCTGTCTTTCCAACTCTGTTCGTGCTTGCTGTAACCTCTCCTTTTCTTCTTCTACATCAAAGAACTTTACCTTCTTAGCTTGGTCACATGTAATGGCTAGTATCTTCTCGTCACATGCTTTGATGCTCAACAAATTTACCCCTTGCTTTGGGCATTTTGAATCTTCGTGGTCTCCTGGACCACACCATTTGCATAATAGCTGCAGTGTCTCCTTTGTGGTACAATCTTTGGCAAAGTGCCCCCAGAGGTTGTACACATGGTACTGTATCATTGGTCGTCCATTCGCGTCGTATTCTATCAGACTCTGGCCTCCATTGTTATTATTGTTATTATTATTACCACCCCTTCCACGTCCGTTATTGTTGTGATAAGCTCTTGAGGTTGCATCGTTGTTTGTGTTTGTTCCGACGGACACTTCCTACGTCAGTAACACTTGTTAATGTCCTTTTGACTTTATATTAAACGGTCATTCCTTTATGGAATGTCCCTCAATTTGACATATATCACAAAATTGCCTTTTCAAGCATGAGCCCTTTGTGTGGCCTTCCTCCTTATAGTCCACACACCGCAATTCTCCCTTCACCAAGTCAAGATTTTTTTTTAAATTTTTAAATTCTTTCATCATTCATAGCATATCCTTCTGCAACGCTCGAACTTTCTTGCTTGATTCTTCATCGCTACTGCTACTTTCGGACGACGAATCGTCTAAATCCAACAATTTATGCTTCTTGATTTTTTTTTGTTCACTCTCTAGATCCATTGCTTGATTATATGCATCTGCATACGATGCTAAAGGTACAATCTTCATTTTCTTCTTCAAAGCCAGCCGTATCCCTTCAACAAATCACGTTTCTTCAATCCGTCAACCGATTGGCTCTCCACCTTACCCACCAACTCTTTTAGCCGTCTTGCATATGCACAGATTGTTTCATTCTTTCCCTGCTTTGTGTTGTATATTTCTGCTACGATTTCATTCTCATCCCTTAGCAGTCAGAACTTTGCTATGAATTCTTTCCTGATGTCTGCCCATGTAGTCAATTTCTGAGAATCGACATCCACAAACCAATCAATTGCTAAACCCCGCAAGGTCGTTGGAAACTATCGGACCCAATCATCCTAATCTGTTACACCATTTGCCGTCCATATTGTTTCACATGTCTTGTAGTGCCTGATCAGATCTGTCGTTCCATCAGCATTAAATTTTGGCAATTTCTCCTTTGGTCCTGCCATTGCTATTTTCTTTTGATTCTGTAGTACTTGTTGTGTACCTGCGCTGTTCTGAGCACCCACATTGTTCTTAGTACCCGAGTTGTTCTAAACACCCGCGTTGTTCTAAGTACCCGCGTTGTTTTGCACAACCGCCTTGCTTCTAACAACAGTGTTACATGGTGAAAGAAAGTCTTCCTCAAGCGAAGTTGTTTGATTCTCTGCCTATATCCGTTCATCGGGTGTATCGGGAACGAAGAGTTCACTCCACGCTCGTGCTCCTTCAGCACTTCGAGCCATGCGAGTTGCTTACCTTC
Source organism: Cupressus sempervirens (assembly GCA_028749045.1). Taxonomy (NCBI): domain Eukaryota; kingdom Viridiplantae; phylum Streptophyta; class Pinopsida; order Cupressales; family Cupressaceae; genus Cupressus; species Cupressus sempervirens. Next base: position 287,119,124 of record CM053783.1, on the reverse strand, counting down.
CATTTGGACGCTCTACCCTTGACGTATACAAGTTAAGGAAATCCTCCCTTGTTTGTTGCACCAAATTCAACCATTGTCGAGTCTATTCGAGCAATTCCTCAGCACTCCTCAGGCTACTAGGTGAATGCACTCCCACCATCTATGCTCCTTCACCCCCTCGGTGTCCGTCGGTAATATGCTGAAGCTTTTATCTGCATTTCGCCTGCTGTGCTAAAATTAAGACTTCCTGTGTTGTGCATATTTCATCCTTATCTTTTATCTTATTCCTATCCTTGTTAAGCAAATTCGGTATTAATCTTTATCACACTTCCTTCATTCCAGGTTGAACTAGCAATTGCACCAAATGTTTATCGTATAAGGTAAAAGGATACTTATCGCATGTAGTATAGCAAGATATAACACATAACAGATACTTTATTCATATACACAATATGCTCATTCCAATGATTATAATCTAATTATGCAAATTACAATGACTCTCTTGATCCAAAGTCCCTTATGGACAGTGTACATATACTTTACCAAGTATATGTTGACTTGCAATTTGCTGCTATCACGTATGGTCTATCAATGTTGCACTATCCTAGTTTTAAATACATAGAAGTTCAAAGGCTAGGGCTATGTTTTTTTGTTTGCTAGCAGTGATGTTGGTTGTCAGAAATAGGCAGGACTAGTCCAAATAATGTTCTAAATTGCTCTGCATTGATATTTCCAGATGTGCATTTTGGTGGGCATGTTCTCAAGGTTTATGCAGAGTTCCAATTAAGATATCTTATGTTGTTTTACTCTACAAGTGAATTTATGTTTTCTTGAGTGTGGCATTGTTGTCTTTGTTGCTCTCTAGCCAATTCAATTTGATTGTAATGGTTTGATTAATAACCCTGTTGGGTGAATATTTTGCAATCGACAGTTCTAGCTAAAAATCCAGTTGCAAAATAGGATGACTAGCCACAACATGCGAGACAGAGTCTCTCCTACCTTAAAGGGGAGGCTCCCTCTTCTCACCGTTCCTTGGATCAACTCAAGGAAAGCAAGAAGTCGAGATTTTATAAAATGGGTGTTACCAATATCCTTTCTTCTTATCTTTCAAGAAAGAATCCACTTACTCATGGAGCGAGTAATGGGCAAGGGGAATCTCTAACTACACTTCTATCAAGAGCTAGAAACAATCATATCGATAAACCTTCTTTAACTCAAAGGCTAGCTGAAAATGTATCGATTTGGCTCTAAGTCCGATCATACTTCTATATGGAAAAGCTTTACAATTAGGGCACAAAGCCTCCTAAAAGTAAAAATAACTTAACTATTTTGCGAATTAAGAAAGAAGTATAAGCTACAAAAAAAGTTTCTAGCTATATATTTCCACAACCGCTCCCAATCAAAGCTTCGGCTTCGATTGCTTCTTAAATCACTATGCTATTTTATTCAACACACAATAATAACATGAATAAAGACAATAGGCACAAATTACAGTCAAAGCTTGTAATTTGCTCTATCACAATTGCTTCCAATCAAAGCTTCTAATCCAATTGTTTCTTTATTCACTTTTCTCCCAAATTCATACTACACAATCAAAGTTATGCTTGCACAAATGTGGCAAAGCTTTCTTGCATACAACAAAAGCTGATTTTTACAATGAGGGGACACTCCTTTATATAGACACAGGAGTTGAGAAAAAGATGAAGGAAAAAGTGAGAGCAACTCAACCAACTTTAACCTAGTCTAACTAGAAGAGAAATTATAGGGTTACATGTAACTGCACATGCAACTTGCATTACATGTAATTGCACAACTTCATGCCATGCATTCTCTCCAACTACAAATATGAAAGAAGAAGAAAGAAGACAGAAGAGAAGGAAACAATACTAGGGATTATTCTGAAGGGCCTTGTACATGACAATCCTGAATGATCACAAGATCGGAAGTTCATATACTTTGTACTATTGCATTCACTTTGATAACCATGGTGTTGCATCTCTTGATAGCCTCTAACTCTCTTTGACAAATTGTCCATTGTCAATTGAAAAATTTGACATGATCCAACTTTTCTCACTCAAGTTGTCATCAATTCTCCTTTGTAGATTGACACATCTAGATTCTCGAATACTTTAAAAACCTTCTTGAAGATGTCCAGATGTAAACAAGGAATAACTTTCCATCAGCACCTTCAACTCTTTTTTTTTTTAATCAAAGCACTTGGTGTATGGGAATGCGTGCAAATGGAGATTGCTGATTTTCAAACATAACTTGGGTTTTCAAGATGTCATTGCACGGAAGATAGATTACATGTAAATGCAACATGTAACAGGAGATGAAAGGTGAGATGAGATGCGAATGTGGATGGAAGATGCAACTTTACATGAAAATGCGAATAGCGAGTAAGGCACTGTTGTTGGTACATTCTATATTGTAGCCAATGGATAGAATTTTATCCCAACAGGCGCATGACGGTTGAGTCACCCCTCCGGGAAAGTATATGTACACCATCCGGAAAGGACTTGGAATCCTCAATCAAAATCATTGTAATCGTGAGAATACTTGTAATGAGCATATTGCGTATATGAATAAAGTATCTGTTCTATATTATATCTTGCTATACTACATGCAATAAGTATCCTTTTACCTTGTACGATAAACATTTGGCGTCGTTGTCAGTCGACCCTGGAATGAAGGAAGTGATGAAGATTAATGTCGAATCTGCTTAACACGGATAGGAATAAGATAAATGATAAGGAGCTTCAGCAGATTGCCAACGGGCACCGAGGGGGTGAAGGCGCACAGACGAAGGGAGTGCATTCACCTAGCAGGCGAGGAGTGTCAAGGGATTGCTAGAAGAGGCTCGACAACAATTGAATTTGGTGGAAGAAACAAGGGTGGAGTTCCTTAACTTGTATACATCAAGGGTAGAGCATCCAAAGGGAAGGGAAACAACTCACACGGCTCGAAGTGCTGAGGGAGCACGAGCATGGAGTGTACTCTTCGTTCCCGATACATTCGATGAATGGATGCAGGCAAAGAATCGAACAACTTCGCTTGAGGAAGATTTTCTTTCACCAAGTAACATGATTGTTGGAAGTGATGCAATTGTCCGAAGCACTGTGGTTGTCCAAAATAGCACGGGTGCTCAGAACAGCGTGGGTATGCAGCAAGTACTACAAAATCAAAGGAAAGTAGCAATGGCAGAACAAAAGGAGAAATTGCCAAAGTTTAATGGTGACAAAATGGCAGATCCAATCAGACACTGCAAGACGTGTGAAACAATATCAACAGCAAATGGTGTAATAGATGAGGCTCATTGGGTCCAGCAGTTTCCAGCAACCCTGCAGGATGTGGCAATTGATTGGTTTGCGGATGCCGACCCTCACAAACTGACTACATGGGCACACGTCAGAAAGGAGTTCATAATAGAGTTCTGACTACTACAGGACGATAACGAAATTGTAGCAGAAATATACAGCACAAAACAAGAAAATAATGAAATGATCCATGTCTATGCAAGACAACTAAAAGAGTTGGTTGGGAAGATGGAGAGTCAACCGGTTGACAGATTGAAGAAACGATGGTTTGTTGAAGGGCTACGGCCAGCTCTAAAGAAGAAAATGAAGATTTAACCTCCAGCATCATACGCAAATGCGCATAATCGAGCGATTGATCTGGAAAGCGAACAGAAAACAAGCAAGAAGCACAGATCGTCGGACTCAAATGATTCATCGTCCGAATGTAGCAACAATGATGAAGAATCAAGCAAGAAAGTTCGAGCGTTGCAAAACGATATGCTACAAATGATGAAAGAATTTAAAATTTTGGAAAAGAATCCTGACTCTGTTAAGGGGGAATTGTGGTGTACGGACTGTTCAAAAAAGGCCACACAAAGGGCTCGTGCCCGAAGAAATAATTATGTTGTCATGTCCCCTATTTTGTCCCTTAGAATTTAATAACAAAGAACAAAATAAGGAGTCGATTTAATAATCAATTATTAATTGTGATATTAATATAAGAGGACATGATAATATATTAGAATAATAATATGATACATTATTATTAGTAAAATAAGTAGATATGATAGGAATAAATATTAATATAATAATACGATATATTCTTATATTATTATATTGCATTATTATTAATGTCCTCGTTCTCAAATAAGATTCTGTGATAATAATAATAAGTTATTATCAATATAATAATATGATGTACTATTATATAATATCATATTTTAGATGTATAATATATTATTATAAAAATATAAATATATATATATATATATAATAAAATAATAACAAATATTAAATAATTGTTAAGTAATAAATATAAATATAATTCTCCAAATAGCAAGGATTAAGAAGACATAAACAACAAAGACAATTCTATAAACAATGATCAAATGATGATTAAGGAAGACGTGGGAAAAGCAACGATTATATATAGCCATATGTTATGTACACAACAAATATGATTAGTGAAGGATGCAATCGAGCTAATAATCATTGTTCACGAAGAAGTGCGATTAGGAAAGACCATGTCCCCATTTCAAGAAGAGACACAACCATTTGACTTTATAGATATAAAATAGTATCAACCCGCAATTCAAAGGGAGGGGAGAAACAACGGCGAAGAAGACAAGCGGACAAAAGATTATTGGCAGCAAAACAAATATTACAGAGAAAGCATTCTGTGCAATACAAGCACGAAGCACCTCCAGCTTACCTGCAAACAGTATTGTAGCAGAGATACATCCATCACCTAGCAAGAAGATTAAAGCCTACGTAGTAATTAACAACGAGATTTGAATAGTGATAATACAAATACCCTTAACATAAAGTCTTTTGGCTCTATACCATACGCAGGAGAGCTTTGGATTAGTCAAGCAGTGAGCATCAGGAATAGACATGCATGCCAAAGAGAAAGAGACTGAAGAGACCATAGTTGAATCTATAATCACTAATGTCCTAGACTAAAGCATTAACCAAACTGACACAGTCAATGTCATAAGAGATATAAAAGAATAAAACTCAGGGAAATAGGAGTGAAAAGTATACAGTTTCAAACAAGGCAATACATGTAGCTTCAGCGCACATAGGGGATGTATACACATCGTTTATATACGACAGATATACTAACATTCAGGCACGGATATATTTAGGCACGATTAGAAAATTGTCATATCACACAATACACCATACACAGCGAATACGAATAGGAAGACATAGGATATGGTAAATAGAGTATTCATCAGTAGAAGCAGTGCAGACTCTATTATATTAACCATACCAGAATCAATTTCTTCTTTCTGACGTGTTTTGGAGAATTGGGTTGAATTGACAGTCGAGCAAATAGAATACTGAAACAACACTAGAGGAGAATTACCAATTATATATTTAAAGAGATCAAACACAAGACGACATGAACCTGCATAAATTTGACACTATTTAACCATTTGTATATTGCTAAGGTTCCCAATTCGGCCTAACATTATCAAACCACTTACTTGTTATAGCGTGAGTCTTAAAGATCTTTTATAACAGTTCCATCAGTTGCAAGATATCTCTTTGTCCTATCAGGGACCATAAAGATCGGGAATTACATATTTCAGACATATCTGAAATAGAAAGGATTGGCCATCAAATACTACTCTTGTGCTTCTGTAAGAGTACATCTTCACATTATCCTAATTTTGTTCAAATAGTAATATTGACTATTCACTCTTAATATCGAATTGCCATAAAAATAAGGTAAAAGAATTCAAGTGTTTGTCTCAAAGATCTTATAATATTTAGAAGGGACATTACATCTGTGATATCTGCCAGGTTGCGGGACGTTCCATAAAGGAGTGCCCGTTTAATATGAAGTCAAAAGGACACCACCAAGTATTACTGATGCAGGAAGTGTTTGCCGGAACAAACACAAGCAACGATGCAACTTTAGGAGGATATCGCAACAATAATCAACGCGTAAGGGGTGGTAATAATAAAAACAATAATAACAATGGAGGCCACAGTTGGATACAGTAGGACGCGAGTGGACGGCCAATGACACAATGTTGTGCATGCAACCTCTAGGAGCACTTCACCAGAGATTGTACCACGAAGGAGACGTCGCAGTTGTTATGCAAATGGTGTGGTCCGAGAGACCACGAAGATTCAAAATGCCCGAAGCAGGGGGTAAATTTGTTAAGCATTGAAGCATGTGATGAGAGGGTATTAGCCATTACACGTAAGCAAGCTAAAAAGGCAAAATACCTTGATGCAGAAGAAGAAAAGGAGAGGTTGCAGCAAGCACGAACAAAGTTGGAAAAACAGATGAAAATAGGAAAGTTGCAAGTAAAAGACATTGTCAATACCTCGAAGAGGAACTTAGCTGAACAAAACATGATAAGGTAAGTAATGCAAATAGAAGTCCCTATTAAATTAAATGACCTTCTTACAATGCCGCAGTTACGGACAGCCATTCTGAATGACACCGCTTCAGAAAGCACCAAAGGAAACAGGAAGGGATGGTAGTGGAACGACGGTAGCAGACCCAATGCTACTGGCACTCACAACAGGAAGACATCCAGCAATAGTCGAGATGGGCATTCTGAAAATTGTAGTTACAAACACAATTGTGGATGGAGGGTTAGGCGTGAATGTGTTACCAAAAGATATATGGAAAAAGTTAGGACAACCTACACTGTGGCCACATACATTCCAATTACTCACGGCAGATCAGCACAGAATTAGCCCGTTGGGAACCCTGATGGCACAGCCGGTAACTATTGGAACACAACCATTTTTATTAGATTTTGTGGTCATTCCACTGAAAAGAAGAGGGTATGATGCTATCCTTGGACGGGGTTGGTTGGTGCAAGCAAAAGTTAAACATGATGGGAAATGAAATACCCTATCCATGGAACGCAGAGGTTGAAGATTTATAATTGACCTACACATACAGATGGTAGGTGAGGAGGCAGCGTCATCGGATTCCGAAGGCGAAGGTGGAAGGGACGAGGAGAAGAAGACAATAGAACCTCGTGAAGAGGGAGTATTGAAACTAGGAGGGTCTAACAATGATGACTTGGACTTGGTGAACGGCCTACTCCATTGGCAAATGGAGGATTACAAGCTCTTTCCGAGCTGTAATATGTTAAGGGTCGATGAAGGTGAGAAAGGAAAAGAAAATGAATGTGCGAAGGAATACAAAGAAGCAAAAGAAGGAAAGGCGGGTACGGCTGAAGCTGAAGCGAAGAACATACAGTATGAACCCAACAAAAGGAAAGATTCCACCGTATGGTACACGATGAAGGGACCACGCGAAAAGAAAAGGTTACACCACACCACAGATTTAGTAGAAAGGTGCCAGCAGCAACGAAAACACATTGTACGGTCTGCACAGGAAAGAAACAGGAAAGGCTTAATAAAAAATTCAGCAGTACGAAGTAAAGGTCCTAAAATCAAGAATACAATTATTGACGATAAGGAGTGGCAGCAAGTTTGAGGATCGCGATCGAGAACAAACTGAGAGGTATGGAAAGTTTGAGGGAGAGATTATACAATTTAAATAAACTTGATGAGCCATGACTGCAGACACAATGGGCCACAAAGGTTACACAGAATAGGCGTAAGGCACGACATGACAAGCATTTAAAATTGAACAAATTTCAACCAGGTCAGTTAGTTTTGAAGTATAAGAGGCGCAACGAGATCAGACCAAGTAGATTTAAAAAAAAGTTGGTCGAGCCATATAAAATCCACGAAGTGGGCAATAACAGAGCAATAAAATTATGGACACTCAATAGGAAGGAAGTAGCCAATGCAGTGAATGGGTCGAAGCTGAAAGTCTATCATGAAAGAAATAACACACCTCCGTGGACGAGCAACTAAGAAAGAGTCTAAAAATAATAAATATTGGTGTATATATGTAAAATAAAGTGTAAAATAAAATATTAAATTTTTTAGAGTAAGTTGAAGAAAAGAGATAAATATTAATATGCGTAATGAGGAAATATGGATTCAAAGCGTACGGCTTTGAGAACATTTAAAGCACAAAAGACATATAAGCTCACTGTACGGACAATTAAGATCATGAAGAGGTAATGTAGGGCCAGCTGAGAACATGGATGGGAGAACAACTACCATACGACCGTACAAACAAAGAGGAGACACCATACATAGAACGTAAACACCATACAACATAAAGCGAAATAGGAGGAGAAGCTAGTAAACCATACGGCCAGCAGAGAAAGAGGTACGACCATCAACTAAAGGATTAGAGCCACTGTACTGACGTACGGACTTGGGAAGCAATAAATACAATACGGTCATACGACAAGCAACTACAAAGGCAAGAGATCGTTTGAACATTGCATCATACGGTCTCCAGGAAAGCAGAAAGCTCAGAAAAATGTTATACGTCATATAGCAAAGGCATTACCATATGGATGAGGAATAGGAAACAGAGTGATCCACTGCATGGCCACATATTGAAAGAAGACCATACGGATGATGAATGGAAAGGACCTTGACCGTATAGCCACATGTTAAAGGAATCGTACAAACATTGAGGAAAGGGACTTGACTATACGGTCCTAGCGAACACAAACTACCGTATGCAAGAAGTACTTAGATGAATACTGTACGAAAGGAGGAAATATAAAGGATTGACAAATCTCAGAAATCACACAGATAAGGAGAACGTATAGCCATTGTTAATGATGTATGGTGTAGCTGTACACCTTATGGTATTAGCAACAGACATAGAATAAGGGTGATAAGGTTTCAAAAAAAACGACGACAAATCAAAACAATTCATAATGAATAACGTCTGGTGCCGAAGGGAGACACATAAACAGATAGTGAAGGAAACATAAGCAGTTGGCAGAAAGCGTATGGGATCGGAAGAATATCATAAAAATGGTGTGTTCCATGGACTTTTGTGTGGGTTTGAGAGTGCTAATTTGGTCTTGGCAGCGGGGGCGCTACCCCTCGACCCTGCCCTGTATTGCAATAGGGAGCGCGTCTAGGGCTCTACCCCAAGACCCCACGAAGGCGCTACCCCTCGACCCTGCTGGGGGCATTGCCCCCTAGACCCCAAGTTAGTTTAGTTATCAGTCGTAGGAAGTGTGACCAGTTGATGAGACCTGAAGCTACTGCAAGCATGGAGTGTTTGTCTACCAGAGGTGGATAGAGCACTGGAGCAAGCCTTTCGAGAAGGGTGCTACGCTTTGAGGCACTTGGAGTAGGTGTTGAACATGAGGCTATCTTGGTGGATGCATAGAGAGCTCGAGAGGAGTTGATATGCAATTGGAGGCACTAGAGCGACACTTGGCTCAGCATACCCAGTCATTGGAAGCAGAGAATACAGCACGAGTGGCTATCAAGGTCAACTTGGCTAAGGAGATAGTACTGTGTTAGCAGAGGCTACAGATCCAATGCATTTTGGAGACCAGTTTGGTGTAGGCACAAGACGAATGTGAAAGTGATGTGACTAAAGATCTATCCTATTATAGTTAGTCACAATTAGTGTATTCTATTTTTTTAATCTGTCTCGGATATTTTGTAATTGTCGTCTGGAGACAACTTTACTTTTTGGGGGGCATGATGTCGGTAAATTCTATATTGTAGCCAACGGGTAGACTTGTATCCGAACGGACACATGATGGTTGAGTCACCCCTTCAGGAAAGTATAGGTACACCGTCCGGAAGGGACTTTGTATCATCAATCAAAATCATTCTAATTGTAAGAATAATTGCTAAGTTACCGGATTCGCACCCTGGAGCTCGGGTCCGGGTCCGGATTCATTCGGGTCCGGATCCGAGCCCGGGTCCGGGCAGGGTCCGCATTTTGGCCTGCGGGTCCTCCCGGGTCCGTGCAAGCACGGACCCAGGAGGACCCGCAGGCCAAAATGCGGACCCTGCCCGGACCGGTCGCGGACCCGGGCGAATCCGGGCGGACCCGCGGCAGGTGGGGGCAAAAAGTGGCCCAAAAAAGCAATAAAATAATGTTTTTTTCATTATTTTTTTTGCCAAACCCTAAAGTAAGGCCTATTAGATGCATTTCATTCATCTAATCTCTCATTTGCTTTGTCATTTTGCTCTCTCATTTTGGTGTGGCCATTTTGCAAGTTTGAAGAGAAGGTTTTAGAGATTATTTGTGGAGTTTCAAATCCTTCAAATAATCAGTGTTGAGTGTTCCAGGTATGCATTTGATCCTTCCTTTTGCTTCTTTCATAGTTTGTTTTTAGTTTTTTAAATTTTTTATATTTATTGTTCTAAATTTTTATCAAGTTTTGTATAAGTTTTGAAATATTTTTTTAAATTTGTTTTTATAGATTGCAAGAATCCAAGAATGAGTAGTCAGGGTTCAGTGGGTGGGGTGGGATCCCAAAGATTTAAAATTGATAAAGGCTCTCCTTTGTGGAAGTATACAACAAGAATTGAGCAATGTGCTGGTGGGGGAGGGTATATATGGAAATGCAATTTTTGCCAAAACCAATATAGAAGCTCCTATTTCCGGGTTAAACATCATTTGATAGGTCCACCAGGTCAAGGGATTTCCATGTGTGATGGGCCCCTAGAGGGAGGTAAAAAAGGGTTGTCAGCTCCTCAAATAGCAGGCATGTTAAAAGAACAAGAAGAGGCTGATAGGTTAGTGTCAAAGGTAAAAAAAGATAAGTCAAAGCAAATACCACCAACACCACCCTCTCAAACAATTAGTAAACCACATCCCTTCCTACCTACCCCATCTATGGATGAAGATGAAATAGAAACACCCGCATCCCGCAAGAGAGGCCCATTAGATACGGCATTTGAAAATGACAAGAGAGAAATTGCTGACATAAAGGTTGGGCGTTGCCTCATTACAAATGGTGTTTCATTCAATCTAGTGAGATCCCCTTATTGGAGAGAGATGGTGAAAGCAATAAATGATGCACCTCATGGTTACCAATCCCCTGGATATGAAAAGTTGAGAACCACCATATTGCATAAGGAGAGAAAGAATGTAGAAAACCTCCTCAAACCAATAAGAGATTCTTGGATCCAAACGGGGGTGAGCATTGTCTCTGATGGATGGAAAGATTGCAAAAACCGTCCATTAATAAATGTGATTGCTGTTTGCCTCAAGGGGGCAATGTTTTTGAAGGCGGTTGATTGTGAAGGGCAAGTAAAGGATGCAAATTTTATTGCCCAACTTCTCATTGAATCCATAGAGTCCGTGGGAGTTGACAATGTTGTCCAAGTAATAACGGACAATGCTAAAGTTTGTAAGGCTGCAGGTGCTTTGGTAGAAGCACGATATGAGCATATCTTTTGGACACCATGCACTGTTCACACCTTGAACTTGGTGATGAAAACAATGGGCAGCCAAATTGAATGGATGAAAAATGTGTATGAGGAGGGTGAGCAGATCCAAATGTTTGTGACAAACCACCATATGTCACAAGCAATTTTCAGAACTTTCTCCCGCTTGGAATTATTGAAGGTAAATTTTCAACTTTATTTAGCTTCATTTATCATATTAATTTTTGTGTCATACTTTACAAAATTTAATACATATTCTTAAATTTTTGTGTTATCATATTAACTTACAATTTGAATTAACATGGTAATAGGTTGCTGAAACAAGGTTTGCTTCACACACAATCGTCCTTAGACGACTTGTGAGGGTGAAAGAGGCATTGGGTCAAATGGTTATTAGCAACAAATGGGGTGGATGGAAGCAAGCTGATACAGAAAAGGCCAAAACTGTAAAGGATTTGATCTTGAGTGATAATTTTTGGAATAGGGTGGAATATGCATTAGAACTCACCGAGCCCATCATGTCTATGCTTCGGTATGCCGACACGGATGAGCCTTGTTTGGGAAACATATATGATGCCATGGACTCTATGCTAGAAAGAATGAAATCAGTAAGTTTAAATTTTTATACAATACTTTATCCTTGTTTATTGAGAGATTTTGATTTTTGATTTTAATTAAGTTATTAACACTACATCAAGATAACTTACATGTACATCATTTGACATCCCAGGTCATTCAGAGGAGAGAGCAGGATCCTGATACCTTGTACACTAAGGTGAAGAAAATTGTTCTACATCGTTGGAACAAGATGACTACACCTTTGCACCTCTTGGCATATGCACTTTCTCCTAGATATTATAGCAGTGAGATACTTGCAATTCCTGGTAGAGTGGCACCATATAGAGATCCTGAAGTTGCTGCTGGGTATAAGAGGGCACTTAACAGGCTCTTTAGTGATCCTGATGTGGCATCAAATGTTAGGAGAGAGTTTGTTGATTTTGTCTCAAGCAAAAATGCAGAGCCTGATGCAATCAATGACCAAAGTAAATTGGATGCCATTGGATGGTGGTACTTACATGGGGAAAGTTACATGTACCTCCAACCTCTTGCCATTAAGATCTTGTCACAAGTATGTATTTAAGTTTTTTTTCCTTTTCTTATGGCTACTTAGCTTGTCAAATTAGCACTCTTAAATTTCTATTGTATTGTAAAATTACTTAGCTAATTTTTTAAAATTTGTTGGTTGTCTCTCTAGGTTGCAAGCTCTTCTGCTGCTGAGCGGAATTGGAGTACATACTCCTTTATCCACTCAGTGAAGCGTAACCAGTTGGGTTCAAAGAAAGCAGAGGACTTGGTATTTATTCACAACAACTGGCGCCTCTTATCACGCAAGGATCCAGGATATAAGAAGGGACCAGAGAAGTTGTGGGATGTACTACCTGAGACTTCTAACTTGGATATGACTGTCCAAGATATATCTAGAATTGCCTTGCTAGATGTTGAGGAGGACGAGGAGGATGATGTGGCTGCATCTGGGGCTAGTGGAACCGGTTTGGGTTCCAATGATGTGGAAAATGTCAATGATATAGATGAGGATGAAGCCATTGATCCCTCATATTTTGATGACCCATTTGACCCTTGAAGGGCATTTGCATCTTTGATAAACTATGTTTAAACATTTGTCATTGACTCATTGAGTCATTTATGATTTATCACTATGTTTCACAGTTTCAAACTTTATTAAGTCATAATTTATTATCTATCAATCTGATGAAGTAGTCTATGTTTTGAAATTCCATTTTGCATTTTAGTAATTCAATGTATGATTTTATTTACAACATTAGCATAGATTAATGAGTGAGTATTTAATGTTTATCTTTGACATTTGGCATTGATCAATAATCAAGTAACATTGATATATTCATACTATGGAATGACTTAGTTTTACTTTTACAACTATATGAGTTTATATTTTTTTTGCATATATATATATATATATACACTAACGAACCCACCCACGAACCCAAATGGGGAAAAAAAAATTGCCCGAACCCACGAACCGAACCCCAAACCCGAACCCGTCCCCGAACCCGAATCGGCAACTTAGAATAATTGTAGTGAGCATATTGCGTATATGAATAAAGTATCGGTTCTATGTTATATCTTGCTATACTACATGCGATAAGTATCCTTTTACCCTGTACAATAAACAGACACAAACCATGGAAAGATTTGGAAACATGTATTTGCTCGTGGAGGTGCAAATGCATATGGAGAGGCGAAAATGGAATGAAGTTTGAGGGAAAATGAAAGCAGAAAATGGGATTACATGCATGTGCAGATGGTGAATGAGATGGAAAACATATTATCGCATTTGTCGGATGGGATGTGAAGTGTTGTCACATAGAAGATGGAAGTGGAATGTAATGATGCTTTCGCATGAAGTGAAACAAGAACAAGTTCTTGGGAAAGAACTTGTAATTTCTCCAAAGTGGAGAAAACCGGCAACTAAGCACAAAACACAAAAGCACAAAGAAAAAAGTACCTTTGGAAAGTGACTCAAACATGTCAACATGCAAAGCACTTCAACACACAATTTTGAATTTGAAGTTTGGGGAAATTCGAAAAACATGAAAATGAACCATTTCTTCATTTTTAAAGGCAAAATGCACTTTTCATGGCATATATATAGACAAGTGTGCAATACAAGCCATAATATGAATAAAAATCAGTGTAACGAGACTCTGCGAGTCTGACCAGGACTCTGGGAGTCTGAAGCAGAGTCCTACTTTCCGAGGCAATTAGCCTCTAGACTCAGACTCGACTAAGTCCTGGCAGAGTCCACATGGACTCGCCAAGTTCAAGGTTTCGCTAGACTCGCTAAGTCCCAAGCCTAGGACTCTCGCCGGTGGCAAACACTTAAAGTGCAAAAAAAACATTAAAAACCTTGACTTAAGTTGAACTTTTCTGGTTCTTATAACATTTAATTGACCTAAAAAGGTCATTCCACCATTTGCTTATGCTCACAAGAGAGAGGATGTTAAATCTGTAACTTGATAAAGCATACTGATCTGATAATAGATCGATCTGATCTGATATAGCATGATAAGTAGAGAACCAAGTCTAAGTTGCATTATTCCTTCTTCAAGATCGGTGTCTATCTTTAGGAGGTTGTATTCGTATTAACTAACAACATTGTTTGTGTTTTAATTAATATGTAATTACCATTGGAAAGTCGTCGACTTCTAGGGGATTAAGCAAATGACTTTTGGAACCTCTTGACTCCTATACTTATAGAGGAAAAGGATGAAGTCTAAGAGCACGCAAGATCAATACAAGTCTTATCCTTAGTCATTACTGCCTTCATACGAATTGCAGAAGTAAAAGACAAAGTTCTGATTTACATTTATAATCCAGTAAAAGGAAATAATCTTAAGTTACTCATAGCAAGTTATAAAAAGATAGAGAAAGAAGAATCAAATCTATATTCAGTCCAATAAATTTGCAGAAACTTTACGGAGGAAAAAGTTAGAGAAGAATATTGGGGTTTTGAGAGAGAAATCAACAAACCGGTTGGCTCTCCCGTATCGATTGCTGATGGTTTGTGCAACTTTGTAGCTTGCACTTAAGCATTGAGAGGAACTTAAGGAAGCATTTGGAGGAAGCTTCTACAGACTTGCATTTCCATTGTTTGACTTTGTGCAAATTTGAAGAGGTAAGCAACAAGTTGCATTTCTTTGTGTTGTTTTGTAATATTTTTAAACTTTTACATTCATATTTTTTACTTCTAATTTTGTTTACATTTGTTTAGTCTCTACTTCTACTATCTACTGTTTAGAATCTAGATTTATTCTAAATTAGGTTGATGACAAAGTAAGGAGGCCCTAAAGTTTAAAAATCTGATTTGATACTATTTTTTTTCTATTTATAATTTATTCATACCTAAGCCTGCATTTAACCCTGATGCAAACCCAAGTGCAATAGCAAGGGGGATAGGGCTTGGAAACATGCCATCCCAGGGCACAAAAAGAGAGTTGTTACATGTTGGCATTGTGGTGTGGTACATAGTGGGAGAGGAATAAATAGATTGAAGTATCACCTAGCACATATACCTAGATGTGATGCTAAAAAATGCAAAGATGTACCCCAAGATGTTATGCGAGACATACTAACTCTTCTAAAGGAGAAAATGGAGAAAAAAGAATTTTAAAAAAAAATAGCACAACTAGCCCAATCGAGATCTTCTAGTTTTCGCTCTTCATTATCCCCTACTCCACCTATGGAAGCCATTGCTTCTACGAGCTTGACCATTGGGCCTCATATTCGTAAACAAAGATCGACACTCGATTCCATGTTTGTTCCACACACGGCTCCAGGTGCACAACCATCGCTCAAGAGCATGGGTTAGAACAAGGAGAAGCATGATTATGCAAAATTGGCACTTGGAAATTTCATCTACAACAACATTTCATTCAATGCGGCAAGGTACTTATTTATTTAAATTTAAATTAATGTCTTCTCTTGCTTTCAAAGTTTCAACTTTCAACTTTCAAGAAACAATAATATGCTTATTTTGTTTATTTTAATTTGTATTTTGTTTTCAAATTTATTTATAATATACTAATTTCTTTAACTTTAAATTTTATTTAATTTGTTTTAGGTCCCTTTATTGGCAAATTGGAATCGATGTTGTTGTTTATGGTCCGGGTTCAAAGCCCCTAGTGCTGACGAGCTAGGAGGCCCTATTTTGAATCAAAGGTTGGCTGATGTAGAAGGTGCAATCAAGGAGCAGCGTGAAGTGTGGAAGACAAAGGGTTGCACCATCATGACTGATGGTTGGACTGATAAAAGTAGAACACCCCTCAACTTTCTTGTCTCCTCGTTAGGTAATTGTACTTAGAGTCTTAGACATTAAAAATTTAGAAGTAGAACTTGTACTTAAGTGATTAAGTTTATAAATTATGAATTTATAAATTATGATTCATCATTAATCATTATACTAATTTGTTTTTTTTTCTTCAGGTGCCACAGTTTTTTTGAAATCAATTGATGCCTCAGAAAAAACAAAAAATGTTGAATATCTTTGTGAGGTAATGAAGTGATAAAGGACGTGGGTGAAGAGAATGTGGTGCAAATAGTTACAAATAATGTAGCAAATTATGTTGCTACAAGAAAGCTTCTTATGTAGAGACACACTCACATATTTTGGACCCCTTGTGCTGCTCACTACATTGACCTCATGTTAGAAGATTTTGGTAAACTTCCTTGGATAAAAACAATTATAGAGCAAGGAAGGAGTGTATGCAAATTCATATATAATCGTACATGGGTCCTCAACCTCATGAGGAAACACAATGAGCAAAAAGACTTGTCTCATCCAGGGGTCACTAGATTTGCAACCAATTTTCTCAAATTGAAATCTTTGTTTGATTCAAATGGAGGTTTGAGATGCATGTTTGTTAGTGAGGAGTGGATTGCATCATCATATGCAAATACCACTATAGGGATTGATGCAGCTGATCACGTTTTTGATGAGGCTTCTTTTTGGACACCGATTGCTGATATTGTGACGGTAATTTTCTTTTTTGTCCTCATTTCAACTTTAATTTGTTTATGAAATTATGTTATAAATTATTGTTCATTTTTTGAAGAAAAACATAAAGCTGATTATTTCTTTTCCAACTTCAATAATGATTGCAGTTTGTAAAGCCGCTTGTTGTTCTCCTACGAACTGTTGATGGAGAGAAGCCCTCAATGGGCTACATTTATCAGGGCATGGATAGGGTGAAGGAGGCCAGTCGTTCTTTTTTTGCAGGGAATCGAGATGGGTATGGACCTATATGGCATGTCATTGATAAATGTTGGCACAATCTACTTCACAGGCTTATACATGCAGCGGCCTACTTCCTTAATCCAGCATACCAATTCAGCCCACATTTCAAAGCTGATGATGAGAAGTGGAGCGGCCTCTATGATGTTGTAGAGAGAATGTCACCTAATTCAAGAGTTGGAACAATTGTAATCTGTGAGATTGAGTTGTTTAAGAAAGCTCAAGGGGACTTATTTGTACAGGAGTTGTGCAAGAAAAATAAGACAGAATTGATGCTTGGTAAAAATCTTTAATTCTACATCCTAATTTCTAATTCTATTACCATTTTAATTTGATAAATTCAAAGTTATTGATATGATTTAAAATTTTCTTGTTTCAAATGCATGGTGGGAGATGTTTGGCACAAAGGTGTCAAATTTACAAAGGATTGCAATTCGCATCTTGAGCCAACCATCTAGTGCATCAGGATGCAAACGTAATTGGAGTCTATTTGAGCACATATACTCGAAGAAGCGTAATAGGTTGGCAGTGAAAAAATTGAATAATCTTGTCTTTTTTCACTACAACCTTCGCCTTCGCCATAGACAGATCCTTGGCACCAATACATCACCAATTGTATTAGAGAATGTTGATCCTTATTCAGAGTGGAACACAAAGATGGTTGATCCTGTCCTCAGTGATGAAAATGTGGAGTGGGTAGATCAGGCGGATCAGGAGACTGAGGCAGTACCGATGGCAGTCGAGGAGGCTAGAGCACAAGGAGATAGAGTGCAGGAACCTAAGACTAGGAGTGATGGATCTGAGTCTAATGACAAGGATTATGTGGGTAAGGATGAGGATGAGAATGAGGATGAGGTTCAAGCTCAACCTCAAACACAGGGAGAGAGGATGGCTCTACAGTCTTCTATGACTTATCTTAGACGCACTCATAGGAGGACATAGACTATTATGAGCCTTAGTCTTCTAGTTGTTATTTTGATATATGTTTTGAACTTTTGATACCATGGATTTCATAATCCGTGAATATTGTAGACATTTGAGTCTTTAACACAGAAGTGACACTATGTTTATTACTTTATAGTTTATAACTTTATATTGTGTTATTCAATTTTTTTTCTTCAAAAATTCGCTTTTATACTTATGTGATCTATGCAAAATTGTGTATCTCTATTAAGTAACTTTTATTTATCTCAATTATTGTGTATTTGATGTTAATTGACTAAAAGATCCATGAAACAATCTTAAAATCCTTTAAAATCTTTGAATTTCATGGGTTTTTCAATTTTTCAAGTCCTTGCCGAGTCTGATCGTCGAGTCCGAGTCCGAGTCGGATTTTGACTTTTCGAGTTAGAGGCGAGCCCGAGTCTCGTAACTATGATAGAAATAGCAAGTTAAGCATGAATTAATCAGCAAGTTTGAAAAAGTCCACTGACTTGGAGATGAAAGAGCCAAAATAGCAAGAGTCATTGAGTTTGAAGACCAATTCTCCTCAAAATCCAGATTCTCAAACAATAATTTGACTTTTTCTGTAATTGCATTCAACAAATATTAATGAGCAATGAAGGGTCGAATTTGACATGAAAATGCCAAATACATGGTCTCCAAAGACAATAGCATGCATTAAAACTTAAAAATGACCCCTCTTGATCCAAATCTATGGGCTGAAAAGTCATTTTTTAAGTTTTTTGAACAAAAACGTCACTTTTTAATGCAAAAGTCTAGGCCGTTTTTGCAAAAACGTGGCCAAAAAATTCATGTTTTTGAGTCATTTTTGACTTGTGAATGCAAAAACAACTTCCCCAAATGCATATAAATGGATCAATATGCAAAAATGTGACTCCAAAATGCAAAAAAGTGTATAAATACCCCAATTTTCTGGGCGTTTTTAGTAAAAACGTGATTCCTGAAAGGCACAAAATGAATTCGTTTTTGGCTTCCAAGTGCAAAAATGCGAGCCAAGATGTATTGCAAATGATTGAAGATGCCAAGACGCCTCTTTTCCTTGCAAAAACATGATTTAAATAATTCTTAATGGATTTATTTGAAGATTTTTCCAAAAAGTGCCCTTGGAAGGAGTTTGAAAAAATGTTTTTTAGCAAGATAAATCCATTTTTGATGTTAGAAAATTCATTGCCAAACAAAAATGACCTTGTTGGAGAAGATTTCATGCAAAACAATCAAGTAAATCTCTCACAATCTCCAAAATCGGATTCTTGGAGAGCAAATACATGCATTTCTTCAAAATTAGACTTTTTGGGGGGCAATACACATATTAGAACATGCTTTTAGTTAAAATTGGACCCTTTGGGGTGCAATGCATATTTTAAGTTGTATCTCACTTTTTGGATGCAATGACAGAAAAACTTACATTTTGACGTAATGACACCAAAAAGGTCCACTTTTGATAGCCATTTGATGTAATGACATCAAAAAGGTCCACTTATGATGGATTAATACTTCTAAGTTGAAAATTATATGCAATGACATGTATTTCTTCAAATTCAAACTTTTTAGAGGCCAATATACATATTAAAATATGTTTTAGTTTAAAATTGAACCTTTTAGAGTCAATAACATATTTTAAAATGTGCAAATAAGGCAAATCGGACCTTGTTGGGTCAATGGCATGTTTTAAAATGCGCAAGCAATCAAAATCGGACCTTTTAGATGCAATTACACATTTTAAGTTACATCTCACATTTTGGATGCAATGACACAAACTTACCTTTTGATGTAATGACATCAAAAAGGTCCACTTTTGAGAGCCTTTTGATGTAATGACATCAAAAAAGTCCACTTTTGATTTCAAGTTGAACTTTATATGCAATGACATGTAAAATGTCCACTTTTGATGGATTTTACATGTAATGACACATAAAGTCTCCACTTTTGATGACTTTTAAATGATTTAATAAGCACATGTCAATTTAAATTCATTAAAGTATTACTTAATTGGGACCTAAATTATATTTACATATCATATTAATAATATAACATGTAAATATCATTTAAAAAGTAAAAATTAGATTGAACTATATAGTTAATATAGTCACTTAAGTGAAAAATTAAAAAGTAACTCATCTTAAAAATATAACATAAAGTGCACTATAGTTACTTTAAGTGAAAAATTAAAAGATAAAAGAACTTTAAAACATAACATAAAGTGAATTTAAGTTATATTTTTCAAAAAGTGAATGTCAAATTAGAAATATAACATGATATTTTTAATCATGTTGTTGCATCAAAAAGGTCCACTTTTTGGGCATTAAAATGACCATATCTTTTGACTGACAACTCCAATTACACTCTAGATTAGACCGAATCGAAAAGAAAAGATAAGGCATGACATGAGCAAAACCAAAGGACTAAAAACCAACAAATGCAAACTCAAAAGTAAAGAAAAGGGCGATTAAGGCCTCAAAAATCAAGCAAAGGCTCAACAGAAAGCAAAATGAAAAGGACTTAACGAAATACTTCAATAAAACAATTTCATATATGAATTGAAATGGATTGATCGATCAACATTAAGCAATTGAATATCAAATTCAAGCTTACAGATACGCAAAACTATCTTGAAAAAGTTTTGCGGTGTTACCAACATTTTGTGGTGACAAAATGCAGGACAACAGACCCATTTGTATAGATATACTTTGGAAGAAGAGTTAACAAGTTGATATAGGACTTGTCATGGCATGTTATGCTTTGCGTAAAGCTATCTAGATCAGATTTTTTTGGAGGTTGACTAGTTAACATGCAATGATATTACTATCAAGATTAAACTATGTAGTTTCTAAGTCAAACTCGTTGACTCATGTTTCATGAGTCGTGGTTCACAAGAAGCCATCTCTCATGAGAATGAATGGGAGACTTAGCTTCTAATTAATAAAAAGTGTTTCCACGACTTCTAGATTTTGGTCTTCAGTCAGTCAACCACCACCTTTCGGTGGTCTCATTGCTAATATGATTGAACTCTACTTGTTTCTTGATCATCAACGAAGCTATTAAGGCACATTACTAGCACAAGATTGATGATATATATCGATGATTGTATGTCTTCTTATGTCGTAATACTTGTCTTGAAGAACATTGCCACCATATGCCATCGAGTTGGAATGTATTTGTCATGGACTGTCCCCAAATGATAATAGGTTGTATCAAAACTAATAGGACTTATCTTCTAGAACTTTCTTAATTGCTTAATACCTCATCCATCCATGGCTTAATAGATTTTCCATTATATCATACCAATTTTATTATTATTTATTTAATTATTCAATTATTATTTTATATATTTTTATTTTAGTATTATTATTCATTTTATTTGTTCTTTAGATTTTAATTTACTATTGTTATTATATATTACTGTTATATTTTAATTTTATTAGTCAGTTCTGTTTCAATTTCTCATTTTAGTTCATCCATTTTATATTTTAGTCTTATCATTTGTTTATTAAATTCCCTTGAAAAAGGGGACATCACATTAAGATTACTAATTTTTGTTCAGATTCTAGTGATTATGACTTTGATGATCAGATTATGTTTTCGGTGATGGATATGTTCTGTTGAGTTTTGGGGCTTTGACATGAATGCCAAAGAGGAAGATAATTAGCATTGATGGCATTGATGTCAAGTAAATAAAATCTGATTTGGTCTTGCTTAGGTCTATATTGGATCAAATCATATCTGGGTTTGATCCAGGTGATTTGATCTGCAAAGTTTATAAGATCAATTTAATAATTGAATCTTATTTTCAAAACAAAAATGAAATATAAAATGGTCTTCGAGATTGTCTCAGAGAAATATGAAGACTGTCTTTGCTTGCT
Organism: Cupressus sempervirens; assembly: GCA_028749045.1. Taxonomy (NCBI): domain Eukaryota; kingdom Viridiplantae; phylum Streptophyta; class Pinopsida; order Cupressales; family Cupressaceae; genus Cupressus; species Cupressus sempervirens. Next base: position 287,097,195 of record CM053783.1, on the reverse strand, counting down.
TCCATTTTATTTTAATCTGCAAAATAAAGTGTAAAAGCATGTAACAGATTGCTGCAATTTTCGTCACTAGTTATCAATAAATTGACTATTGTAGTCAGTTTCAAAGATAAAAAGTCTGTTATTCTTTCCTTGGATGGTTTTTATAAACTTCATCATTGCCATCAAAGATATGTATAGACTTGTCAAGTAAATAATACTTTAGCTTTTGGTTCAATGGTACTTGAACGTATGTTTGTTGGTTGCATTGATAGTTGCAACTCCCTAACTGGTGGAAGTTAAGTGTTCCTGCTCATAGAGGAAGGTTTTACTCTATTTATATATTTTTTTCAATGGTAGGATAAGTATGTGTGTGATTGAATGTGAAGGATTATATTTTGCGAATGCAATTAGTGTATATTGTTTATAACGGAGTTCTGTTTGTAAGGAAATATCAGATATGTATTAAATATTCTAAGAGGAGAATAGACATGAGAACTATAAATGAGATATATAAATGACGTGTGAAGGTTTGATGCTGTCATAAAGAAGAAAGTTCTTTCATATACTGAGATTTAAAGGTGTGATGAACATGCTGTGACTGGTAATAATTTTTTGTTGAGATTCAGATCAGTTATAACAGTGCATTAAATTTTCTTTCAAGTCTGCTCTAAAGTTGTGTAAAAAGGTTTCCAAAGGTTGCTGATAGAAGTTAATACAGTGAAAATTATTCAGTTCATGAAATATCCCTGACAGGTTATTGCTTCTTTTTAACACCTAAAATCTTAAAACTTTCAAGGGGTAGACATTTCGTCAAACAGTTATCAATCAAGCTTGATATTGTTGAAAAAACCCGCTCTATTTATGTCTCTAAATAACAATTCAGAAATGAGGAACTTCGCTTATCACATTGACATAAAATTTCATTACATGAAATATCCAGTAAATTCACCAAATGTCCAAGACGAATTGGTAGCAGTAACAAGAAAATTTTAAATAATACAAATGCTACGGTATTAGCAAATGTGAATAATTGAAATCCAATCAGGAATATACGCAACAATGGAACCTGGATATTTGTTACTTTGATTCCTTCCCACTGCCGTCTTACCAGTGATTGGTATGGCCGATGCTTCCCGACTGCCGCTACTGGTCTTGTGCGATTTATCTAAGACCCGTGCCGATACTGTTACCACCTGCCGCGGGGGTTTATTATGATGACCACTGTGCCGGAAATGGATATTGGTTTGGTCCTGAACTGCCGCCCCTCAACCCGCAACGTTGCTATGGATGAGGTCCTTATCTCTCGCGATCGAGAGTCTGCGGAACCGGATTTCATTTGTCCATCTGCTATTTGATAATGTTTCGCTATAGAACAGTGGATAAAATCGAAAATAAGGCCCGAAAACAGCTGCCGACTTATACAAATGTAACCCTAGCTCCTTCTGCCAGTCCTTCTGAAATGGTACTCTAAGCCGCAAGGCAATTTGTTGTTCTCAAATGCTCAAATTCGCCAACCCTCAAGACTCCAAAACGTCACCCTTCCAGTAATCCGAAAATGCAAATAATTTCAACATGAAATGGCGGAAGACCATCTCCAATGTGCAACCCTTCGAAGGATATCTCACCACCTCAGTTATGCAGATCCAAGGGAGTTTTCGTTCCCAAAGACCTAATGGAAATTTGCAGACCACTGGCTACAAATTGCTCCAATTGTAATAGAAATCAAATCCACAAAATCGCTTGTCCAAATGGGAGCCTTATGTCCTCTATTTATTCACTTCGCTGAGAAGTTACTGGAAGTTTTCCGAAATCATCTTTTATGATGTACTTTAATTATTAAACTTTATAAAATTAAATAAATAACTTTATAAAGTTAGAGTACAACCTTAATTTAATATTAGAACAAGTAGGCCCCACTTACTGAATTATTATTCTCCGTTAGCAAAAATGTAATCATCGGGAGACAAAAATGACCCTCTTCCCATAATCATTTGCCTACGAGAGTCGATGATAGGCAAATTCCCTGTTAAAGTTATGTCGCTAGAAAGGGGACATGACAGTCCGCCCTTCCTGAAATTGCTTGCCCTCAAGCAATCTCAAAGCTGGATGCTACAAAATTGTTTCATTTTCCCAAGTAGCATCTTCGACTGGTAGATCCTTCCATTTAACCAAATATTCTCTGATTACCCTTCTGCGGAGCTGCTTTTCTCTGCTTTCTAAAATGAATTCCGGCACTAGGATCAATTTCCCTTCATCATCCAAGGGAGGTAATGCTGCAGAGGGTATCACATTCTGTCCCAACGCCTTTTTGAGGCGTGATACATGAAACACATTATATACTTTGCTATCTGCTGGAAGCTCAAGCTCATAAGCCAATTCCCCTATTCGCCTGATGATCCTGAAAGGTCCATAATACCTAGGCTTAAGCTTCTCTGACCCACTCTTTTTGAGAGTAGATTGTCGAAATGGCTGAAGCATTAAGTAAACCATGTCACCTACCACAAAGCTCCTCTCCGTCCTCTTTTGATCTGCATATTGCTTATACTGATTCTGTGCCCGAGCTATGTTATCCCGTAGAGAGCTAATAATGTCTTTACTTTCTTGCATCAAATCCCCGGCATGTGGAACCCGAACATCACCCATTAACAAGTCGATGAAACTCGGTGTATCATAGCCATATAATGCTCGGAAAGGTGTCATCTGGATAGACATGTGGAAAGTTGTGTTATAGCAATACTCACACAAATAAATCCATCTTACCCAAGCCTTCTGCTGATCAGCCATGTAATTCCTCAAGTAGCCTTCCACCCATTTGTTTACTATCTCTGTTTGTCCATCGGTTTGCGGATGATAACTGGTATTGGGTGTGAGCTCAGTGCCACATAATCGGAACACCTCTTGCCAGAAATGACTCAAGAATCTACTATCCCTGTCACTGACAACACTGCGGGGTATCCCATGTAACCTGAAAACCTCTCTGAAGAATACCTCGGCTACCTGTACTGCAGTATAAGTCGTGGTGATGGGAAAGAAATGAGCATATTTCGTTAGTCTATCTACCACCACATAAATGCAATCACGACCCTGAGTCTTGGGCAACCCGGTAATGAAATCCATGGATATGCATTCCCACTTCTGACGCGGAATGGGAAGTGGCTGTAGAAGTCCTGCTGGAAAGGTGTGCTCCTGTTTATTCTATTGACAAACAGAACACTAACGAACATACTGCAAAACATCCTTCTTGAGTCCCTTCCATGTAAACCGTTCTCGCACCTGTTTATATGTTTTAAAATATCCGGGGTGACCAGCTATAGGTGAATCATGAAGAGCTCGCATAATAAATTGCTTCACCTTCGATCCTGGGACTAAACATATCCTGTTCTTGTAAACAATCAACTCATCCACAAGTGTATACCTGGTATCAACAATTGTCCCGTCAACTATCCCAGATGCCCATGGGTCTCTAGCATAGTCTGCAATAATCAAATGCTTCCAGTCCTCAGAGATTTCAATCATCGAACTAAGATGTGGTTTGCGTGACAAGACATCCGCTACCACATTTTGCGTGCCCTTAACATAAGATATATCAAAGTCATATGCTTGTAACTTACTGACCCATTTCTGCTGCCTATCATTGAGATCCCTTTGCCCAAGGAAATGTCTTAAACTGTTGTGGTCAGTTTTTATGCAAAACTTGCCACCTACTAAGTACTGTCTGAACTTAGCTAATGCATGCATGATAGCTAACATCTCCTTGTCGTAAATGCTGAATGTTTTCTCTGGCCCACGAAGTTTTCTGCTTTCATATGCAATTGGGTGTTTATCCTGCATCAAAATAGCCCCAATACCATCTCCTGAAGCATCACACTGGAGTTCAAATGGCTTCGAGAAATCAGGCAATGCTAGTACCGGACATGAAGTCATGATCTCCTTAAATCTGTCAAAACAAGCATGTGCCTTTGCTGTCCAAACGAAAGCTCCCTTTTTAAGCAAATCTGTCATAGGAGCCGCGTGTCACGAATATCCGCAAACAAATATGCAGTAGAAGCCACATAAACCAAGGAACCCTCTCAGCTGTGTCAGGTTCTCAGGAGTAGGCCACTCCATAATAGCGCGAATCTTATCAGGGTCCATCCGTATTCCTTTTTTACTGATAATATGTCCCAAGTATAATAATTCGATCATGCCTAAATCACATTTAGACTCTTTTGCGTACAAGGACTCTGCTTGCAGGGTCTTCAATACTGTCTCTAGATGCTCCATATGCTCATGCCATGTTCGGCTGTATACCAAGATATCATCAAAGAAAACTAATACAAACCTCCTCAGCTAATGATGGAAAACCTTATTCATGGTGGACTGGAAAGTAGCTGGTGCATTGGTCAATCCGAATGGCATTACTACAAACTCAAAATGCCCATAGTGACACCTGAATGCAGTCTTCTCAATGTCCTGTTCTCTGACTCTAATCTGGTGGTAACCTGATCTCAAATCAATCTTACTAAAGTAGCATGCCCCATGCAGTTCATCTATTAGCTTATCAATCCGTGGAATAGGATATCTATTCTTAATGGTTTTTTATTCAGCATCCTGTAATCTATACACATCCGTAACGAACCATCTTTCTTCTTAACCAAGACTACTGAAAAAGCAAAAGGAGACTTACTGGGTCTGATGTGTCCCATCGCCAGAAGCTCCTTGATGGTTTTCTCTATTTCATCTTTGAGCCTTTTTGGATGCCTGTATGGAGTGATCATGACTGGTTTAGCACCTTCTTCTAATTCGATGATGTGCTCAATCCCTCTATCAAGTGGTGTACCAGGTGGAATATCACTAAATACCTTACTATATTTTTCCCTCAATGTTCGTATGTCAGGATGATATTCTGTCTTTTGTTGTTCCTCCTGTGTAGGCATGAGAGTACACATGGCTGCCCATTCAATTTCCTCATGTCTGACCAATCTTTCTAATCGTCTGAGAGAAATTGTTCGGATGTCGCTATTCCGGATAGCTCTCAACACATGTTGTTTCCCATCCACTTCAAACTTGATCTCCATGTCCTGGAGTCGAAAAGTGACCTCACCTAATAAACATAACCATGTCATCCCCAAAACGATATCCAAGTCGCCCATATTGACCACATGGTAATCTGCCTTGAACTCATAATTGTTCAGGCGTAACGGCATGTCTTTAACCATCCTGTTACACTTAAGAGTGTAACCATCAGCAACCTGTACTCGAAGACCTTCAAATTCTTCTGTCTTAATACCACGGCGCTCGATCAATCGTGCATCGATGAAATTGTGTGTAGCTCCTGTATCAACCAATGTGATCACCTTCTGTCCTGCTAGAACACCATGTAATCTAAAAGATCCTTCCTGCTGAATGCTAGACAAACGCCCTTGCTGTAAATGCAATTCAGGTTCTTCTTTTTGTTCTGAATTTCCTGTCTCTTCCTCAGACTCTGAACCACTGTGTTCATCCTCTTTTGCTGCACTGTCGGAATCTGATCCTTCGTAATATGCCCACATAACCCTATTGGCTTTTCCTTTAGGTCTCAAAGGACAATCATGATCCCTGTTATATGGACCTTTGCAATAGAAGCATAATTTCTTCCTGCGCAAGTCGTTTAATGCTTCTGCATCCAGGGGTGTAGTAGATTTTCCTTTGGTTTCAATGCTCTTCCCTTTATTCTTATCAAACTTCTTATTGTCTCTGAAAGAGGTAGTACTCCTGGAAGTGAACCTGAAGTGAACCTGCTAGAAGGTGCTGTAAGCTCCATACTCCGTGCTTTCCTCATGGCTTCCTGCAGCATTGGTGGATCAAATGCCTTAATCCATCCCTTGAGAGGTTCAGATAATCCTTCTGTAAATAAGATAACTAACCTCCTTTCTGACACATCTTGTACCATGACTGACACCCTTTGAAATTCACTAATATAAACCTCCAAATTGCCAGACTGTCTTAACTGTGCAAGGTCGCGAAAATAAATTTCTGGATCCTTCTTATCAAAACGTTCAACCAATCTATCCACAAAGTCCTGGTACGATGTTACTTGATTATGCTGCAAAGTAACCATTCCATGTGACCACCAATCATGAGCTGCGCCTTCCAGATGCAAGGTGGCATACCTGATGGCATCTATTTCAGACATAGGCCTTAATGCTAGGAACGTGTCCAACTTATGAATCCAAGCTTGTGCTGTCATCTGACCACTACCATCGAAAAATGGTAAAGTGAGTTTGCTAACAGCTCGTTGTAAGTCACTATCATATCCTCCTCTAGACCTCCTATTCTGGCGGCTGCTCCTCATATGTTCTCTTCTTTGGTTTAAATAGCGATCAAAGTTCAATAGTTCACGCACATGCGGGGGTAATGCCTGCCATTCTGCAGTAGCAGCCCTAAGATCATCCTGGAAATCATCCGGTACATCATCTTCTCCCATCTCTTGAGCCTCTTCCCTTAGGAAAGTGGGACAAGTAGGCCTATTTGTTGTCCATGATCTGTGCCTAGGTGCACCCTGTGATCCTGCCACACTTCTATTATCATGATCAGATGTGCCTCTTCCTTGTTCCTGAATCCTGGGCTGAACAACTCTTTCCATTATGGTAGTCAAAGCCTGTAGTGACTGAGCTATTTCTTGCTGTCCGGTAGTCATGATTCTGTAAAACTCTCTGGTTTCATCATCATCGATTCTGGGAAATCTCGGTGGACACTGTGATTGTCTTTCACCCATATCTCTATCCTTAAATATTGTTCTCCTGCGAATATAGTACTTGGAAAATGGTTGCATAAAATATTTCTACCCAACAGGATGGCAGGACTACTGCTCTGATACCACTGAAATATCCCTGACAGGTTATTGCTTCTTTTTAACACCTAAAATCTTAAAACTTTCAAGGGGTAGACATTTCGTCAAACAGTTATCAATCAAGCTTGATATTGTTGAAAAAACCCGCTCTATTTAGGTCTCTAAATAACAATTCAGAAATGAGGAACTTCGCTTATCACATTGACATAAAATTTCATTACATGAAATATCCAGTAAATTCACCAAATGTCCAATACGAATTGGTAGCAGTAACAGGAAAATTTTAAATAATACAAATGCTACGGTATTAGCAGATGTGAATAATCAAAATCCAATCAGGAATATACGCAACAATGGAACCTGGATATTTGTTAATTTGATTCCTTCCCGCTGCCGTCTTAGCAGTGATTGCTATGGCCGATGCTTCCCGACTGCCGCTACTGGTCTTGCGCGATTTATCTAAGACTCGTGCCGATACTGTTACCACCTGCCGCGGGGGTTTATTATGATGACCACTGTGCCGAAAATGGATATTGGTTTGGTCCTGAACTGCCGCCCCTCAACCCGCGACGCTGCTATGGATGAGGTCCTTATCTCTCGCGATCGAGAGTCTGCGGAACCGGATTTCCTTTGTCCATCTGCTATTTGATAATGTTCCGCTATAGAACAGTGGATAAAATCGAAAATAAGGCCCGAAAACAGCTGCCGACTTATACAAATGTAACCCTAGCTCCTTCTGCCGGTCCTTCTGAAATGGTACTCTAAGCCGCAAGACAATTTGTTGTTCTCAAATGCTCAGATTCGCCAACCCTCAAGACTCCAAAACGTCACCCTTCCAGTAATCCGAAAATGCAAATAATTTCAACATGAAATGGCAGAAGACCATCTCCAATGTGCAACCCTTTGGAGGATATCTCACCACCTCAGTTATGCAGATCCAAGGGAGTTTTCATTCCCAAAGACCTAATGGAAATTTGCAGACCACTGGCTACAAATTGCTCCAATTGTAATAGAAATCGAATCCACAAAATCGCTTGTCCAAATGGGAGCCTTATGTCCTCTATTTATTCACTTCGCTGAGAAGATACTAGAAGTTTTCCGGAATCATCTTTTATGATGTACTTTAATTATTAAACTTTATAAAATTAAATAAATAACTTTATAAAGTTAGAGTACACCCTTAATTTAATATTAGAACGAGTAGGCCCCACTTACTGAATTATTATTCTCCGAGAGCAAAAATGTAATCATCGGGAGACAAAAATGACCCTCTTCCCATAATCATTTGCCTACGAGAGTCGATGATAGGCAAATTCACTGTTAAAGTTATGTCGCTAGAAAGGGGACATGACAGTTCATACTTGCAGATTTCTATTGAATAACCATATTCAGTTTGCATACAGGTTCTTGCAAATAATTTTAATAAAATGAATTAAACTGTACAAGATATTAGCATTATCAGATTTCCACACTCCATTTTTAATGCAATTTGTTTCTGGATTCAATTGCATGTGTTTTCTTAGCATCAATGTTTCAGATCGCACTATTCATCCTAAACTCTATCATTATGATGATGAACCACAGAGCGTAATTTGAAACGTTGATGCTAAAACAACACACATAATCAAATCAAGAAACAAATTGCATGTACAAGATATCATAAGTCTGTTTATATTCAGATTGTAGTTGCTTGCTTACATGTTCCAGAATGTTATTAAGAGAAATTTCAAAGATAGAAACCTGGTGTGACTTGTAATACAGACCAGGATGAACATTTTCTCATGCTCATTTTGAGTTAAAGTACTCAATAGATCCTAGTCAACCAAGTAAGAGAGATAGAACTGGAAAAGCACAACATTGTCATAAACAACAGCTTTTAACTAGCATCTGAAACCAGTGCAAACCTACTCACAAGCAAACTCATTTTATCAGTAATAAATGGCTAAGAGCTGACAGCATTGCTCTTCTCAAGCAACTAAGGAACATTGTGACATCTTGGCAGAGTATTCGACAAACATTACAAATAAAGTGATGACTAACATTAAGAATAAAACTAGCGACCACATTAACAAAGCAGTGTGATAACAATTATCCTTGATGTTTTGACTAGTAATAGACAGTGATTTGTGGAGTTAGAAAAATATAATCCAAACGATAGGATTTATGAATTGTGACAAATTGATGGAATGGCATGTCATTCAATGGGTGTAAAATATGTATATCAGATATACACCAATAGGAGAGATAGGGAGTAGGATGGAAGACCTGAAAGGAGATCATTCAGAAGATGAAGAAATTTGAAGGAAGAAACTGAAGCGAATTCATATCGACACCTAAGATATTCAACAGCAAATACATCAAGCAAAACATTCAATCACAACTGTGACTAAAGGCATTCACCAGATTGAATGAATTAGAATACAAAATACTATTCAATCAAAGTGAAAAGAGGACAATAGGCACTCTTTTCTGTTCCACAGGAAGACTCATACAGAAATACCATAACATCAGCCTCTGTAGACAACAGAGCATCTGCGGATCAAGTTTACCACAGATCCATTACATTCAGCAAAGAGTCCATACAGCAGAACATCATAGAGCACCTTTTAATTATTTTAAGTTTTAACACATCCAGTATCAAATCGCTTAGATGGAGCAGAAACCATAATAAGGCTTAGACACTTACATTCACAGCAACTATAGATCAGAATTAACACCAGAGGAAGTTGCTGTTACAAGAAATGCGACCATACTGATTTTGAAGGTCTTATCAGGCCAAACTACAACATGCTTGTCTGTTTATAAAACAATATCAAACATAACAATCATTATCGTTCCACCATTATTTGGTTATCGATCTGAGCAGTAAGAGAATCAGAGATTATGGATGATGCAATGGGTAATGAATCAAATCAGTGATGATATGAATAGTTTGGATCCAATTTTAAGTAGGGATTGCCAGATATATCTGATATGGATCATATAAGCATGATTAGGAATTATCTCATACATAAACAAATAATATTTCAGAACTCTAGTCAAGAATATAGCAGGAATAATATGTTTACCATACAGGGTAAAAGGATGCTTATCTCATGTAGTATAGCAAGATATAACATAGAACAGATACTTTATTCATATACACAATATGCACATTACAATTACTCTAATGATGTTCATGCTTACAAAGTCCATTCCAAATGGTGTACATATACCTTCCCGAAGGGGTGACTCAACCATCACGCGCCCTTTTGGATACTATTCTACCCGTCGGCTACAATATAGAATTTACAGACAACATCATCCCCCCAAAAGAAAAGTCGTCTCCGGACGGCAATATAACAAAACTCAAAATAACAACTAATTATGTCAACGTATAGGTACTAAACAGAGGGATGTGTCCCTAGCGTAGTGGCCATTCGCACCCTCAACTCGTTCAACTCCGCCCGTAGCTTGTAGACTTGCTCCTTCCTGACTTTCAATTCCGCTTTTGCCTCCATCTGAAGCTCTAAAGCTGACTACATCATCCCAACAATCTCTCCCAGCTCCTCCTTCTCATCTGCTACCCTCTCTTTTTCTGCTGCTATTTGTTCCTTTTCCACTGCCAATTTCTGAAGCTGACTCTGTCTATCTAACAGGGCTGCTCTCTCGGATTCCCAAGCTGCCCTCTTCGTGGCTAACCTAGCAGCTGACTCCTCTTGAGCCCTCTCAATTGTTACCTAATCTACCTAGCTCCTCCAAAGGGTGTAATACACATCTATAACAAGATAGATCTTTTTCCGTCACACCACTTTCACATTCATCCCATGCCTGCACCAAACTGGTCTCCAAAACACGCTACATTTGTAGCCTCTAATAACACAATACTATCTCCCTTGCCAATCTGACCTTGATAGCCACCTGTGTCGCCTTCTCTGCTTCCACTCTTGGGTACGTTGAGCCATGTGTCGCTCTACTACCTCCATCAGGATGGTCAACTCCTCCGAGCTCTCTATGCATCCACCAAGACAGCCTCACATCCAACACGTACTCCAAGTGTCTCAAAGCGTAGCACCCTTCTCGAAAGGCTTGCTCTAGTGCTCTCTACACCTCTGGCACACATATACTCTATGCCTGCAGTAGCTCCAAGTCTCATCAACTGGTCACATTTCTCACGACCGATAATTGCACTAATTGGGGATCTATGGGGCAACGCCCCCAGCGAGGTCGAGGGGCAAAGCCCCAGGCCAAATTAGCACACTAAAACCCACACAAAAGTCTATAGAACACACCATTTTTGTGATTTTCTTCCAATCCCACACTCTTTCTGCCAACCACTTATGTTTTCTTCATTACCTATTTATGTATGTCCCTCTAGTACCATACGTTTTCCATTGTCAACAAATCTTTCTTTTTTTTTTAAGAACCTCATATCACCCTTCTTTTGTGTCTACTGGTGTACTGCAATCTCCTTCCCTTCAAGAGAGCCTGTACGATGATCTCAGACTTTTGTGTTTTATAGCTAACTATGCCTATGTCATATGGTTGGCATCATACCCATACTCCATTGTCGTACAGTGTCTTCTTTGTCCGTACAGGGCCATTCTTCCTCTTATAGCCGTACGATGTCTATGTTAGTCTCCTCTATGTGATTTCCTATTGTTGTACGGCCGTACGGTAACTGCAGGGTCGTATGATGTGCTCCAAGGTTGTCGTACAGACCATCGTACAATGCATGTTCTCTTCTTCTTGCGTTATACAAAAACTGTTCCCCTTCCACTCTTCTGAATGGTTGTATGTGAGTATGCCACACTTTTGTGCTGCCAACTTGCCGTATGATGTCTAAATTTCACCCTTCCTTTATTGTCATACGGTGCCTCTCCCTCTTCTGTACGGTGGCTATTTGTGCACACAATTTCTCTTTGCACTTCATGAGCCATACTGTGTAGACTGTGCCTTCCCCAATAGTCATATGGTTCTGATTTTCTCCTCTTTATGCTACTGTAAAGGTCGTACGACACTTATTTTGTTTTAATTTAATATTCCTGTTCTTTATTCTCATCCCTTTATTACTTCCAAATCCATACTCAAAAATTATGCTCAACTCTACCTATTATCTACATTTACTGATCTTACATATATAGATTAATATTTATTATTTTTATGCTGTCCCTCAGTTGTTCGTCTGCGGAGGAGGTGCATTATTTCTTTCCTAGTAGATTTTTAGTTTCGAACCATTGACTGCATTGGGCACTTCCTTGCCATCGAGCGTCCATAATTTTATTGCTCTGTTATCACCCACTTCACGGATTTTATATGGCTTGACCCACTTTATTTTAAATTTGCCTACTCTGATCTCATTGCGCCCATTATATTTCAACACTAATTGTCCCGATTGAAATCTGTTCGACTTCAAGTGCTTGTCGTGCCATGCCTTATGCATGTTCTGTGTAACCTTCATGGCCCATTGTGCCTGCAATCGTCGCTCATCAAGTTTATTTAACTTATACAATCTCTCCCTCAGACTTTCCATATCTCCAAGCTTGTTTTCGATTGCAATCCTTGAACTTGGTACCATGAATTCCGTCGGCTACCACTCCTTGCTGTCAATAACTATATTCTTGATTTTAGAACCTTCACTCTGTACTACTGAAATTTTTATTAAGCCTTTTCTCTTTGTTTCCTGTGTACACTGTACGATGTGTTTTCCTTGCTGTCGGCACCTTTCTACTAAATTCATGGTGTGGTGTAACATTTTCTTTCTACGCGGCTCGTTCACTATGTACCATACGGTGGAATCTTTCTTTTTTCTCGTTCATACGGCATGTTCTTCCTCTTGTACTCGCCATACGGTATGTTCTTTCCTTCAGCTTCAATCGTAACCACCTTGCCTTCTCTCGCTTCTCTGTATTCCTTTGGACATTCATTTTCCTCTCCTTTCTTACCTTCATCAACCCTTAACATGTAGCATGGAAAGAGCTCGTAATCCTCCATCTACCAATGGAGTAGGTTGTTCACCAAGTCCAGGTCGTCATCGTTAGACCCTCCTTCTAGTCTCAATACTCCCTCTTCATCAAGTTCTATTATCTTCTTCCTTTCGTCATCCTCTCCACCTTTGCCTTCTGAGTCTAACAACACTGCTTCCTCCCCTACCATTTGTGTGTATAGGTCGATTATGAATTTTCTGCCTCCACGTTCCATGGATAGGGTGTTTTGTTTCTAGGCATGTTTCACTGTTGCTTGCACCAACCAACGCCATCCAAGGATAGCGTCATACCCTTTTCTTTTCAGTGGAATGACCACAAAATTTAATAAAAATGGTTGCATTCCAATGATTACCAGTTATGCCATCAGGGTTCCCAAAAGTTTGATTTTGTGCTGATCTGTCGTGAGTAACTGGAATGTAGGTGGCCACGACGTGGGTTGTCCTAACTTTTTCCATATATCTTCTAGTAACACATTCACGCATGACCCTCTATTTACAATTGTGTCTGTCAGTACAGTTCCCAGAATGCCCATCTCGACTACTGTCGGATGCCTTCCTATCGTGAGTGCCAGTAGCATTGGGTCTGTTGCCGTCGTTCCACTATTGTCCCTTACTGTTTCCTTTATCACTTTCGGAAGTGGTGTCATATTCAGAATGGTCGTCCGTAACTATGGCATTGAGGTCATTTAATTTAATAGGGACTTCTATTTGCATTATCTACCTTATCATGTTTTGTTCAACTTAGTTCCGTTTCAAAGTATCAGCAGTGTCTTTTACTTGCAACTTTCCTGTTTTCATCTATCTTTCCAACTCTGTTCGTGCTTGTTGTAACCTCTCCTTTTCTTCTTTTGCATCAGGGTATTTCGCCTTCTTAGCTTTGTCATATGTAATGGCTAGTACTTTCTCATCACATGCTTCAATGCTTAACAAAGTTACCCCCTGCTTCAGGCATTTTGAATCTTTGTGGTCTCCCAAACCACACCATCTACATAACAGCTACAGCGTCTCCTTCTTGGTACAATTTCTAGCAAAATGCCCCTAAAGGTTGCATGCACGGCACTATATAACTGGTCGTCCATTCACATCATACTGTATCCAACTCTGGCCTCCATTACTATTATTGTTATTATTGCCACCCCTTCCGTATCGATTATTGTTGCAATATCCTCCTAAAGTTGCATCATTGTTTGTGTTTGTTCTCGCAAACACTTCTTGTGTTAGTAATACTTGTCGGTGTCCTTTTGACTTCATGTTAAACAGGCACTCTTTTATGGAATGTCCCACCACCTGGCAAATATCACAAAATTGTTTCTTCGGGCATGAGCCCTTTGTGTGGCCATCTTCTTTACAGTCCGTACACCACAATTATCCCTTCACCGAGTCAGGATTTTTTCCAAATTTTTAAATTCTTTTATCATTCGTAGCATATCTTTCTATAACGCTCGAACTTTCTTGTTTGATTCTTCATCACTACTACTACTTTCAGACGATGAATCCTCTAAATCCGATGATTTATGCTTCTTCTTCTTACTTGTTTTCTATTCGCTTTCCATATACATCGCGTGATTATACGCATCTGAGTACAATGCTGGTGGTACAATCTTCATTTTCTTTTTCAGAGCCGGTCGTAGCCCCTCAACAAACCATCGTTTCTTCAATCCGTCAACTGGTTGACTCTCCATCTTCTCAACCAGCTCTTTTAGTCATCTTGCATAGGCACAGATTGTTTCATTCTTTCCTTGCTTTGTGTTGTATATCTCTGCCATAATTTCATTATTGTCCCGTAGCAGTCGGAACTCTACTAGGAACTCCTTTCTGACATCTACCCATGTAGTCAATTTTTTAGGGTTGACATCCGCAAACCAATCAATTGCCACACCCCGTAGGGTCGCTGGAAACTCCCGAACCCAATCATCTTCATCTGTTACACTATTTGTTGTCCATATTGTTTCAAACGTCTTATAGTGTCTAATCGGATCTATCGTTCTGTCACCATTAAACTTCAGCAATTTCTCTTTGGGTCCTGCCATCGCTACTTTCTTTTGATTCTATGGTACTTGTCTACCCACGTTGTTCTAAGCACCCACGTTCTGAACACTTGAGTTGTTCTGAGTACCCGCGCTATTCTCAGCACCTGCATTGTTCTGAATACCCACATTGTTCTAAGTACCCGCACTATTATGAGTATCCATATTGTTCTGCACAGTTGCGCTACTTTGGACAATCGTCTTGCTTCCAACAACCACATTACCTATTAAAGAAATTCTTCCTCAAGCGAATTTGTTCGATTCTCTGCCTGTATCCGTTCGTTGGGTGTATTGGGAATGAAGAGTTCACTCCACACTCGTGCTCTCTTGGCATTTCGAGCCGTGCGAGTTGCTTTCCTTCCATTTGGATGCTCTACCCTCAGCGTATACAAGTTAAGGAACTCCTCCCTTGTTTCTTCCACCAAATTCAATTGCTGTCGAGTCTCTTCTAGCAATTCCTCGGTACTCCTTGGCCTGCTAGGTGAATGCACTCCCTCTGTCTGTGCCCTTCACCCCCTTGGTGTCCGTTAGCAATCTACTGAAGCTTCTGTCTGCGCTCTGCCTGTTGTGCTAAAATTAAAACTTCTTGTGTTGTACATATTTCATCCTTATCTTTTATCTTGTTCCTATTCTTGTTAAGCAAATTCGGCATTAATCTTCATAAGATTTCCTTCGTCCTAGATTTGACTAGCAATGGCACAAAATGTTTACCGTACAGGGTAAAAGGATACTTATCTCATGTGGTATAGCAAGATATAACATAGAACAAATAATTTATTTATATACGCAATATGCACATTACAATAATTCCAATGATGTTCATGCTTACAAAGTGCATTCCGGATGGTGTACATATACCTTCCTGAAAGGGTGACTCAACCGTCACACGCCCTTTCGGATACTACTCTACCCGTCGGCTACAATATAGAATTTACCGACAACACAATACATGTTATTAGAAAAATTAATCAATCTTCTTGTCCAAGGCATTTATATATATAGGGATAATCATTGCAAACAATCATTACCATTGCATTAATAATAAGGAAGTTGATATTTGCAGTAAGCATATTGTTGCTATCGAGAATCTTTTAAGAGTTTAAGATTTAGTCTCTTGCAATTGAAATCAATCCCAAATCACATTGGACC
The DNA here is from genome assembly GCA_028749045.1 of Cupressus sempervirens. Lineage (NCBI taxonomy): Eukaryota > Viridiplantae > Streptophyta > Pinopsida > Cupressales > Cupressaceae > Cupressus > Cupressus sempervirens. The sequence continues at coordinate 287,081,264 of CM053783.1, read as the reverse complement.
AGACTGTGGACATTACATATAAGCTCCACTACGCCAGCTACAACCTCGTCAAAAAGCACAACCTTGTATAAAGTGGCACCACCCTCTGGGGTGCACTATATCCATTAAGAAGACTTATATAATATGCTTGGGTTTCTGATTGAAGTCCGAGTCATACTTCATAAGAAATCAGCAAATAAATTTATAGATATATTTTGATTTGTGTAATCAGTTGTCTAAGGTATTCTTAAATATATAAATCTGTCTACATCAACATTTGAAAGATTTATCGAGTGATATCTGGTGCATACAATATTCGGTAATCTAGTGAAAAAACTGATATTAGCATTTGGAATTGAGAAAAATAATTCTATTGTGAGATTTTGTCAAAAGCAATATTGAAATATGCACTCATACCCAATTGAATGCAAATTGTTTGACGAAATACTTCCATGAAAGACAATTTATGAAAACTATAAGTTTGCACTGCTAAGTTTCAGGATTAGATTGTGTGAACAATTTCTTTCTCATCAATGTTTTCAATCGTACTATATCATCCATCATTAGTATGCAGGACAACACAAGGACCAAAAAGAAGGTGACTTGCAGACCAAGAATTCAATAAAAGCAAGAGAAAGGAAAGAGAGGCAAAGGGAAGTAGACTACACACACTTCAAGACACACAAGACCACACAAATAATAAGAAAATACAATAAAATGAAATGAAATGAAATGAAAAAAAAACAAAAAAAAATAAGAACCCAAAAAATGAACAAGAACCAAAGAAAAAGGAAGGCATCAATAAATTTACAAATAAAGAAAAGAAAAAGAAGAATGTATGCAAGTATGTATATATATAAGTATATAATATTATAAATACTACAATACCCTGAAAAGCACAAGAAAAATCAAAATGAGAACCAAATAAAGTACTATAACTATTTCATTTTATCAATATTTGTAATTGGTCCAGCAGCTGTAACTGAATAAAAACTGGTTTCAAAGGGTTTCATATTGATGATTTGATGTGGATGTTGGTGTCAAAATTGTTTCAAGCTCTTCATAATTCAAATCTAAGTATAATTGTCATCCTATGTTTTATGTCTTTTGTTCATAAGTAACCAAACATGATTGAAATTATTTTGATGCATACTATTCACATGTATTGTTAATGTTGCATTTGGTCATGTATTCTAACATTACAAGAGTTCGATATGTGAATTCCAGCCACTTTTTGTGACCAAGATATAGTTTGAATTGAGATTGCTGTTAAAAAAAATTGTTTCTATCAAAATCAGGTAAGAATACAAAAGTTACATATTTCGATGTTCACTGCAACCCAGGACATTATATTTACATGAAAGATAGTATTTTAGGCAGTTGATGCCCCCATTATCCACAGGACACATAATTGTGAACCACCATTCCTACCTCTAAGCTTGGTGTTTTATACCTCTGAGCAAGGTCTCTATCCTTGCCACTACTATAATTACTTGTGGATTCCATCTCTATTTGCAAAGTTGGAAACCAAAGAAACAATAAATAATCAAGATTGAAATTCAAATGTTGTAATCCTAGCTTTAAAAACAAAAGATATGAAATATTCAAACCCAAATGTGCTAAAGCACAACAAATATAAAAGTTCAAAAAAATCCAAAAAAAAATTGAGTTGCACATACTCAATCAATCTTTCTAATCAATTGAAGATCACTTGAAATGACTCAAAATCAACTGAAAATTGACGCAATGAAGTCAGAATCTCTAGCCTGTACTCAAGTTATCAATTGCCAAGTGAGTATACAGGCCATTAACATGATAAAATAGTAAATACATACTATAGGGCTTAGGCTAAGCATTACTTGACTACAGCCACTAACATGTTAAATGCAAGCTACAGGAACTGTTTACCTAAAGGATTGCAAGACTATACTCAAAAGTAAGCTTATAGGACACTAACATGTTAAATACTAAAATTAGCCAGCTACAGTTCAACAACATTCCTGCATAAATTTTGAAGCACTTAATGTCCAAACTTTTATCCCCAGTGCATTTTCTTCTACGGCTCCTTATGCATAACAAATTAAAATAAGAGTTTTGGTTACGCTTGTGTACCTTCAAAACTTGTCAAGGTACAAAATAGTTGACTTTATTTATTATTCTCAATTGTGCTAAGAGATGAAACAATAAATTTAAGAAAGAAGGGATAAATGATATGTTCATAACATGATTACATAGTTGATCAAACTGACACAAATCATAGAGCTACATTGATATCAATAGCATATCTAGTAAAAAATTGATATTGTTCACCTGGTTGATTATTGCAGTATCACTTGTGAAAATGCGAGGAAAAAATAATGCAACAATTGTGCCTATGCATCCCAAAGTAAAACCAGCCACAGCTCCAATAGCAACAAGAGATTGAAATAATAATTGTGCCTATATTGAATGAACAAAATGTTATTCAAATACTTCAATTAGTGTTTAAATTTCATTAATTATTTCATCCTGTATTCGAAGGAAAATGCTATAGTTAGATTGTAAAGTGTTATAGCAAAAAAAATACATATAGAAATACAAAAAAAATATGGAGTTTCAAGTGCCATTAAATTATAAACAAATATTGGGCTACCAATAAAAATACTGAACCACTTTCTAGTACAATTTCGTCGCAAGTGATCCCTATGCTAATTCAGCTCTTGATGCCATGCCAAATTTAACCATGAACATGCACCGCAACCATACAACACATTTTCATTTAGGTTTGAACAAGCATTACTGATATTGGATTTCAACATAAGCAAAAGACAAACATGCACATGAATATCATTGCCATGTGCAATGCCACCTAGCACTGATAACTCTTAGAACATGTTGACATGTGTTCATGAATAATTGTAAAACCAGAAGATGTTAATATGGTGACACACAATCCAAGCACTACGCCCTATGTGCTAAGCCAAGGCAGAAAACATGTTGTACACACCACCCAAATTCAATTCACCATATGATTGACCCATACCAAACTAGCCTAGATGGAAAAAAGAAAGACACAACAATTAATAAGAAACAATAGGATGGCATAAACAAGGAAGATGCATTCATGAGGTTTCTAGTTCTAAATCATTAAATTCATGATGTAAATTTGTTAATCTAGTTTAACCTTCCAATTACAACCTATCTTGCTTTGCTTACGCTCATCATTGGCAGTTCATTTCCACTAAAGGATGAGAGAGAGAGCGGTGTGGGGGGGTGTGGGGGGGCATTTTATCATTTATCACAAAACAATATTGTGTTATTTAACCCTTTGAAAATAAACACAAGCATCAACAAAAATTAACCTTCCAACAAGGAAGAAAGAGAAGAAGTGAATAATTAAGCGTAGACTACAATTCTTCCTTTTTGGCCCTTGAACCAAATCATTACATGATAGTAAGATCAATCATCAAGTCCCAATCTGATGCAGAGAGAGGATTAAAATAATATTTAAACAGACATGTTTAATTCAAGATCAACTTGGCAATACTTATTTGAATAACATAGCCACAAACAAGATAATATTGTTATCAACTAATAAATGTAAGGTCAATTACAAAACTTACAAGGATGGGAAAAATGAACAACAGAACATGCATACAAGGCAATTTACACTTTTAGACTATGTTCCTATTGATATTAATTGAAAGAGATTGAACAAGGAAAGCGAATTTTCCCATCCATGTCAGACACATATAAGGATGTGAGAGAAAGAACACTACGACAATTGCAATCATATCCAGATGCAATGTAAGCACTGAACCATTAGTCAACTTCTCGATGTTATAAGACATAAAGTACAAAAAAATCTACAATGATACAACTCTTGGTCTCTTCCTAATGATCACAGCATTCATAGAGACAGAGAAGAGCATATTCAAACATTCATTGTTGTTAAGGATATTTCAACCACTTCTACAAGCATACAAACCTCCCTGTTATCACCATGAGTGACTCCTGACTTCATATAGCACAATTCCATTCTTACAAAACGAATCTTAATACAGAGCATGCATAATATATTTTAATTGGTAATTAATCTTTTATCAATATTATTTACTCTACAAAAAAATTAAATGTCTACAAGTAAACTGTTCAATTGCATATGATTTTCAGGTTTGCCAAATTAAATTGACACTTTGATCAGTCTGAGTGTGAAGCACTGGCACAAGGCAATATTGTCAACATATAAAAAAGAAATACAAAGGCAAAACATACCTTTTTCAGATTCCGATCAACACCATGAATTAGTGCTGGCATAAAGGACTGTGCAGTTTGTGACAATGGCTCTCCAAAAATGGTACACATGGAAAATACTCCTACCATTACCTGCAGTACTAAAAGTAAAAAATAAGTTAAAATATCAATAGTCCTAGAAAGCAATTGTTAGATCAATCTTTAATGATACAATAAATTCTTAGTGAATGTTATATGAATTTCACAGGCTTTTTCCTTTTTAGATTACCTGCATCATAAAGAAAAGAAAAGATGGTAAACTACCTGATGGGCTGCAAGCATGTCAGGTCCCATTGCTGTTATAATATATGTGATGAATGAAAAGAAAAAAACCTAATGTTCAAGAAATTTCATAATAGTTAGTGCTATTAATGCCTATTTAGGCATGAGTGATGCAATGAAATGCATGATGAACGACTCACCCTACTCATCAATGATATAAAAACAGGAGCAGCAAGTTGGACAATCTGTATAAGATCTTTTGAGGAAGGAACAGCGAGTGCAAATGCATTGTAGCCTTTCTTGTTAACTGATCCAAGCATCAAGATTGTTGCGACAAACTGTTTATGGTATCATATGCAATAAGACTGATCAGAATTATAAAACAATAATCACTGCACAGAGAGTTGAATGAAAATTTTAATAACAAATGGTCCATATTAATTACATATGATACTATATATAGTTATAAGACCAATCAAATCAAATATCCAAACCTGTGACAACATTGTTGCCCATGCAGCCCCAGCAATACCATAGCCACATACATTACATAAGAAAATATCACCTACGCCATTTAACAAACTGGCAACAGATAATACCTTCAAAGGACCCCAAGAGTCTTTCATACCTAGGCTGATACGTAAGGAAGAATCAGAATCACATTTTAAAACATAACATACTAATCAAGCAGTGCACCAAGCAGGACTGAAATTTTTATGTTTAGATATTCCAGTCTGTATTTAATGAAGGATCTAAGAAATTTACGAAAAATCGGCTATTTTGAAGATGCAAATATATTATATAAGCACGGTGATCCATTCTCTTTTACATAAGAGTCATTCTGTCATTGACCTTTACAGGCACTATTTCCAGCAAGGCATGTATAGGCAAAATTATACTTCGCATCTCATACATTCCTACAAATCTAAATTCCCAAGGGAAAAAAATGCATAGCATAGTTACTATCAAATATATCAACTGTCAAAAGAAAGTGATTATTTATTCTCTGGATCAAAAATAAGTGCTTTAGGCGATGTCAAACAAGACTAACAAAATAAAAATATATAGTAATGATGCCTGTAATTTATTTTTAAAAAATTACATGAAATAGTGTAAAGACCCATCAACAATGTAGGACCAAAAGTACGCAGTGGTGTGAAGAGTTTAAAGACCCTTGACCAATGAATATTCAACCATTTTTTAAGGCCAGAAATACCATAATTAGAGCTTCCAAGAAAAATGCTGCTCTGATTTCAATTTTTAGTCTTGCATAATCAGCTACAGCAGCAACCCTTTACAAGGAGGTTGTGTCACGTACACAACCTAATTCTGATCAGAAATTCTCTCGCCATAGTGACACTTCACAATTTCTGTGATAATCAAACATGCCGTATTGTCCCATGGCAGGTTGTATGAATTTTTGGACTAATTTCAATTTCTAAGACTTGTTCCATGAAAAATTCCTAAAAAATGATGATTTAAGATATATTTTAATTCTCAACACTAATCTTATGTGTGGGATTGGATGTGATTGGAAAGGTGTCTCTTCATGAGTAGTTATCACCTTCCCATAATCATGTTTAATGAATTAGGTTTCAGTAAACTATTTATTCAAACATTTGATTAGTTAATATTATTTGCTATTCATATTGATTAAGATTAATATTGCTTTTTATTAAATATTGATGATATTAATTAATCATAGATAAGAGTTAATTATTTATGTAAAGCAACGAATATGATATCTTCTTAGTATTATAATATGATATATTCAAATATATCAATTAAGCTCTAAGTTGACACATTATATTGTTATATACATTTTATTATTTATTTATAATAGATCAATTATTTAATATCATTATAATTATTATTTTTATAATGGATTATGTTATAATTTATTATTATTCATTTGTTTATTTTTTATTATTAATTATTAAATACCATTTTGTTGGGGGCATTACAGTCCACCCTTCCCAACATTGCTTGTCCTCAAGCAATTTGATTTATGTTTGTCTTTTAAACCTAAAACAACAATTTCAATTTGAGATTAGAGCTATAACACTCTCATAACTATAAACTTATCAAAATATTTCCTCATATTATTTAATTTAAATAAAACGATTAAAAAAAATAAACTTGTCTTAATTTACTATAGCACTTATGTCCTTCTCTACTAGTATTGATTTGCTCCTTGAATGCTATAATCACGTTTGACAATCATCCAGAATGTCTTGATCAAGTTTTGACGCTCACCAAGAATGCCTAGACCTTGTTTTGACACTCACCACGAATGTCTCATCAAGTCTTGATGCTCACAAGAACGTCTAAACCATCATTTGAAATTCACCAAGAATGTTTCTTGATCAACATCTAAGACTCACCAAGAATGTCCTTGATCAAGCCTTGATGCTCACCAAGAACACCTAAACCATGAATAGCGACGCTCACCAAGAACGTCCTTTGCCAAGAGTAGCGACACTCATTAGAATATCCTCTGCTAGGAGTGGCAACGCTCACCAAGAACGTCCTCTGCCAACAATGGTGAGACTCACCAAGAATGTCATTTGCTAAGAATGAAGGTGTTCACCAAGAACACCTAAACCATGTGTGGTGATGCTCACCAAGAACGTCATCTGTCAAGAGTGTCGATGCTTACTAAGAACACCCTTTGTCATGAATGGCAACACTCACCAAGAATGTTTAAACCATTATTCCATTCTTTTACTTATATCTTTGCTCTTTGAAAAATCCTTCTTTTCTTTTTATTAATAATGCATAACACCTTATGTCTAATTAATAATTTGAAATTTCTTATGTGGTATTGGCCACCCTATTTTCCTCCATCGATGCCAATAGGAATTTTTTCCTCCTTATACATTAACTATTTTTTAATTATATCAATATTTTTCCACCCATCCTCTTTAACTCCACGTTACTTTAAATACCCCTTTGGGCCCACTAAGTGACATGTCATTTAATGCCTACTCATATTGGTGGTGGTGTTTCTTACCCATAATGTGCCCCTTTATATTAATGATGATTTGGTTTATTTGTACATGTTATAGCTGCCACATGTTTACATGTTATAGCTGCCACATGTTTTGTAAGCAATTTCTCCTTTGTCCCATTTTCCTATCTTCAACGGTGAATGACTAATCTTTCAATCCCATCCATTTTACTTGATGAGAGAGGTTTAATATTTACGCTCATCATATTGCTTCAATGCCTTGATATTTATGTTGCCCTTATAATGACATTACTACTATAATGTCTCTATTTTGAGATTACCTTAGGATGGTGATTTATTACTTCAATTTTTTACTCATATATTGTCCACGATTCATAATTGATTTAAACGAAAAATTGTGTCTTACATTAACTTGCAAATTTTCATGAACATATATATCTCGTCCTTATTCTTTTATCACCTTTGTGACTTTATTTATTGTCCTTTTATTACAAATTTACTATATATTACTTACCATATATAATGGCGGTATTCACATAAGTACTCCCTATGCATGGGAGGCTGCATTTATTTCCTTTAAGCCCCCCCTGCTTATTGGTGGCTCGTCATTTTTTGTTTTAACTAATGTTTTGAGCACTTGTTGTATTATCTCCCTTCCTCCTTATTGGTGGCTTACTTCTCCTTATTGTATTGGCAGTATTCACATAAGTGTTTACCACATAGGTTAATTAAGAATTACACACAGACAATGAACACGAACACGAGCAGCAGAACTCTTCTTATTTTATAAGCATATGCCAAAGACATTACATTATGCTTGCATGATCTGATGATTACAATGCTTCCCAGAGGGGTTATAAATACTTTCCGAAGAACTTTCCTGAAGGAGTCCGTCGGCCACATACAACATGTCGCTACATTACAAAAACCTTTCCTAGGTACTCGTCTGCTACATAACAAGAACCTTTCCGAAGGGACCCTTCAGCTACATAACAAGAACCTTTCCAAAAGGACCCGTCGGCTGATACACAATTTCTACCGACAACATCATCCCCCCCAAAAAGAAAAGTTGTCTCCTGACAACTACAAAACAAAACTCAAACAACTAATACAACAATATTGATCTGCCACATCACTTTCACATTCATCCCATTGCATCTATAGCCTTTGCTAACACAATACTGACTCCTCAAGCTGACCTTGATAGCCACCTGTGCTGCTTTCTCTGCTTCCAACTCCTCGGTACCCTGAGCCAAGTGTCGCTACATTGCCTCCAACTAGATGATCAGCTCCTCCCGAACTCTCTACACATCCACCCAGACAGCCTCACGGCCAACACCTACTCTCAGTGCCTCTGGTACACAGACACTCCATGCCTGCAGCAGCTCCAAGTCTTCTCAACTGGTCAGACTCCCACGACTGATATCCGCAACGATTGGGGGTCCCCCCTGGTGGGGTCTAAGTGCACAGAACACACCATTTCTGTTATTTTCTGCCGATTTTACACTCTTTCTGGCAATCGCTGATGCTTCCCCTTCCCTATGGCATCATCTGATACTCATTCTAAGCATTCTTGATTTGTCGACGTTTCTTTTTTTTTTTTTTTTGTTTGCTAGCTGCTCTGACTACTTCCTGTAGACTTCATTTGTTCCTTTGTTAGATCAAGTCACTTATTTCTCTATACGAACCAACTGTTCTACGAATTTCTCTACTTCCCAGGCAGTCGTACTACCCTCCTCGCTAGTCTACACTAACCATACCACTTGATTTGCCTTACAGGGTGAATGCTACACGCCATACGGTCTCAGATGATTAGCTATGTGGAGCCGTACTACCTCGCCCTGCCTTATTGTTTGTACAATTCAGATACCAGACAAGCACTCCGCCCTACCCTTCATACTCTCGCAAGCACAACATGATACTTAGCCATACGATGCTTGAAAGGAGCTGCACGATGCTTGAAAAAGAAAGCCGTATAGTGTACGGATAGTATAAAATCATGAAAGACAAGTCTGTACGGTGCCCAAAAAACTTCCAAATGCATACAAAATCTGTACGGCAGCAACAGTAAATTTAATCTTTAGAGTCGTATGGAATCCGTACACCAGCAACATGAAGGTAATCCTCCAATTGTCGTACGGTGCCATTAGAGAAGACGGGCTCTAAAAGCTGTATGACCCCACAAAAGCAACTAATTTCCAAAATCCGTACACCACAATGAAAATCCGTACGATGGGAATAGACAACTTCCAAATCCGTACATTGACCTTGAAATCCGTACGCTGCATTTGCTCTTTATTTTGCAAAGTGAAAGTTGCACGAAACCTTGAAAGCCGTACGGTGCATGGAGCTTTTTTTTTTTTTTAAAAAGCCATACAGTGATGCTCTTAAAAATGTCGTACGGTGAAGGAGCTTGAAAACCATACGGTGACTTTTCACACTTTTTTTTTTTTTCACTCTTTCTTTTCTTTTCTTTTTTTTTTTTTGAACAACTATGTACAATATTTACATATATACAGCACTTACAGTCTTCTTCTCTCAGTTGTTCGTCCACGGAGGTGCGTTACTTCATTCATGGCAGACATTCAACTTTGACCTGTTCCCTACATCGAACACTTCCCTTCCGTCTAGCATCCATTGTTTTACTGCTCCGTTAACACCCACTTCCCGAATTTGATATGGTCCGACCCACTTAACTTTGAACTTTCCTGGCATGATCTCATTCTGGCCATCATACTTTAACACCCATTTCCCCATTTGAAACCTGTTCCGTTTCAAGTGCTTATCGTGCCATGCTCTACACCTGTTCTGTGTCACCTCCATAGCCCACTCCTACAACTGTTGCTCATCAAGTTTTTTTAAGGTACACGATCTCTCCATCTGGTTTTCCATATCACCCGGTTTGTTTCCGAAGCTCGATAACATGGACTCCGTCAACTGCCCCTTCTGGCTGTGAATAACACGTCCACTCCATACTGCTACAACTTTTATTAAACCCTTCCGCTTTGTTTCCTGTGCAGACCGTATGATGTGTCTTCCTTGCTGCTGGCACCTTTCTACTATATCTGTGGTTCGACGTAATAGTTTCTTCTTGCGCGGTCGTCCAGTGGAATCTTTCCTCCTTTTGGGCTGGTACTGTATGTTCTTTCCTTCAACTTCAGTCATACCCGCATTTCCTTCTTTGGCTTCTCTGTGTTGCTTCGAACATTCATTTCCTCCTTCGGCTTCTCCATGTTCCTTCGGACATTCATTTCCTCCGTCAGCTTCTCTGTGTTCCTTCAGACATTCATTTCCTTCTTTCTTACCTTTGTCAACTCTTAACATATTACAGCTAGAAAAGAGTTCGTAGTCCTCTATCTGCCAGTGGTAAAGACCGTTCACTGAATACAAATCGTCGTCTGTCGATCCTCCTTCCAACCGCAGGAATCCCTCCTGATCTGGTTCCATACTTTGCCCCTTTTCATCCTCTTCTCCTTCGGAATCTGATGATAGGGCTTCTTCCTCGACCATCTGAGTGTGCAAATCGATGACATACTTCCGGCCTTTGCTTTCGAGTGATAAAGTATTTTTCTTCCAATCGTGCTTTGCCTTGGCTTGTATCAACCACCCCCGACCCAGAATAGCATCGTACCCTTTCCGCCTTAGAGGAATCACAACAAAGTCCAACAGAAATGGTTGTGTTCCAATTATCACTGGTTGCGCTATGAGTATTCCCAATGGCTTGATTCCATGTTGATCAGTTGTTAACAACTGAAAGGTAGGTGGCCACAATGTCGGCTGTCCCAACTTTTTCCAAGTATCCTCTAGCAGCACATTGACACCAGATCCTTCGTCCACGATCGTGTCCGTTAGCACAGTCTCGAGAATGCCCATTTCAACAACCGCCAGATAGCATCCAGATGAAAGAGCTAACAGCATCGGATCTTCTGCACTTGCGCCACTCTCCTCCTTTTTGTCCGCTGTACTTGCTCCACTTTCCTGCTCCCTTCCATGTTCTCCTGGGAGTTTAGCAGTGGGAACGATGTTTGTGAGTGCCAATCGGAGCTGAGGCATAGTGAGCAACAGATCATTTATCTTGACAGGTACCTCGGCTTGCAATATTTTTCGTACAATGTTCTGTTCTGCACAGTTCCGTATGGAGGTACCCAACATGTCCTTCAAGTGCGCCATTTCTACTTGCGTTGCTCTCTGGATCTCTGCGCGGGCTTCCTCCAGTCTCTTCTTTTCCTCCGTCGGATCAAGGTAGAGCTTCGCCTGCTTCCGAGTGATTGCCAAAACTTCTTCCTCGTCCGTCTTGACGGTAATCAAGTTTACTCCAAACTTCAGGCACTTAGCATCGTCATGATCACCAGGTCCACACCATCGACATAGCAACTTCGATGTGTTCGCTGTTGTGCACTCTTGGGCAAAGTGACCCCACAGATTGCATGCACGGCATTGAACAATTGGCCACCCATTCACATCGTACTGAATTCGACTCCTTCCGCCATTATTGTTGTTACTGGTATTGTTGTTGTTTTGACCATGTCAGTTGTTTCTATATCCACCCAATGTGGCACCTTCCGTACTGGTGTTCCCGTTCCCTCCTGACGGGGATGCCTCCTGTGTCAGGAACACTTGTTGCGGTGTTCTTGTTTTCAAATTGAAAGGGCATTCCTTTACCGGGTGTCCCATAATCTGGCAAATCTCACAAAATTGATCTTTCGGGCATGATCCCTTCGTATGGCCTTCTTTTTTGCACTCAGTGCACCATAGGTCGTTGCCCTTAGTCTCCTTGTTCATGTTTTTGAACTCCCTCATCATCCGAAGCATGTCCTTCTGAAGAGCACGAACTTTCTTGCTGCTGCCTTCATCGTCGCTGCTATCTTCTCCTGAAGGCTCGTCATCGTCTGAATTGGATTAGCTGGTCTTCTTCTTCTTCTTTGTCTTCTGTTCACTTTCGAGGTTCAATGCCCGATTGTATGCTTCAGTATATGTCGATGGTGGCACGATCTTCATCTTTTTCCGCAGCTTCGGGTGAAGGCCTTCAATGAACCATCTTTTCTGGAGCCCATCTGCCAGCTTATTCTCCATTTTACTGATTAAGTGCTTCAACCTCTTGGCGAAGACCCATACTGTTTCATTCTTCTTTCGCTTGGTATTGAATATCTCCGCTACAATTTCATTATCGTCGCGCAAAAGTCAAAATTTTGCCATGAACTCTTCTTAATGTTATCCCAATTGTTTAACTTTTGTGGATCAGTATCAGTAAACCAATCAATCGCAACACCCCGTAGGGTAGCGGGAAATTGTCGAATCCATTCGTTTGTATCTGTTATGCCAATTGCCCTCCAGATCATTTCACATGTTTTACAATGTCAAATGGGATCAGCTGCTTCATCACCATCAAATTTAGGCAACTTTTCTTTCGGACCTGCCATTATCACTGTATGTTGAGGGTTTTGTTGTGTACCTGCGCTGTTCAAAACACCCGCGCTGTTCTAAGCTCCCGCGTTATTTTGAACACCCGCGCTGTTCTGCACACCCACACTGTTGTCTACACCCGCGCTGTTTTCTACACCCACGCTATTTTCGACTTTCGTACTATTTTCGACTTCCGCGTTGTTTGGTGAAGAAGAGGTTTCATCAACCGAAGTTGTTCGTTTCGGAAGTATATCTCGGACGAAGAGGTCACTCCACGCTCGTGCTCCTTCAACACTTCGAGCCGTGCGAGTCGATCTCCTTCTGTCAGGATTCTCTTCCCGTGGCGTATGCAGGTTCAGAAACTCCTCCCTCGCTTCTTCCACCAAATCGAGCCACTGTCGAGTCTCTTCCAACAATTTTTCAGTGCTTTTGTGTCCGTCGGTAACTTGCTGAAATCTCCATCCGCGTTCAGCCTATTGTGCCAAAATTAAATTTTCCTGTGCTGCGCGTAATTCATCCTTTTCCTTCGATTTATTCTTATTCTTGTTCAACTGATTCGGCATTTAATCTTCTTTTGCCTGTCACCGTACCAAGTCCATCGGGCAATGGCGCCAAATGTTTACCGCATAGGTTAATTAAGAATTACACACAGACAATGAACACAAACACGAACAGCAGAACTCTTCTTATTTTATTCGCGTATGCCAAAGACATTACATTATGCTTGCATGATCTGATGATTACAATGCTTCCCGGAGGGGTTCTACATACTTTCCGAAGAACTTTCCCGAAGGAGTCCATCGGCCACATACAACATGTCGCTACATAACAAAAACCTTTCCGAAGGGACCCATCGGCTGATACACAATTTCCTTTCCGAAAGGACTCGTCAGCTGATACACAATTCCCGTCGGCTGATACACAATTTCCTTTCCGAAGGGACCTATCGGCTGATACAAAATTTCTACCGACGACAATAAGTACTCCCTATGCGTGGGAGGCTGCATTTATTTCCTTTAAGCCACCCTGCTTATTGGTGGCTTCGTCATTTTTTGTTTGAACTAATGTTTTGAGCACCCATTGTATTATCTCCCTTCCTCCTTATTAGCAGCTTACTTCTCCTTATCAGTCGTTCCTCTCCTCTTATTGTTTGTTATGTGTTTTGTTTCGCTTATCTATATGTGTGTGTATGTGTGCCTCGCTCTATTTCATATCTCTTTTTCGTTATCTGCCTTTTCCCTTTCGATGCCTTTTGAATCTGCTTTTCCACTCTAAAGTAATCGCCTTTTATTTACTTTACCCCATTCTGTATGTGATTAATGTGTCACTGGTCACTGATCGATATGCTTCCAACTAAGATTGTCAATTGTCTTTAGGCATGATTTGTACAATGTAAACTTGTAATGCAGACAAAGTTTATAATATTTGAACTTAGGAACTGTCGATTCTTGTATCTATCTAAAACTTCAACCCGAGTGATTCACCCATCACTTCCCTTCAATGGCTACGCATTTTCCCATGTAAAAAAAATTCTTCCAAAATCAACTTTGCTCTATCTTAATATTTACACTACACTTTGAAAGGATTGTGCTCACATTCGACCAAAGGGTGTCCACGTCCCATATTATAGTCAATTTTGAATAGTACATAGTCCACTCCTGATAACATCCCTTCAAATAGTATGTAGGGCTCATGAACGTGGCCAAATTCCCTCAAACTATTATTTTGAAATAAAACAAACCTGACGCCAATGATAATTCTTAGAGAGATTAAAGAGTCAACCTCAAATTGTTCAGGTTCTAAGCTAGCAATATCGTCTGAAAGAATCATGCTACTAATCTTCGTATTTGTTCCCTTGCATAAGGGATATTTGTTAATTTTTTTATGCTATTTATATCATCCAACAATAGTGAAATCACAATGTAGCCATTGTCTAGGTCATTTACAGGAGCCATAAGGTCACAACAACACAAAGAAATTATTCAAGATAATCCACAACTTTAGAAGTATCCTTCTAACGAATAAAGATATGTATTTTGAGCCTAGTATAATTATTAATACTTCTATCATGAGATGGTCCAACTGAATAGACTATTAATCTCCCAAATAGAGAAAGCCTCCAAAAGATGACACAACTATTCTTCTATAATGTATTGGGTGGATATTTTGCAACCAACAGTTTGTGTGAATTCAGTCACAAAATAGGATGACCAGCCACAACGTGTGAGACAAAGTTTCTCCTACCTTGAAGGGAAGGCTACCCCTTCTCACTGTTCCTTGGATCAACTCTAGGTAAGTAAGAAGTTAGAGGTACTTTGAAGGGTGTTATGAATATTATTTCCTCTTATTTCAAAAAAGAATCCACTTAGTCACAATGCGGGTAATGGGCAAGAAGAAACTTTGAACTACACTTCTATCTAGAAATTAGAAACTGTGATACTGATAAACCAACACCAACTCAAAGGCCAATTGAAAGCATACCACCTTGGATCTAAGTATGGTTGTTCTACACTATAAAAATAAATCAATACTATTGGGCACAAAGACTTCTAGAAGCAAATGATTTATACACTATAGTCCTATACATTATTTCAATTAGAAGACATTAAAGTAACGTAAACCTAACAAAGCGCGTGAATATCAAACAGTAATATAACCTACAGCCAAAGCTTTTAGTCTTATATTACCACAATTGCTCCCAGTCAAAGTTTCGGCTCTAGTTGTTTCTTTTACTCACTTGCTCTAATAAACATACAATAGTAACATGAATCAAAGACAATAGACACAAATCACAGTCATAGCTTCAAATTCGCTCTATCACAATTGCTTCAAGTCAAAGCTTCGAATCCAATTGCTTCTTTGTATTCACTATTGTTCCAAATTGGTACTATACAATCAAAGTTATTGCTTGCACAAGTTTGGTACAGCTCTCTTGCATAAAATAAAATATGATTTTTACAATGAAGGGTGCACTCCTTATATAAGAAAACGCAGTGAGAAAAAGGAGGAAAAAGTGGGAGCAACTCAACCACCTTGACTAGGTCAAACCAAGAAGGAAGATATATTGGATTACATGTATTGAAGGTTCGTGTAATCGAATTACATGTAATCTATCTTCTACATCTACAAAGCTGAAAATGCTAAAAACTAAAAGAAGAAGATGGAGAAAGTTGAATCAGTCCTAACGATTGTCAACAAAAGCCTTCTACTTGGCAATACAATCATGAAGCATAAGAAGATCTAGAATCTTCATCTTTTGCAAAATGGTGTCAACCCTGATTGCATTGGCATGACTCATTTTTGCAACTTGGTAATTCACTGCAATGGAATCCCACAAATGCTTTGCTGCAAATTTATATGTGATGAACTTGTTCATTGTAGGTGCTCCAAAATCCTCTTGATTAAATTCAGCATTAACACTATCAGTGAATTATGAATTTCTTCGATGAACAAGTTGTCATCCTCTATTAGGACCTTGCATCCCATTTGTTTTAGATAAGCCATGACCTCTATTTCCACAACCTAGCAGCTTTCTAGGGCTTCATGTGTCTTTGTCAAAAGCTTTTCCATCACCTGCGCCTTGTGACCCATGAGTCCTTGATATTCATAGAATATATCTAGGGATGGAAAGTTGCCATATGTGATCGAGACATCCAAATCATCCTCTAACATTTGAAATTTTGGTCCCACGTGGCCAAATCTTCTTTCAGGGCATTGGTCTCTTGAGTGAAAGAGGCAATCATATTATGAAGCCTTTTCTTCAACACCTCTAATACGTTCAAGGACTTTGAGCGGATCTTTAATTGAACGGACTCCTATGAGAATCTCCTCGAGCCAAGTATTAGATGCCTCAACCCTCCGATTCACCCAAGTTGATTGTGATGTGATAAGCACAGGTTGCAAGGATTGTTGGTGAATGATCTTGTGAAGATGAGCATTGTCCACCTTCAGCTGAGTTTTTTTCTCCCAAAGCTCATTATTCTTCTTTGACAAAGTAGAGACTGCATCCTGGGCATCCAATTGACACCCCAACCATAATTGTTTCCCAAGTTCAATTTTGGAGAACTTGTAATTAGAGCTATTGAGTTCTTCGGTTGGTTTATCCACCAAAGGCTCTACAATCTCAGCATATTTGGTCTTCTCAGAATCAACAAGGATTTTTGAGACAAGCTTTGCTTTTGGAAGCTGAGATTTCTTTTTCTTTGCAGGGAGATCATCTGGGGGCAACTTGATCTTTCTCCTTTTCATTGTAATGTTTCCTAACCTTGCACGTAGGTTGAAACCTTCATCCACTAAAACTAGAATAGTGACTATAACAAACATTGATCCTAATTGTATTTCCATTGTCATAGTACACGCTTCTATTTGCACTATTGAAACCATGGCTGCTTTTGAGATGCCTCTGTCATGAACATTTTGAGCCCTCTAGCTAAGGTATCAAGTTGGGAAACTTGTCCTTCTATAAGAGTTAAAAAATCATCTAACACATTTCTCAAGTTCTCACATTGTTCTGTTGTGACAATAGGAGGAGCCATAGAAAAGATAGGCATTGCTGACATATTCACCGCTGAAATGGGAATTGTAGGCATGAATACTGTAGAGAATGAGTCCACATCATTGTCTATGGCAGCCAAGAATGGTTCCTCCTGAGTAGACAGTTGTTCATTGTTAGGTAGTTGTGGAGGAGATGTGATCACTATCTCTCCCTCCTCTTCCTCATTCAATCCTTGTGCTTGTTGGAGTTCTTGAGCTGAATGTGAGGGTGGAAATACAGCTTTTCCATCCTTGAGCTTAAACGTGAAAGTTTTAGCTAATTCTAAGGAGCATGCACCATCTTTCCTCTTGATTTCCATTTGAGACTTCCTTGCAATGGGTCTACAATTACTACAATCTACTCCAATCTTTGGATGAACTCTCTTAAGACCTTAAATTGGAATCTGTCAAAGATGGGAAGTTTCCTCCTTGTGTTTCCATCAAATGGGAATGAGAAAAGCTTTTCCAATTGGCTATTGTGATACTCTGGATCCAAAATCATATTATCATCATCAATCTCAGGCCCCATTGGAATCTTGATCATGTTGAGGTCAATGATTTGAGGCAGTTAGCCTGCAATAGTCTGTTTAATGATATCTACCTCACTACATAGGTCAATCCACACATCCTCCATGTGATGAACATGGATGAATGCTTTTTATCTTTGAATGCATAACTCTCTAGTCACAGTCGGTTCTGGCCTTGAACTTTTTCAGAGTGATGAGTTGAAGTTCGGATTCTATGGCTTTTGCCTTATACACTGAGGTAAGTGCATATTGGCCAATCTGGAGAGGTTTGAAAGTGGTTAGGTTTGCACTTCCATAAGCTATCTGGTTAGTTCCATGAGAATTATCCTATCAGTAGGATATCTCAGAAATGTTTGGTTCTCCTTCAAAATAACCAACTCTCAAGTAGGTAAAAGATAGAATTTGTAGAACAATACATCCATATTGATTCACTTTCTCCCATGCCAGCTTCTTGTTGAAAAGGCACCTGAAATGCCCAGAAAACGCATCTTGCACCCTCCTGTAGTGATGCTTACTCTATGTTGGGTGAGAAGATCATAGTAATTCCATATGGGAACTGAAGATCAATCTCCCCTGGTGGAGAATCCTAAGAACATCCCCATAGCTGCAGCAATATAGACCAAGTATGAATTCATGTGGAATGAAGACGACATCCCACATGAATCAGTTGTCCCCACAATGTTGTGCGCGTGAGTTCTCCCCAATAGATGGGTTCTTTGTGTTCAAGAATTTGGTAGATGAAATTAAACATTCATATCTCAAGTGATTGGATAATTTGAAACTATATATTCTGCTTAGAAGAGTTATCAAATTGTTGACCTCTTGAGAGAAGTCAAATTTGTGTATTGTCCTTGGCCATCTAGAGAAATTCGATCTCTTATCACATGCCTTTGATAATCCGTCTTATTCTAATTTCACAACTGCATGGATGTTTACCTGGACAAATCCATGCATTTTGAAGCTATGGGGACTTTGAAGATTTGTTCAATAACATTTGGATCCATGCTAAAGAGTACTTTACCATTTGAATTTTTCACTGTCTTTTGACTTGACGCTAAAATGATTCGTGCATTCCAAGATGAACTTGAGTTCAAGGGCTGTCATAGGAAAGGTGGATACCAGATGAATGTTACTTCTCTTAATACGTTGCATATCATGTCTAGAAGATGTTTCAACCCTCTGCAAGAAATTAGCCATATCTACATGACCAATCTTTGTATCTAAGATCTGATCAAGGGTAGATAAAATGTGTGACAAAGTTGTGTCGTCTAGTTCCTTATCATATTGCTACTTCATTTTTCCTTTGGCCTTTGAAGGTGTGGACATATCTCGTGCTACAACATGGACATTCCAAAGAGTTAATACATCATCTAAAGGACTTGGATCCATGAAAGTTTTGGATTTTTGGGTTCCAATGGTGGATTTATAAAGGATAATTGTTTGATGTATGGATTAGATGCTTATGGAACACATTTGATAGTTGGAAATGAACGGGACAGCTTAAAATGGCCAAAATCGGGTTTAGAATGATGGATTACATGTAAGCAAAGTGGGGCTTTTGTTTTGAATGGTCAAGAAAGCAAGTTGGAAGCATATGGATATGTGCAAAATGATGCTTTTGGTATTTAAAAGTGTGAGCTTTCACCAAAATCGAGTTTATGAGAGGTAATTACATGTGGTAAGAGTTCATCATTTTTACTTGATGTAAATATGCAATTAGGTTTGAAAGATGCAATTGCATATGTAAGAAGATGGATTTGTAATATATTTGGAAAAAGGGATTGAGCATGGAAGATGAAAGCATGGATATGCACTTGCATTCTTGGGTAAAAATCTTCAACTTCTCCCCAAAAACAAATCAAAACGAGCAACAAGATATAAACAAAAACTATAAACAATAGAAAGATATATCTCTTGCTTTGACTCAAACCTTGAAAAACTCCTACACTTCACTTTGCATGCAGTTTTGTTTCTGAGATGAAAGAGCCTTGCATTTGCAACAAAAACAAAGATTTCAAACTTATTTAATAACTTAATGAAAAAAACTAGGGCTACATTTGAACAAATGGATAACAAAGAGCCAAAGAATGCAGCAAATTAGCAAAACAAGCAAGAAATGCAAGCAAAATTGAATCCTCGCACTTACTTGGAGAGCAATGAGCAAAAATTGGAAGAAGTTTGGATGAACTTGTCTTCTCCAAAATCAGATCCTCCAAGTGTATTTGCATGCAATGACCAAATATCTTTGAAAAATCAAAGTTAAGCTTCAAATTGTGGTCTCCAAAGGCAAACCCATGTGCATGTATTTAGGCAAAAGTGATTAAAAACCCCTTTTCCTCCAATGTTTTAAGCAAAATTAGGGTTAGAAAGCCCTATTGCATCAGCATGTTTGGCTTTGGAGCAGCAAATCGTGGTCTAAGAGGCCAAATGCATGAAAAGAAAATGCAAGGTAAATGCATATTAGATGTATTTCAACCTAAATCGTACACTCCAAGAGGCATTGCATGTGGCATTTTGTGTAAAGACCCTGTCTTAACTCCAACTGATGTGCTGATGAAAATAAATGCTTTTTTGGTTTTTATTGTTTTTCCTATGGTTATTTAGAGTATTTGATTTTTTGTCTTTTTTGAATTATGAAATGCTCCAAAGGAAAATACTATAAATAAATGCCAAAATGCACTATTGATGCGACATGCACTTTGTAATTGAATTATGCAAGTACGGAGAAACGGAAATTACAAGGTAATTCAATGAGTGACCTGGAATAATGAATTTGCTTTTGACTTGCACAACAGCCAATAAACCGCAACCTCCTGTAATTGATCAAATCTTCTCTTTCCTCTAATGCTGGCTTCTATTTTGCAATCGTAGGCCCAGTTAAAACCAAATGCAGGCCACACGCATTATCCTGCACCCTCCAATTGCCATTTGCATGTGCTAACTAACAACCCACAGGCTAAATACAAGATCGCAAGCCCTGGGAAAAGTGGCGCAGGTCAATAAGAAAGTTGCAGGGCTTATTGAATTGATTCGCAGGTCCTAGAAGCAATGTCTCCACCCCCTAAAAGCTACACAGCCTCTGAATTTCGCAGGCCCGAGCTTGTAAATGATGAATCGCTGACAATATGGGTTACGACAGCCTAACAATGACACAACCAAAACGCAGCACCAAACCCCTTCAATACAAATCGATTTCTTCAAACTAGACTCCTCCATAGCCACAGAGAGAACAGTTGGGAGTGATAGAAAGTTGTTATACTTCAGCAACAATTTGCAATGCCAACTTCTAGCAATTTCAGAACTCAAAACCCTCAGCCAGATTATCAAGAAAGAAGTAATATTCAAGGATAGATTTCACAAACACAGTAGGAACACTAAGGAAATCAATAATTCAAATCTCAGAAACTGACCCACAATACCTCAATTGTGAAATCAAGTGCACTTCTCAGCTTGAAGGGCATTAAAATAAGAAACTTCAGAAACACTTCACTGACAACAAAGCAAATAATCAATCGGATAGTCGGGTGCTTTTTCCATCAAAACGAGCTCATATTGATAACCCCCATTGGCTCAAAGTTTCCTAATTGCAACTTCACTTAAGAAGCTTCACCAACACAACATCATTCTATAAAATTATATAATGAAGTGCAATTATTATAATGAGACTAATAAATAGTTAATAAATATGACCTCACCCAATAAATAGCCTCACCAATGCAAGTGACAACCAACTGCTAACACCACCAGCTGTACTACCAAATATGGAAACTACCTGAATTAGACTTGCTAAAAATAGTAAGTCTGCCAATGAGACCCACAAATCATCCTGTCATCTCTCAAAGGTCACTATAATGAACAGACTCAATAATTTGCAGAAGCTCACCAAAAAGGGGACATTGCAGTCCTCCACATGATTGCTTGTCCTTAAGCAATCCGGCAACAAATTGAAATTTCCACTAGGATCCCATAAGAAACTCATGACATCCCTGTCATCATTGAACCAACGACATGCAAGTACCATCATTAGCACCAATAACTTGACCTAGAAGTCAAGACATCGATAGAAGACAAGTCTATAGGGTATCTTAACACACTCTCTTTCACTGTACCTACCCCACCATCCTGCAAATAATCCAACTTAGGCACAAAAATCTGCACACAATGCAAGTCCTGAACATGTGAGTCAAATATCAAACTATAAACACTCATCACAGTATACACTTAACCATCACTATGACCATCCCCATCCTATTCCTTAGCCTGCTATGATGACTCTCCCTCAAAAGTATCAGTACAAGCCGACATGCCACGATTCATTATTCCCAGTGGCCTTAATGCACATAGTATGACCTTTAGGGAAAGGCCCTTTACAACAAAAGCAAAGGTGTCTCCTCCTAAGGTCCTCTCTAAATGTATCATCAAACTTCCTTGTTGACTTCACCTTGTCCTGCTACGCCCTTAATATTGGTGTATATATGGTTATGAATAGTCAACTTGTGGCTATCTTAATCCTTAATTAAGTCATGCTATCATTATTATATTATTATTTAGATGGGTAGGTCGGCCTAGGTGTTATGTAGGGTTGTGACTATTTAACCTAAGCATAATTAGGTATATATAGGAGGTTGTGAGCCTTATTTCAACATCATATTGTAAGTGTGTTCTCATTGGAGATATTTGGAGGTTGCCCCCTCGAAGTGGCCTATTACTCTCAGCTATTATCAAGTATTTATATAATATTTCATATTATTTCTTCTATCATGCAAGTTATTTCATTACAAGTGCTATCAGAGCATGACCTTGGCACCATAGAGGCAAGATTTTTTCTCAACATTGGAGCGATTTTGGGAAGAGCATAGCTTTCAAATTTTAGCAAATTTTTCAAAGATTTTTAAAGGGTTTTCGAAGAGCATATTAAAGAAGTTGTAGTCCAAAATTTAGAGGAATTGGAGCAAATTTGAGAAAATTATTGTAGAATTACTATTTCTACACAATTTATTGAGATCTTCATATCTCTCACATCCTGCTGAATTGGAATATAACTAGTATTGGGTTCTTGAATACATAGTAGAGGAGCCTAAATTTCAAAACTTGGAGAAATTGAAAAAAAAATAAGCAAAATATTGCAAAATCAGGAAAATTTTCTCTCAAGACAGAAAATTTGCTAATTTTTGAGGGATTTTTTCCGAGTAAGGGTATCTTGGCCCTAGTAAGTTACAGTAAAAAATAAATAAATAAATCAGAGAATTTACATTTCATTTGTGTGATTTATTGCAAAAATATTGGTTTCCATCATGACGGGGCCTTCAACAAGAGGCAAAAAGAATGCTACCACATCAAGAAAATCCTCTGATCAAGATTGGGAAGCAACAGAGGATAGTAATCCCAATGAGGAACTTAGTAATTTCAAGGAAGAGGTTAAGAGGGATATGTGTGACCTACGAGGAGATATATCAGATATACGAAGCATGCTAAGAACCTATATGAATGAAACAAGTAAGGAGCTCTCAAGCAATCAAGGTGAAACCTTCAAGTCAACTAATAATGACATAAATTTTATTAATCCTACAGGATCTAGGAATATTTTTCCGAAGGTGGATATGCGCAAATTTGATGGCAAGGATCCTCTAACATGGATAAATCAAATGGAGAATTTTTTTGAGGTAGATCAAATCTCATATGGACAAAGGGTAACGATGGCTTCCTTATATCTAGAACCAGATCAATTCATTTGGTATCGTTGGCTTGGTACTCATAGGAGGAAAAAGGGTGTCACTGTATCATGGTCAATTTTTACAGAAGAACTCCAAGCACAATATAGCAATAGTGTGACAGAAAACTTCTTTAGCCAACTTGCTAAGCTTCAACAAACAGGGTCAGTTAACGATTATATTCAAAAATTTCAAAATCTATTCTTAAGAGTGGATACAATTACAAAGGAGAACTTGAATGATTTATTCTTGGGCGGTCTCAAGGATCACATTCAACATGAGGTACACATGTTTTGTCCCAGCTCAATAAATGAGTCTTTTATATTGGCATGCAGGGTAGAGCAAAAGTTCTTGATTCCTAGAAAGCAAGGGGCTAATGTGACAAAAGAAAAAGGATATTCAACACCTTCTCTTCCTCAACCTACTAGGTTGACTCCACAACAAATTTAGGAGAAAAGAGCAAAAGGGTTGTATTTCAATTGTGATAGCAAATATAGTCGAGGACATAAATGTAATGAAAAGAATTGTTCTATATTGAAGGTCCAAGTGAGGAAGAAGAGGATGAGCCCATATCAGAGGAGGATAGGGAGTCAAGTGAGGAATCACATGATTCTTAACAAATCATTTCTTGCCATGCACTTTCAGGTTTCAATGCACCACAAACTCTCAAGGTAGTGGGTTTCTTAAAGAAGCAGAAAGTAACAGTGTTGATCGACTCAGGTAGTACTCATAATTTCATCAACAAAAAGTTGGCAACTATTCTAAATTGTTTTATATATCCAGCCCCACAGTTTCAAGTTTTGATTGCAGATGGGGGCAAAGTTAGTTGTTCAGGGATGTGTTATAGCATCAAATTATCCATGCAAGATTATCAACTTGATACCCCAATATATGCGATATCCATGGGTGCAACAAATATAGTTTTGGGAGTACAATGGCTTACTACATTGGGAACAATTGAAATGAACTTCCAAGAACTATTCATGTGATTTCAATCAAAAGGAAAGGTAGTGGAGCTAAGGGCATTTAAGGCAAAATCCCCATAGATGGTAACCTCTCATCAAATGCAAAAGTTTCTTAAGAAAGGTGCAGATGGATTTGTGGCCCAGCTATGTTCATTAGAAGTCTCTCAATCTAATGCTCTTACTCATCCAGATTAACAAGCAATAATTGATCGTCATTCAATGATTCTTGGAGATATGCCTAAAAGACTTGCTCCTAAGAGGGATCATGACCATGCCATACAACTAGTTCCAAGGAGCTAGCCACCAAACATCAGGCCTTATAGGTACCCACACATAAAAAAAAGTGAGATAGAAAAAATTGTTGAGGAAATGCTAGAGGCAGGAATTATTAGGCATAGCCAAAGTGCCTACTCCTCACCTGTTGTAATGGTGCATAAGAAGGATGAAACTTGGTGCATCTATCAAGATTATAGAGTGCTCAACAAGTACACCATTAAAGATAATTTTCATATTCCAATCATCAATGATCTTCTAGATGAATTAAATGGAGCTATGTATTTTACCAAGTTAGATCTTACATCGGGTTATCACCAAATTCCGATTAAGGAGGAAGATATTTGTAAGACAGCATTTCAAACTCATGAAGGTCATTATGAATTTTTGGTGATGCCATTCGGTCTTACCAATGCACCATCTACATTCCAAAGTTTGATGAATTCCATTTTTAAGTTCTTGAGAAAGTTTGTGTTAGTGTTTTTTGATGACATATTAATTTATAGCAAAACTTGGGAAGACCATTTGCAACATGTAGATCAAGCATTACAATTACTCAAAGATCATCAACTCTATGCTAAGCCATCCAAGTGTGCTTTTGGTCTTAAGGAGGTGGAGTATTTAGGACACATAGTTTCACATGGAGTAAAGGTGGACCCTAACAAAATTAAGGCTATCATGGAATGGCCTATTCCAAAAACTACTAAGAAGTTGAGGGGTTTCTTGGGATTGACAGGATACTATAGAAGATTTGTAAAGAATTATGGTCGTATAGCAGCACCCCTTACCACTCTATTAAAGAAGGATTCTTTTCATTAGAATGAATCCACTAATGTATCATTTGAGCAATTGAAGGCTATGTATACAACTCCAGTGCTTGCCACTCCAGACTTCACCAAGGAATTCATTATGGAATCTGATGCTTCTGGAAATAGGATAGGAGTAGTTCTCATGCAAGAAGGTCGACCAATTTTTTTTGAGAGTCGTCAATTAAAAGGTAAAAATCAACTCAAACCTATTTACGAGAAGGAAATGCCAGCAATCCTTCATGCTAGTTAAAAAATAGAGGTCTTATTTAATGGGTCGACACTTCAAGGTTAAGATAGATCATGATAGCCTAAAATATAGTTTGGAACAAAAACTAACGTCAGAAGAGCAACAAAAATGGGTCACTAAGATGTTGGGATATGACTTTGAAATTGTATACAAGAAAGGGAAGGAAAATATTGTGGCCGATGCACTTTCCAGGAAGGATGAAAAAGATGAAGCCTTATTGTGTGCCCTTTCAATATTACAAGAAAATTGTGTGGTAGAAGCCAAAGAAGAGTGACAAAATGATGTTGCAACAAGTAATCTCATCTAGCAAATAAAAAAGTGACCCTAGTAGTTCAGATAAGTTTTGTTTAAAGGGGGATAATCTTTGGTATAAAGAGCGCTTGTACTTTGCAAGAATTCCACTCTTAAACACAAGATTCTCAAAGAACTACATAAGTCCCCAATTGGTGGTCATTCAAGATTTTTGAAGACATATCATCGGGTCAAGCAAGATTTTTTTGGGGAAGGGCTAAAAGGTGATGTTCAAAAATTTGTGGTTGAATGTTTGGTTCGTCAAAGAAATAAGGGGAACCAATTAAGACACTAGGTCTCTTGCAGCCTTTATCTATTCCTAGCCAACGTTGGGAAGAGGCATCCATGGACTTCATCACAGGGCTTCCCAAATCTAAAGGTCATAATGTCATCATGGTAGTAACTGATCGCCTCACTAAATATGCACATTTATTGCATTATCACATCCTTTTACAGCAAGTATAGTGGCAAAAGTTTTCTTGGAGAATATCCAAAAGCTACATGGTACACCTAAGGTTATTGTTAGTGATCGTGATCCTATCTTTACTAGTCACTTTTGCAAAGATTTATTCTTATGTTTGGGTACTCAATTGGCTCATAGTTCTTCATACCATCCTCAATCAAATGGGCAAATTGAGGTTGTTGATAAATGTTTGGAAGGATATCTATGTTGTTTCACTTCAGAAAAACAATCTCAATGGGTAGATTGGCTACCTCTTGCAGAATGGCGGTACAATACTTCTTTTCATAACTCATCAAAAATGTCTCCATTTTTTGCACTTTATCGATATCGTCCTCCTTCCATCACATCATTAAAGGTGCCACCAAGAGTTCAGGCAATAGAGAACCACTTGCTTCATCAACAACTGGTACTTTCAGGACTCAAGGAGAATTTAGCTATGGCACAAAATTGAATGAAACAATAAGCGGACCAACATCGTAGTGAAAGAAATTTTGAAGTTGGGCACTGGGTCTTCTTCGAATTGCAGCCTTATAAACAAATCTCAATGAAGCAACAAAAAAAGAATAATAAATTGTCTCCAAGATGTTATGGGCCATACCAAATCATGTAAAAGATTGGTAGTGTTGCCTATAAGCTTGAGTTGCCACCAACAACAAAGATACATCCAATTTTTCATGTTTCTTGTTTGAAGAAGGTAATTGGGCAAAATATTCCTACTAAAACAATACTACCAGAACTTGATGAAGAAGGAAAAATGATTTTGGAACCAAAGTGCATTCTTCAAACACACATGAAGAAGCTGAGGAACAAAACCCTGACTCAATATCTCATCCAATGGAAGAACTTACTAGTTGAAGAGACCACATGGGAGGATGAGCAGTTCATTCAAAAGAACCCACACTTGGTTAGCATTGAGGACAATGATTCTTTCAAGAGAGGGGGCATGCTACACCCTTAATATTGGTGTATACAGGGTTATGATTAGTCAACTTGTGGCTGTCTAAATCCTTACTTTAAGTCATGTTATCATTATTATATTATTATTTAGGTAGGTAGGTCAGCCTAGGTGTTATGTAGGGTTTTGTCTATTCAACCTAAGCATAATTAGGTACATATAGGAGGTTGTGAGTCTTATTTCAACATCATATTGTGAAGTGTGTTCTCATTAGAGATATTTGGAGGTTGCCCCCTCGAAGTGGCCTATTACTCTTAGTTATTATCAAGTATTTATATAATATTTCATATTATTTCTTCTATTGTGCAAGTTATTTCATTACATGTCCTCAACAACTAGCAGGGACTCCTCATCAATCGACGGGGGAACAGGAGATTTTGAAGCAACCTTGCTTCGAGAAGATGACTCTTCTCGTGTCTTCCTCATCACCTCTTATAAAGAAAATGGGTCCAATGACTTCACCCATCCATGGAGCGGCCCAACCAATGCCTCCATAAATAACACCGCACGTCTGTGCTCTGATATATCATAGACCATAACTGATAGTCTTTGAAACTCACTAATATATCTCTCTAAACCACCAAACAAGCTCAATTGAGCCAACTCTCTGAAGTACACCTTTGGATCCTTCCTATCAAACCTCTCAATCAAATGATCCACGAACTCCTGATAAGAAGTGATCAGATCATGCTGCAAGGAAACGAACCCATCATACCACCAATCAATGGCAACTCCATCCAAATCGATTACTCCAAACCTAATAGCGTCCACCTCAGAAATAGAACACAAAACCAAATAGGTATCGAGCTTATGGATCCAAGCTCGAGCTGTAACTGTCCTACTACCATCAAATTGCTCGAGCGTCAACTTACTAACAACCTCTCCCAGATTAGTTTGTTGAGGCCTCTATCACACAGGTGTCGGCCTCGTCCTAGAATGCTCCCACTTCCGAGTCAGGAACCTATCGAAATTCAAATGATGTTTTATCACCTGCAGTAAAGCATCATACTCAACAAAGTGTGCCACCACATCATCAGCGGAAGGGGTAGCCTCAGGCTCAATACTGACCGCATCCACCTCGGCTCTCAGAAATGTGGAACTTTGCAGCCTATCATATGTGCCAATCTCTCTATCAACTCTGTCGACTAACCTACCTCAATTCTCAACTCGAACCTGATCTCCATCTCTATATCTATCCCCATCTCAAGATCTATCCTCAACTGGAGACCTATGAGAACCAACAAAAACATCTTGAGCCCTCTCCCTACTCCGTTGCTAAGGGAGAGCTATCTGCTGCAAAGTGTCAAAAAGCTTCTACAGCACGCTTACCATTTGGTTATGTCCTATAGCCAAATCCCAGAATGTGGCCTGAACCTCTCTATCTACCTCGGAACTTGTGCCTGCATCCTTGTAACTTGTGCCAAATGAAATTACTGGACCATCAGCACCACTATCACCCATTACACCAAACTAAATCTTAGGATTGCCACCTTTGGGTGAAGTGCAACCTCCCTGGGCATAACGCATACCCGACACAAATCTCCTATCATCTCCCATGATACTAAATAGAAGGATAATAAATGAAATACTGAATGCAATTTTGTCATTGCACTGTCAAAACTATCGATTGAGCCCGACTCCTGTAGACTAGCAGGAAACCACTCTGATAACACTGTAAAGAGCCTGTCTTAACTCCAACTGATGTGCTGATGAAAATAACTGCTTTTTTGGTTTTTCTTGTTTTTTCTGATTTTTTTTGTTTTTTTTAGATCATTTGTTTTTTTGAGCTTTTTGAAATTATCAAATGCTCGAGGAAAATATAGTAAATAAATGCCAAAATGCACTATTGATGCCAAATACTCTTTGTAATTGAATTATAAAAGTAAGGAGAAATGGAAATTACAAGGTAATTCAATGAGTAACCTGGAATAATGAGTTTGTTTTCGACTTGCTACAGCCAATAAATCACAGCCTCCTGTAATTGATCCAATCTGCTCTTTCCTCTAATGCTGGCCTCTATTTTGCAATCGCAGGCCCAGCTGAAACCAAACGCAGGCCACACACATTATTCTGCACCCTTAATTGTCATTTGCATGTGCCAACAACCCGTAGGCTATATAGAAGATTGCAGGAGCTGGGAAAAGTGACACAGATCAATGAGAAAGTTGTAGGGCTTGGTGACTTCATTCGCAGGTCTTGAAAGGAATCTCTCCAGCCCCTAAAAGCTACGCAACCTCTTAATTTTGCAGGCCCAAACTTGTAAATGATGAACGTTGTCAGTATTGGTAACAACAACCCAGGAATGACAACCAAAATGCAGCACCAGATCATAGGTAAATTTGGATGACACCAAACCACTTCAATACAAACCGATTTCTTCAGACTAAGACTCCTCGTTAGCCACAGAGAACAATTAGGACTGATAGAAAATTAGTATACTTTAGCAAAAAATTGTAATGCCAACTTCTAGCAATTTCAAAATGCAAAATGCTCAGCCAAATTATCAAGAAAGAAGTAATATTCAAGGATAGATCTCTCAAACACAGTAGGACCAGTAAGAAAATTGATAATTCATATCTCAGAAACTGACCCACAATACCTCAATTGTGGAATCAAATGCACTTCTCAGCTTCAACCCTGTTACCTCAGCAAGGGCATTAAAATCAGAATCTTCAGAAACACTTCACAAATGACAAAGCAAATATTCAATCGGTTAGTCACATGATTTTGTCCATAAAAATGGGCTCATATTTATAACCCCCATTGGCACAAAGTTTCCTAATTGTTACTTCTAGTGAAGGTTCCAATTGTAGATAATTCCTCCATCATAAGATTATTGTAGACATAAGATTATACAGGCAACCTCTGATAAATATCAGGTTTAGTTACCATGGTTATTTCTAATAGTACATGTTTTATTTGAACCCTTTTTGTGCATTCATGCTAAGCCTCAACAATGAACTTGGATAAGACTGATCAAAGAATGGATCTTGCTCCCATAATATCAATCTGGTGTTGATGCTTGTTCTGTCAAGACTTTTCCGTCTACATGGATTGTGACAAACCGTTATTCGTTGTTTCTGATATTAGCCTTGATGAAATGAGATATGTTTTTGGTCACTCCAGAAAGACCCCAAGGAATTACTTATTTGCTTGTCTCATACAATATCCTTAATAATGGTACCTACCAGTGATGGTCTATCTGAAAGATACTATCGTCGTGTCCAATACATTTATTAATAATTATATGGCTATTCCTGATTTTAATCTTTGACTCATGCGATCGAATCTCTAATTCCTTTCCAGCACTAAATGTTTAGGATGTTCCCTTGTTTAGATTTAATTATCACTATGAAGCAGTGATCCACTTGGAACTACGTTGATGCCTCTGTAGGCCACCATGAATATTCTTTTATGGTTGAGTATGTTGATTGGAAGTATACATTACAATTTGGGATTATCCTTCTCTCTAGTATGGCCCTCCCGATTACTGTCGCTTCTCCTATCCATTATAGTCACCGGTATAATATCTATTCTCCTCAAATAAATTGGCACACCATATGATTGACTCCGTCCATATAAAATGGGAAAAAAATATACCCATCTTGTTATAGTCCTCCCCCATTTATATATTGTCGAATGGTATTTTACTCTTGCAGACGTGACTTTTGAAAGGTGTCCACTAGATTCACATATTATTAATGATTAATTTATTTCATTTACGTATTTGTTACTATTATTTAATATATTTTCATTATTTAGATATATATTTACATTATTTAGTTATGTATTTTCATATGTATCATATATATATATATATATAAAGATATTTTATATTTTGATATGTTTAAAATAAAATGTTATATGAGGCAGGAGCCTATAGCACAACGTTAATTTGTCAGCCTCACATGTGGGAGGTTCTAGGTTTGAGTCTACTTAAGCTTAACACATTATAATAATTAATTTTAACAAATAATAATAAATAATCTAGGCCTAAGCCCATTACCTACCCCCAAAAATGTAATGTTATATGTATATACATAATATATTGTTATGTTATTTTTATTTTATACTTTGCCTTGTTGTATTATTAAATATATCTTATATCATTTAATTATCTATAATTTATTAATAATTTATTCATCATATTATTAATATTGAATTCATTATTATTATTATTAATTTATTACTGTTATTTTTTTATCATCTATTTATCGATACTTTCTTCGGAGGGTGAATATTACAGGTATCGGAACAAGGTTGAGGTTCTATAGCGAAACAAGCAATTGGAATCCAGTCTCAGACTTGCATCCTTGTTGTGGGGTTGCAGAAGTTGAGGATAGGTTAGTGTGAGGTGGCTACAGAAGGATTGGTTGTTGGTGAACACTAAGGTTTGGAAGAATTGAAGATCACACTTGAGAATTTAATTGTGGGGAGGAAAACGATTGGATTTGACCTACAATTGTTGGAGGTTGTACATGGAAGATTGGTTAGTTGATAGTTTCCTGGTTACTAGATAGACGTAGTTGCTTGAGGGAGATTGTTGGTATTGGTAGATTGTAGGATCTGGCAAGGGAAGATTTTTGGTCAAATGCTCTTTGTATCTCTCTCAGTTCTTTCAAAGATGGTTCCCATTGGCTTTGCATTCAGACCGAACATCATTTGGCTAGGGAGGATAGGATTTGTCCTCTTTGTGACTTGGGTGTGGTCAAGACAGAGACTTGCTTCATTTTCCATTATTCCATCTACTACTAGATTAGAGGCAGATTCTACTACTTATTTAGGGAGGCTCGGTCTCTTGCGGCCTTCTATACAAATATAGATTAGAGTTGCCTTCAATCTACCTTCAAAAGAATCCTTCCCTGCCCTACAGTGACTCTGCACCTAAAGATCACAGTCCAACCAGTTCATCAACTCTTTTTTCAGAGTGGTTTTCGTAGGGAAAAGTTGGAGTCTAACTTGATGGATTATTTCTGAACATAATTGAATCGAAATAACCTAAGAGTGTCAATCCAGGATTTGTAAACTAGTGAGAGATATAACGGCCATTTGCTCAAGGGATGAAGATAATAAATCAAGTGGTTATGAATGCAAGTTATTACATGCTAAGAAATCAAACTAAAAGGCTTTTAGCTAGTCAAATTAGAATTCACACGTTAAAGAATCAAACTAAGAAGGAACTCGTATGCAATATATCTTCACACTTAATCCAAACAATTGCTTAAAGCATCTTTTTACACTAATTAAGTAATGATCACAATTGACAATCACTACACACCTAAACAAGTACACATTAAATACCATAATCCATGAAATGTCCAACCAATTAAACACCACTATTGAAAAACAGTGTAATATAATGAAGATTAAGATTGACTTTGTTTGCTACAAGAAGTTCACTAGGAATGATGGGTAGTGACAAGGAGTTTGTGGAAAAAGGGGACAGGAAATATAATGTCACGGACAATGGTTTTCAATGAATGGATAATATGGCTTTTACTGAGACAAAGATATGAATGGATGAATACTGATCAATAAAGCAAACAGGCAGAAACGGCCGCAAGCCAACAACCCGATAAACAATCAGCTCTTTAGATAATCTAAACATATAGCATGAATCGTACAAGTGCCATAAACATTTATACACAAAATTGATTTCCATTTTGCAATTAATCAAATGAAAGGATTAACAACAGACACAATACAAATTAAGATAGTCTCACCAGGGTTTCCAAGAGGGGGCAAGGTTTCCAAGAGGGGGCCCTTCCTCCAAATTGCTTGGTGAAAAGAAGATTAATGCAAAATTACTAAAGCCAATCCGGAACTAATCCAAACAGTAATACAAAAGGATGATTTATAACAGCGTTCCAATAAGTATATTTCTTTGATATCTTCATATGATCGTGTACATGTTTATATAGTGTTTAAAATACCAAAAATGGTTGAATCAGATTGTTATGGTCGCAGGCCATTGATCTAAGCTCTATAATCACTATCTTGGCCGCAGGCCACAAGTCTTTTAACTATATAAAAAACATAATAATAATAGAATAATGTTCTAGTCAAAAGTCACTCCAAACCAAAGACTAAAATCAAAATGTCTGCCCAAAATAGGATAATGAAATAGAGCTATAATATGTATATAGCTGATCCATTCGCTCCAAATCTCCTGTAACTGCTCAAACATCCATGCTTAGCTCCTATAGCAAATATATCCATATTGTTGTCAAATTTTTCACATTGGTGGACTTTTCAGTAATTACTTCCTATCTTACATTTTATCAATATACTTTAAATCTCTACTAATTAGTGGCATAAATGGGAGTGGGACGACACAAAGTTGGGTGAAAATATGCATAAGAAATATATGAAAGACACAAATGCACAACCATCAGTTTCCCCCATCTCAGTTACTAAGCATGCGTTGGATCCCTAGTCTGAGCCTCTAGGGGTTGTGAGATAGTGCAGATCTTTTTCTGTTCAGCAATGGCTTTCTTCTATTGGCGTCGTCAAGAGTTCTTAGAGACGGCTTGGGATTTCCAGTCCTATGGCCTATTCATTCATTCTTGATTTTTACTCGGTGGATAGGATCAGCTAGTTTGCAGGTTTTCTTTGTTTAGCAGCTCCAACTTGCTTTGGTTGTTTGGTTCTTTAGTTCTATGCTTTTTGCTCTACCTTCCTCCGGGCACTGTTTGATGCTCCTGCTCTATACTTCGTGGTTGTTCTTTTTCTGGCATCCCCTTAGACTCTTTGTTGGTTTCTTGTTGGACATTAATAAACTTATCTTATCCTAGATATTTCCTCGAAAGCTCTCCTTTTCTAAAAATTAGGATATTGCAGATTTATGTCTCCTTCCCTAGGTCTAAATTAAAGAAGAATATTTCTAATTTCTTTGGGCTGACTTTTTGTCCTGATGCTCGAGTACTAAGTATCTCTTTCATCTCTTTGGCTTCTTCCTTGACCCCACCTTGAAAGAGCATTGTGTTATCAGCAAATTGCTGATGTGTAACAGGTTCTAAGCTATTAGTCACTTTAATGCCCTTATGCTTTCCTCCCTCCCTATAATTTTAATGGTTCTTCCTTAAGCTTCTGCCATAATAATAATAATAATGTATAAATAATGGTGAGATGGGGTTTCCCTGTCTTAGTCCCCTAGATATCTCAAAGAAAAATCTCAATTGGTCCATTTACCAGAACAGGGAATTGAGAACTATATGCATTTGTAGATGAAGTTTATCCATTGTTTCTCAAACACAAAGGCCTCTAGATATTTACATTAAAATCACCAATCCACTTTGTCATAGGCTTTCTTTATGTCTAGTTTGACAAACATACTCAGCTTCAGTGTGAATGGCATCCTGAGCTATAATAACTCCATCAAATATGGACATCCCTAGAACAAAACCAATTTGTTCATCTATAGTGATGTCCAACAAAATTTTCTATAAGCATTTGGCTTAAACTTTTGCTAAAATTTTATAAATGGTATTACATAATGATATTGGCCCACAATCCAAAGTCTCCATGTTTTCTTTCTTTGGAATAAGGGATATAAACGTGTTGTTATTCTCTTTCAGTATTCTACTTGATTTCTTCATGTTTTCGATAGCCTCTGTCAACTCATCTCCTACAAAATGCCAACATTCTTGATAAAAGCATGTCGAAAAGCCATGTAGACCAAGGGCTTTAGCCAGGTGCATTTATTTAACAGTTGTTTCAGTCTCAAACTTAGAACTTTTTCCTGCTAACATATTAATATGTTCCCTTGTTATGATCTTTGGAATGTTTGGTAGTATTTTCTTTTGAGCCTCTACCATCCCAATTGTGGATGAGCTCGTTATAAAATATAGCTGCCTCTTTGGCCATTTCCTTTAGATCTTCCAAGATCTTCCTTTTTTCTTTTTAAACTTTGTGATTCTATATACTTACTTTCTTTGTTTGGTACTACAGTGGAAGAACTTGGCGTTTTTATCTCTTTCTTCCAACCAAACTTCTTTGGACTTCAATAAATTTCTTCTTTGGCAAGGATGTCTTCATACTTCATAATTATTTTTCCTTCATATATCTTACTTGATCCATGCCTTGTTCTATAACCTCGTTCTTCAGAATTTCTATTTCTTTTTCTAATCTTTCTTATCTCAAATGTGTTCCCATATTGTCCCCTATTCCATCCGAAAAAAGAAATCTTTTGACCACCTTCAACTTGGAACGAAGAAGATGATTTTAGAGCCCAGAAAACTTTCATCCCCCCCCACCAATTTCCAACAAGATTGAAGTTTTCATCCTTCAACCACATTTTTCCGAATTTGAAGGAGCACATTCTGGGTGCCACTTCCTCATTGATGTCTAGCTGCAAAATGTAAACATGCAACTACACCAGCTAGTCATTAATACAAACAGCTGACATGCAAACTAATATGAGAGAAACAACTCTTGACATTTACACTCCTTGTGACTATAAGAATGCAATGAGATTGCTTACAAACTGAAGGGACAAGAAAAAGGCCAAGGTTCTTGGCTTACAATGATGTATCTAATGCAAGAACCATACTCTCTAATTCCTATCAAATGATCAACACAAGAAATGTACCAGGTAATGAGAGATCAATGTACCAGGTAATGACAGATCAAAAACATGCGAATCAGAATTACCAGGCCTTCTAACACCTCTGTGACCTGATTTTGACCAATTCCAAGCTCCAAGTTGACCGAGATCTGCTGTATATTCTTGCCCAAGTGACGTCACAAGTGAAGAATGTTGTAAGGCCGCTATTAAATATATTGCAGGTCTGAAACTAACCCAAAAAGTCTGAACTTACAACCACAATTCTGATGTTGGCCTCCTTCCAATGTAAACCACTTAATAAGACCTCAATGCACTGTTACCACAGCAATATACTCAAGGAAATACCCCTATAGATGACATCAGCTACTCCAAGTATGTACCACTGGCTGAGAAAACTAAGGTCTGAAATTGCTAAGTTTTAGGAGCCCGATCTGCATGTTGTAGTCACTGTAATCTGATTAGACATCAATTTCTCAGTATATTTCTGTTTCCAGCTCCTTCCAAGTATCTATGTATGGCCTAGCTGGGAGTGACTTCCCACACAAACAATTGATATCCACTTTAGATCTGTAGGACAAACTCTGCTATGCCACCAAATCACACACAAATTCTTGCAAATTCTGAATCCAAATGCTCCAATGATAAATCGAATTCACTGATAAAATAGGAATGAAGAGTGTAGCTAGGTGAACATCCAGCCACAAGGCACAAGGGTTTTAGTCCTTGTAGCCACAAATATGCTTAAACTCATTCTACACGGCTCCTCCTACAACATTTCTTGAATACAATAACCTCAGTAATGTCCAAGATGATCTCTCCTCTTCTTTTTATCAACTTTTATTTTCAGCTGTAACTCTAATTTTGAATTAAGGTTTTATTTGCCCCTTTATTTGAATTTTTTTTATTCGTTTTATTACTTTATTAAAAAGTAATAATAATGTCACATTTTAATTA
Organism: Cupressus sempervirens; assembly: GCA_028749045.1. Classification (NCBI taxonomy): domain Eukaryota; kingdom Viridiplantae; phylum Streptophyta; class Pinopsida; order Cupressales; family Cupressaceae; genus Cupressus; species Cupressus sempervirens. The sequence continues at coordinate 287,044,123 of CM053783.1, read as the reverse complement.
TTTTCTTATAAAGTGAATACAATAACACATTTTTATTATTATTTTGTTATAACCCAAACTTAGAATATATTTTTATTTATTTCCTTATTTACTCATAAAATGCAATCCAAGGCTCAAAACCAAATTCTTTCTGAAGCTCTTTGATCTCTGATATTATTCGAACACTGCAGGCCAACTAGAATCTAACTCGAAGTAACCTACAGAAACTTAGGTCATAGGCCAACCATCAACTCATCTCCTATCTCATAGAAAGGATACACTACAAAAACCTTGCAATTATAGAAGCAAAGATTTGACCAAAATCTGAGAGACCTATGCAGATATAAAAGAGATCTATGCAAGGATGAAGAAGAAGATTGGATACTTCTTACAAGTCAAAACAATACATATTTGACACTTAGATCTATATATTCAAGACCAATGTATATTCTCCCATTGAGATCTCCATAACATAAACGACCCTTGTATAATTACAAGATCAATATTTATCATGCATGCAACTATCTTGAACATATTGTCTAAAGCATTGTGGATAGAGGGACTACATAGGCGATATATATATTGATTCAAAGATAATCTCCATTGTAGAATAATATACCATTATCATTGTCAAGGATCATATTGGAATTTGAATTTGGATATATAACTCTTATATAAAATTGCAAAAGTTGATATTTACATTAATATACCTCTCAATTAAGATATTGTTACTATATGGCCCATTAATGGTCTTCAAAGGGTTAATCCTAGTCAAAAAAAGGTTTAAGGGGTGACTTGGATACCACTTGATAAAGAATGGATAAAAATCAATTTTGATGGGACCTCAAAAGGCAATCTAGGACTTTCAAGTGTTGGGTTTATGTCATGTCCCCTCTTGCAAAATGAAACCCAACTATTATAAATGATTGAAATATTAAATGTTAAGTAAATATTTAACAATAGCACGATGTGATTTAGACATAATTAAATAATATATAATCAAATATTAATTACAATCTATTTATGTCACATACATATATCAATGATAATTATTAATACCATTTGAATATATTAGATAATAGAATTATTGAATAATATTGAGTAAATAAGCTTGCAAAATAGTGGAGCAATAGAAATCAACCCTTTACTTATGCGACATTGGATAATAAAGGTAATATCATCAACACACACACACACACACACACACACACATATCAATGTAACCCGGGTGAGCGCATATGGATCAAAAACCCAAAGCACCCGGTGCGGGTGCATCAAGGACTTGAATACCCCCACTGGCCGAAAATGCACTGCCACACCTCGGCCACACCGCTCGAGCACCCGAGTGGTTCGCGGGTGCTCGGGTGCATCACGAGTGCTTAGGTGCAAGGGTGCTTGCGGGGTGCTTCCAAGGTACTCCTAGGGTGCTCGCGGGGTGCGGCCAACTAAATGGCCCAAAAAGTTTTTTCAAAAATAATTTTTTCTTTTCTTTTTTAATTTGTTTTTTTATGCATGCATAGAGAGCACTTGGTATGATTCCATTCTCATTATTGACATTTTCTCATTTTGTTGATTGTACTCACTTTGATATGGCTACAATACATTATTTCATTTCACTGTTTCATGCTACTCGGCTCATTGTCATCATAAGCATCTTTATGATATATCATATATGATATTCATATTTGAACAATGAATTTTGAATCTTGCATCTTGAACTAAATTAATTTGTTAAATGGTCATTAGTAATGGTTATGAAGTTTCAAGTTTCAAGTTTGAACTTATGGTTTGTGAATCACATTTCAATTTTCTCTATTCAACTATAGTTGGTATGTTATATAATACATTGAAGTATCATTTTATAATCAACATTTTCAGTCATATATATTATATATATATACTATGCAACCACCTCCCCTCCGCCGCCGCACCCCCGCCGTCCCCCCACCATCCCCAAATTGAGGCCAATTTTTTCCTGCACCCAAAATTGATCTTGACGTCCCCCACACCGCCACACCCCCGCACTAGGGTAACACTAATATTTGTGTGTGTGTGCGAGCGCGCGTGCGTGCGTGCATGGGCATGTGAGTGCGTGTGTGCGTGTGCGTGTGCGTGTACATGTGCGTGCACGCACGCGCGCATGTGTGTGTACATTTATATATAAACATCTAATATTTCATTATTCAAACAGATTATTGATAACATATATTTTCAAAATAGTAATAATATTATTATTAACTATTACTAATATTATTATATTACAAGGCAATAGCCTACAACACAATGGTAACTTGTGAGCCTCTCATGCAAGAGGTCTTGAGTTCGAGTCAACTCAAACTTAACACATAATAATAATTAATTCCAACAAATAATAAGAATTAATCTAGGCTTCGGCCCATTACCGATAAAAAAAATTATTCTATTACCAATTTATATTACAATTCATTATTCAAATATAAACATAAGTTGACATTACATTGGATTATATTTAAAATAACATCATAACAAATGTCCACCCCTTTAGGTCATGGGAGGCACTACCAAGGGATGCCATGTTTAACATACGACACAGGAGAATATATATGTGGGGTGTTGGTTTCCAAAACTACAGATTGAAAATCCAAAAGTTTTGCCAATTCTCTAATAGATTTACTCAATCAGTTATGCCAATGAAAACCTTCTAATTCGATTCCCCTACACTTTAGGCTTTGCTAAACCTAAGTGGATAAACATTCACCTTAAACCCTAATCATGTGGTTCAAAGCTTTTCTATAGCGAATTTAAACTTTGTCAGTTCTTAAGTTGGCAAAACCCTTAAACTTGATCAAAATAAAAGTTATATGAATGCTTTGAGATGTTTACTTGTTAAATGAATATTATGGATATGGCAAAATATTGAACTTCAAGGCCTCGAACATCAACCCACTTTCACAAAATAAATTGCAAACCAGTCCCCTTATCCAACCTTGGGTAAATAGAGTCAAACTTTCTCTAGATCCTTATATACAACCCCAAGAGACAGTGCTATACCATCCACCACTTTATAGATTGAAGCTTCAATTGGCAACACAACCCCTAGTTTAATTGAATTTAATTTCTTCGGGAAAAAACAACTGGACAACATTTCATTTGCAAATTCAGATAATCAAAGACATGTATTAAAATCAACTTCTTCACCATTACTAGCAATTGATTTTAAAATCAAATATCACAGGAGATAAATCTGAATAAAATATTTTGAACTTCAATTTTCAAGATGAATAAGAAGAACAAGGTTCTTGCATTAATTTCAAAAATGAGTACAATAAGTATGTGCTTTAGTTACAGTATCCAATATACCAAAATTGCCAAAAACATTTATTCCTTTATCTATTTATCTGTCTTTTTTCTTCATTCTTCTTTATTCTCCTCATTCCATATTATTCACCTGCCTTCTCAACCACAGACTTTTTATTTTCAAATAACTCTTTTCATCTAATATATCTCTTTAGTGACTTATCAATGAGTCACATCACTTACAAACAATTTAATTAAGAGTTTATATATTGCATTTTGTATTGTTTTGTTTTGGTAGTTTACCAATTTTTATGAATAGGTTTTCATATTTGTTGTAACTCTCAATTACGGCTTGTGCCTTATTATCTTCTTTCAAAATTTTATTGTATTTTATCATTGCCACATATGATGTATTGTTCATCTGGATAGCTTTCGAAATCACCTTTCTTGACTTTGCCTTTGACCATGACATGGCTTTGCATATTATTCATTTGGCTTTTCTATGCAACATGACATCTGTTCCTTTCGATTTCACTGGAGTATATTCTTATTTTCTCTTCTGCACACTACCATCTACATTGCTTTGTATTCTGCATTTTTATGGCGTTAATAACTTTGTGTGATGACATAAGTATAGAATTACAACGATGATTCACCGCTACTTCACGATGCGTTATTTCTTCATCAGTATTTGTTAGAGATTTATCATGTGATTTTATCACTGGGTCAGAGTTTGGCAACACCCTCCATCGGCTTCAGGCTCTCTTCTGTTGGGAAAATTCTTTATGTCTTGGCCTTCGTATTATGCAGTACTCTTTGTTATTGCTTATTGTGAGATTCCTTATCATGCCATCGAATTGTCTTGATGTAGCTCTAATTTCAAATACATTTTGTTGATTCCAGGTGTTTGCTGCATTCATCATTGCATATACCCGATGCTTTTAATCTCTTCTAAGTGTTCGATATTCCTAAAGTATTTATTTTCACTGCCATGGTAATGACCTTCATTGTTTGTCTTCATATTGTGTGCTATCGTGTGTAGGTTCTCATTGCTGATCACTAATTAGTTATTGGTCCGAGAGTTTGCAACTTTGCATGATATACAGTGGATGTCTTCATATTACATGGATGTCTTACGTGGATTTAAGGATAAAACCACTGCTCTCTCTAACGAGTTTCTTCTTTGCCAATGAATTAATGATTGCATACATATATCGCTGCTACTGTATTTGCTATTTGCATATTTTTCTGGTGTAAATATAGAATATCTGATGCAGAATTTTGTTGACATTATTGCAGATTTGTAGCTTGTTCATCAACAGGTATTCAACAGTCTACAGGCTTTTAATAATACAAGATTTTAATGCCAATAAATAGAAGTTAAAACAATGGGTATTTCTAGAATTGTTTATTCTTCTCATAGGTGATCAAACTCCAATATCAAATTCCTCTTGGGTGCGTTGATTGTCTTTTAACTTTATACCAATCTCATCCCTGCCTTATTATGAAGTCACTTTGACATCAATTAATACTTTTGTCAAGTTTTCAACATTATCTCACAAATGGAAGCCCTAATTTGCAAAAGTTAAGGCTCCATCATGGGGAACAAAATATATAGAGAAAATTAGAAAAAAGAAGAAGATTTCCCAAATTAAAGTGAATATAAGTTGATTAAAAACAAGGGCATATAAGATATAAAACATTAAAAACCAAGACCAATTAAAGGTAAAGGAAAAAAGAAATCAGCGAATAAATAAGGATTGAAGGGGAGTATGGTATAATGAGCACTAAACATAGGGTGGAGATGTAATGTCCCCATTTTAGCAGTTGACCAAGTGTGTGTGCGTTAGCCTTGTTCTACATGGTCCCGAGGGCTAACGAAGGGTTTAATGGGATCCTGGAGTGTTTTGGCCTAGTCATTTCCAGTTTGGGCCAAAACGAAGTTGATTTACTCAGTTTCAGGCATACTTACTATTTTTAGTAAGTCGGCAGGACACAGTGCAGGTCAATTTTGGTGATTGGATTCGATACTCCTCGGTGAGAGCTTTCCAATGAGCTATCACTCGCATTATTCGGAGTCCGATTGCTAATACATTTTAATGCCTAAAGTTTTATTAAAGTAACGTCTAATTTAATTGTAAAATATTAAAGTGTTACTTTAATATTTATTTTATGGTGATGTGTACCCAAGGGAGACATACGGGGTATTTTAATATATGTTTTATATATTACACATCTTTTATCCCACATTGCCCATATGAGTTGAGCGGACCCTTGGAAATAGAATAAAAGGAAGCATTTGTGGCTTCATTAGGTAGGTTGAATATGAGAAGAAATTGGTGTGTGAGTTGCAGCTCCGTTCTTGGCGTTTGAGGACGTCTATCCTCTCTTGTAACATTCTAGACGTCATTCCCTTGGGGTTTGGCCTTTGGAATTCTTTGTTATTGGCTTCATTATCAAGCAGTTTAGTTGCATTTCCGGCTACAGGCAGATTTGGTATTTTGCTCATATCTTCTTCACTACTTGTCCGACGCTTATGCCGCTTGGAGGGAATGGTATTATGAAGGTAGTGGACTGATTGAAGGACAAAGTATTGTAGCAGTAAGTTCGTAAGCATGGGCTGGAGTATTATGTCAATACTGCTAAAGTAATTAGTGAGTTGATAAATCTGCCATGTATTTGGTTTTATGAATTCTGAAAATAACATTTTATTAGCAGCAGTTCATTTCCACTTTGCATATCATTGTAGTTTCTTTCTTGTTTATGTTGTATGATACCAATTCCATGCACGAAACACAACAAACAATAAACGTTTGATTTTCGGAGTTATAAGGGGTTTAAAACATTAAACGGAGAAATAAGAAGTTGAATGCAAACTGTTTGACATAATTCCTTTCAGCAATTTGGTTTAGTTTTTTGGGACATCCAGGGGTGCCCATTACAGTGGTATCAGAGCTATAAGTCCTGCCATCCTGTGGAGGTCTTATAGGGAATTTCGAACAGCCGGATAGAGGGAAAAAGTAAGTAAAAAACACAGGCTAAGCATTTATGTTTGAGCATGCGACAGGGGTCTTATAATTTCCGCGATACCAGAGCAAGACAAAATAGGATTTCAGACTTGCAAAGCAAACAGTCTAGTACATCCGTACAGGTGGACATTGAATCCAACCATACAGACACAAAGGAGATATTCTTTGATCAGGACAATAATATGGGTGATCGAGATGACAGGAATATAGTATTAGGCGGAGGCGGAAATGCTGGTCCAGATCAGGGAGAGGTACTGTTCAGACAGTTACTGGATACATTAGAGCAGGGGCAGCGTATGCAGCAGGAGCAGAATAGGCGAATGGACATGATGTTGCAGCTCATGGCTAGACAAATGGGTGTCAATATTAATCCAGGTGATGCTAACAACAGAAACAATAACAACGGGGGAAACAATAACCATGGAGGCCAAGGCAACAACAATGGTCCTGAGAATAACATTAATGGTAATAATGGGCACGGCAACAATAGGAATGAGGCTGATAACTTTAGACATGTTGCACGCCCAGCGCGGACTGTGAGCTCGAGACCTCTTCTACCCACTTTCCCACCTAGAGATCCGGTTCAACCAGTAAACAAACCACAGATTACCAAGTTACAGGATCAGTTCAGGAGGGACTGGGAGGCTAGTGGACCGGAGTTTCAGGCAGATATTTCTCTTAGAGATTATATGGACTTGAGGATGAGACACATGTCTAAAGCAAGAGGGAGGAATCAAAACTTTGAGCTGAGGAAGAAAGTTGGAAAACTTTCTTTACCTTATTATGATGCTTCAGGGAAGATGACTGCACGAGCTTGGGTGCAGAAGGTAGATACATACTTGCAGCTAAATCCTATGCCTGAGGAGGAGGCTATCAAGTATGCGGCTATGCACTTGGATGGCGTTGCACATGAATGGTGGCATCATGGCATGGTGACTTTGGGGCATAATCAGATTACATCCTATGAGGAATTCACCGAAACATTGATTGGGAGATTTGACACTAAGGATCCCGAGTTACATTTTAAGGAGCTAGCACAGTTAAAACAGTCAGGTTCTGTGGATGCTTACATTGCCGAGTTTCAACACTTGTCTGTACTTGTTACTGATATCTCTCCTAGGAGATTGGTGGTGTTATTTTGTGATGGTCTTGCTGATCCATTACGAGGTTGGGTGAAGGGACATGATCCACTCACCTTAGCTGAAGCAACTAAAAAAGCACGAGATTTAGCCCCTTCGGTATACAAAGGAAAAAACCATTCAACAGAGTCTTCCTACCGCAAGGACAAAGACAAAAAACCGTTTCAGAAAGAGTATAGCAAACCCAAAGAAGGATCAAAAGGACTAGACAATGAAACCTTGAATGAACTTCGAAAGAAGAAGCTGTGCTTCCATTGTAGAGAGCCTTGGGACTTATCTCATAAATGTTCTCTCAAGGCTAAGGCAAATCAAATGGAGTATTTTTCAGCAAAAGAGTCAGAGTCAAAAGGGGAGGATCAGCACTCCGATTCAGATGAGGGTAATACTATAGAGGAGAGCAACATTCCTAAGGATGATAGATCGTTGGCACGCTTGACAGGGGCCCAAAAGGCAATCACATTTAAGGTCAGGGGTACTATCCAAGGGCAGAAAGTGATATCTCTTATTGACACTGGGGCTACACATAACTTCATAGATGCACAGTTGGTAGCCAGGAGAGGGTTACAGACAGAGGAGCATGATGGGTTTAGACACGGTGGCTAACGGTGATAAGTTATTATGCATTTGGAAGATATCTAATCTTCACATCAGGTTTGGAGATGGCTATGAGTTGGAGGATGAGTTCTATGTTGTGGACATGGGAGATTATGATGTCATCCTCGGCATGACATGGATGGCTTCACTAGTTGAGTTCACACTCAATCTAGCGAAATTGGAGATGAGATTCCAGCATGAGGGCAGAACTGTGGTACTTAGAGGACTTTCAAATGGAGGTTGCAGAGTAGTGTCCTTAAGGAGAATGCAGAGACTTTTTCGTCATGATGACATAGAGTGGGCGGCAGAATGCTACATTATGCCAACTTCACCAGAGCCACAAGAAAAGAGTCATCCACCAGATATCCAGAAGATACTTGATAGACACGCTAAAGTATTTAGCGATATTCCTCATGGGGTTCCTCCTAACAGAGGGATGGAACATGTTATTGAGCTCGAGGAGGGAGCCAAACCAGTTATGATTACTCCCTATCGTCATCCTAAGAAACACAAGGATGAGATAGAGAAGGCGATTAAGGATTTGTTGGAGATGGGGCATATCAGGCCTAGTAAGAGCCCCTTTGCTTCAGCAATAGTATTGGTAAAGAAGAAGGATGGGACGATGCGCATGTGCATCGATTACAGGGCACTGAATAAGAAAACAATTAAAAACAGGTATCCCATTCCTAGGATTGATGAGCTGATTGATGAGTTGCATGGGGCATGCTTCTTCACCAAAATTGATTTGCGATCCGGATACCATCAGATCAAGATGAGAGCAAAGGACATTGAGAAAACAACCTTCTGATGTCACTATGGCCACTTTGAGTTCATAGTTATGCCATTTGGTCTAACCAATGCACCTGCTACATTTCAAAGTTGAATGAACCAGGTATTCAAGAAGCAGCTGAGGAGATTTGTCTTGATCTTCTTTGACGACATCTTGGTCTTCAGTAAGACCTAGGAGGAGCACTTACATCATCTGGAGGAGGTGTTATCTATTCTAGAGAGAGAGCCATTGTATGCCAAGGAATCTAAATGTGAGTTTGGCATGACTAAGCTCCTTTACCTTGGGCATATCATTAGTGCAGATGGCGTTCGGGTTGATCCTGAAAAGATTAGAACTATTGTAGAGTGGCCTACTCCCACAAACCTTACACAGCTTAAGGGATTCTTTGGTTTATGTGGTTTTTATAGGAGGTTTGTTAAGGGATTCTCACAGATTGCTACACCCTTGATAGATCTTACCAGGAAAGGAGCCTTCGTGTGGACAGGGGCAGCACAGAGGTGTTTTGAGCATTTCAAGCAGGTAATGTCTTCATGTCCAGTTCTAGCTCTACCGGATTTCACGAAGCCTTTTGAGCTTCATTGTGATGCATCAGGTGATGGGATTGGAGCAGTATTGATGCAAGAGAAGCATCCCATTGCATTCGAGAGTAGGAAGCTCCGGGGAGTTGAGAAAAGTTATTCTATCTATGACCGGGAGATGTTGGCCATAATGCATGCATTGGCCAAATTTCGATCATATTTGGCAGGTGGACATTTTGTGATCAAGACTGATCACAACAGTATTAAATACTTCATGAGCCAGCGTGATCTTAATGACCAGCAACAAAAATGGGTGACTAAATTGCAGGCTTATGACTTTGACATAGAGTTTGTCAAAGGTAAGAAAAATGTGGTGGCTGATGCCTTATCTCGGAGACCTCACTTATGTGCTCTGGCAGAGATTTCAAGAGATTGGAGAGATCGGATTATAGCAGAGTATGTCGGAGATGCTTGGGCTTCTGGATTGATTTCAGGTACCATACAGGATGATCGCTATGAGGTGATAGATGGATTGATCAGAGTTCAGGACAGGGTTTATTTGATTCCATCATCACATTTGAGAGAGGCGATACTGAAGGCATTTCATGATGCACCCACAGCTGGACATCCGGGGGTCTTCAAGACCTACAGGCAGATCCGAGAGCAGTTTTCATGGAAAGGGCTCAAGGATGATGTTCAAAGGTATGTCAGGGAGTGTGTGGTTTGTCAGCAGAATAAGGGAGAGCACACATTTCCTGTAGGTTTATTACAGCCCTTGCCCATTCCTGATAAGAAATGGGAAAGTATTTCGATGGAATCCATCACTGGTTTACCACGAGTACAAGGAAGGGATTGCATCTATGTGGTGGTGGACCGCTTGACGAAGTTTGCTCACTTCTTTGCTATTCCGTCCACTTACACAACAGCACAGGTGGCAGATCTTTTCTTTAGAGAGATATTCAAGTTACATGGGCTGCCCAGATTCATTGTCAGCGACTGGGATAGTAAGTTTATGAGTGTTTTTTGGCAAGAGTTGTTTAGGTTGTGTGGTACAGATCTTACACCTAGCACTAGTTATTATCCGCAAATAGATGGGCAAATAGAGATTGTGAATAAATGGGCGGAAGGATATTTGAGGAACTATGTAACTACACAACAAAAGGCTTGGATCAGATGGTTGCATATGGGAGAGTATTGTTATAACACCACTTATCATATGTCCATCAAGATGACTCCTTTTATGGCACTCTATGGTTATGAAGCACCTAGCTTCATGGATTTAGTTTTGGGGGACAGTAGAGTGCCCAAAGCCAAAAACTTATTGCAGGATAGTCAGGACATCCTGAAAGTGCTCAAAAAGAATATACAACAAGCCCAGAATCAACAGAAATTGTATGCTGATCAGCACCGAATAGAGCGTAACTTCGAGGTAGGGGATATGGTTTACTTGAGGCTACAACCATATAGACAGTCATCGCTCAAGAAGAGCGGAGCTGAAAAGTTGAAACCTAGATTTTATGGTCCCTACAGGGTGATTCGCAAAGTGGGAAAAGTCGCCTATGAGCTTGAGCTTCCAAAGGGCAATCGAGTGCACAATGTGTTTCATGTGTCTAGGCTTAAGAAAGCCATCGGTCAGAGTGTAGTGCCTTCTGCAGATTTACCCCCTTTGGATGAGGAGGGGAAGCTTGTGTTAGTACCCGAGGCTATTCTGACACCAAAGAGAGGAAGCTTAGAAACAGGATAGTGAAGGAGTATTTGGTCAGATGGAAAGACCCGCTGGAGGAAGATTCTACATGGGAGAGTGAGCAGGTTATTCAGCAGGCTGGACTGAGATTGCTTGAGGACAAGCAATTTCAAGGGGGGCAGACTGTAATGTCCCCATTTTAGCAGTTGACCAAGTGTGTGTGCGTTAGCCTTGTTCTACATGGTCCCGAGGGCTAACGAAGGGTTTAATGGGATCCTGGAGTGTTTTGGCCTAGTCATTTCCAGTTTGGGCCAAAACGAAGTTGATTTACTCAGTTTCAGGCATACTTACTATTTTTAGTAAGTCGGCAGAACACAGTGCAGGTCAATTTTGGTGATTGGATTCGATACTCCTCGGTGAGAGCTTTCCAATGAGCTATCACTCGCATTATTCGGAGTCCGATTGCTAATACATTTTAATGCCTGAAGTTTTATTAAAGTAACGTCTAATTTAATTGTAAAATATTAAAGTGTTACTTTAATATTTATTTTATGGTGATGTGTACCCAAGGGAGACATAAGGGGTATTTTAATATATGTTTTATATATTACACATCTTTTATCCCACATTGCCCATATGAGTTGAGCGGACCCTTGGAAATAGAATAAAAGGAAGCATTTGTGGCTTCATTAGGCAGGTTGAATATGAGAAGAAATTGGTGTGTGAGTTGCAACTTCGTTCTTGGCATTTGAGGACGTCTATCCTCTCTTGTAACATTCTAGATGTCATTCCCTTGGGGTTTGGCCTTTGGAATTCTTTGTTATTGGCTTCATTATCAGGCAGTTTAGTTGCATTTCCGGCTACAGGCAGATTTGGTATTTTGCTCATATCTTCTTCACTACTTGTCCGACGCTTATGCCGCTTGGAGGGAATGGTATTATGAAGGTAGTGGACTGATTGAAAGACAAAGTATTGTAGCAGCAAGTTCGTAAGCATGGGCTGGAGTATTATGTCAATACTGCTAAAGTAATTAGTGAGTTGATAAATCTGCCATGTATTTGGTTTTATGAATTCTGAAAATAAAATTTTATTAGCAGCAGTTCATTTCCACTTTGCATATCATTGTAGTTTCTTTCTTGTTTATGTTGTATGATACCAATTCCATGCACGAAACACAACAAACAATAAACGTTTGATTTTCGGAGTTATAAGGGGTTTAAAACATTAAACGGAGAAATAAGAAGTTGAATGCAAACTGTTTGACATAATTCCTTTCAGCAATTTGGTTTAGTTTTTTGGGACATCCAGGGGTGCCCATTACAAGAGAAAATACAAGTTAAAAGGAGATTGAAGATGATTTAAATCATAGCAGCAAGTAATATTTGGAAGGATAATATATATGATTAGTTGATCATCATAAAGTTGCTGCCACCTACTCACATAAAGGGCATTGAGAATAGCACGGAGAAGAGAATAATAAAGTTAGATAAGTTTATGAGGGGATAAAGCTAAGTAAAGAGAGAGCAGCAAGTAAAACTCAAGTCAGATTGCATAGGTATGTTTGCTGCCCTACCAAAAGGGGCATTATGAATGTTGGGAGAAATTTATAAAGGGCCAATTAAGTACAAAGTAGCAACTGAAATATAAAGGCGATAATAAAGTTTTCCCCACTCTATTCTATACTATTACTATTATTACATATAATAACCACTATACTAATGAGAAAAGGACAAGAAGCATGGGAATATATATATGTTATTATTTCTGATATTTCAAACATTAGTTGGGACGAGAATTGCAATAAGGATAAGTCCTAAGAGGGGACATTACAGTTGTACGTGATTGGACAGTTAGTATCTTGTTAATCAAAGTAAGAAGTTTGATGGATGGGGCAAAAAAGGCCAACATCACAAGTCGGACATTACGAAGAAGTTATATGGACAAAAATCACCTTTGGGAGGAAAATCGCTTATGGTAGAAAAATCACCGTCGGGACAAAAAATCACCTTTGGGCCAAAAGCACCTTTGGGACAAAAATCACCTTCCGGACATTACACAGAACCTCCACACACAATAAGTATTTATCACTATTTATGCTCAAAACCAAATTTTATTTTCACCCACTATGTGCTCTCAAGATACTACTATGTGTTTTTTTCCTTTGGCTTCAAGAGTGGTTTCATTGTGAAGTAAATTTTAACAAGCATAGTTGTCTTCCAATTAAATTGAATACATGATAAATGTGAAGCAAATTGGTAACAAAGAATTTTGACAAAATTTTAGTTTCTTCAGCATATTCTTATTCTGTTTTTCTATTATAATTAGGAAGTATTGAGAATGGTGAAGAATCGAGTATATCTTACTAACACCGAATGAATCAAGTTTCATCATTTCTACCTTTGATAATTGGCGAATTGTGTGCATATTTCCTATCATTTTCCACTTTTTAAGAACAATCTATCGATTTACTGACTATGCCTCTTGATGCTATTTTGTTTCTCGAATTTTAGGAAATCTTGGTGTCATTTCCAAATTAGATAATAAAAAAGGTATAAAAATATATTAGACAATCCTGTGAGCTTGTGAATGTTTACACTTAGATGTAATAAGTGGCTAGAGATCATCAATAAGGTTGTAGATCATTAACAACTTTGTTGCAACTTCAATTTCCTACAGCTATATAATAAAATACTCTTCACATGAGGCATATGTCTCTTTCTCTCATCTATTTTATTTGCTCATACTAACATTTTATTCCAATCTTCATCTTATTTTTGAATTCTTGTTGACACCACAAAACTTCCTATTACATCATTAAGAAAATTACCAATAAATGTCAAATTTTGAAATCAAGCCAAGTAAATTACTTGATACAAAATGAAGCACAATTTGAGAAAAATATTCCAAACAACGAAATTAGCACATACCTTGCACTTTGTGCAACCATACCAACAAGGACTGCTGGCCATGCTAAGCCTCGAATCTGCAAAACAAATGAATTATTTGATTAAATTTTATTGTATCCAGTATAACCAATCCTATAAGCATCCAAGTATAAAAATGATATATTTATGCAAACAATTACAACTATATCTATAAATAATGACAAGTTGAAAAGAAGAGCCTAGTTCAAAACCACAATGAACACAAAATAGAGTAGGGAAGCTTATATCATAGTTTTAATGCATGACACATACACACTAAAATCCAAAGTATTTTTTCTAAAGCATATGAGTTGCTTGCAGCTTGTGAGCTAGATTTTGATCCATCAATTATTCCATTCAATCATTCATTAAAAATTTCTTGCTTACTGTGCAAATATGTACAAGAAATGCAAGGATTAAAAGAGACAACAAACATCAAAGGAATAATACAAAGTTTACAAAAATCCACTTGTAAGTGAAAACTTATGCAATGTCCCTTTTCTGGTCCATTCCAACATCAGTGGAAACCCCAACTTTCTAAGAGAAAGTACCAGCTCTATGGGAAAGGTATCCTAACAATGGCAAACAGTTCCTAGAGCCAAGTCCGGTACAATAGCACTTTTTGTGTGCAAATTCAACATCTTTGGTGCACTCCATACTTCTTGAAGAAGTTTGTCAACTTCGGAGAGTACTGATTTTCATATAGTGGATCTCTGCTGCATTTAAGGTATCGGTGCAGTAAGCAAATTCATGCTATGGGTTATTTTATTATTTTTGTAAAAATAATTAAATATTTGAGCTATTGTAGCAAGAACAATTCTCAAACAAATTATAGTTAGTTATTTAAAAAGAGGATTGTTATACAAAGATATAGAGGTGACATATTTTTGGGTCCAAAAATAAAGTTAAATTAAAAGGCCATCTAAAGTGAAAAATTCGATGTCAAGAACGAAATTGTCTTCAAAGCCAATAATGTCAAGAATGAAATTGTCTTCAAAGCCAAAAAGATTGAATATTAACTTGAAAAAAAACAATGATCCGAATGATGCAGACGCAAACTTTGTGAGAATACTTGAAATTCCTGAAAATACAAGGGTGAGTTGCCCTTTAAATGTTTCAATTATGGAAGAATTGGTCATTATGCTACATGATGTACTTTCAAAGATGCTGCGCTATAAGACTGATGATGATAACAAAAGAAAAGATAATTATAGAAGAGGACAAAAACAAAAGAGAAGATGAGAGAGATAAGCCTAAGAAGAGTTTTTATTTAAAGGAGAGCCACTCGTTTGAAGATGAAGACTGGGATGACTACTGAGTTAACTGATGAGACATTATTTTTGGCCATAAAGAAAGAATGTAGTGAAAAGTTTGGTACCCTACATGTGGAAAAATTAAAGTGAAAGATCAAAGACAGTAGCGCTTTCTCTTTGTAGATGGAAAAACTACCACTAATAAAGAAATAGTACTTTGTTAATTCTTGTTAGTATTTAGCAATGAAATTAGATGTTACCAAGAGGTTTTGTTGGTAGCCATAGCCAACTATCCAACACTGTTCATGTTTGGTTTGGGAACCCATTCACATTATGGCCGTAAAGACATTACAATTGATGTTAATGTTATATCTTTCTGTCATACTTATGTGTTGTGTTTGAACTAGTGTTGAATGTGTTTCATTATTATATTTTGGTTTACTCTGTAAGTTAAAGCACACACCATAGGTACCATTTCCTATTCAAATTTGGAGATGTCATCGTTGATCAATAGGCGAGCTAGTGGAATAATGGGCTGATTTTTTAAACAAAAATGCTAGTAATGAACATTGACATTGAGGACAACAAGGAAGAAACACAAGAAGATCGATTGATGGAGGACTTGTTACACTCATAGGAAGTTTTAGCCAATCAATATGTGCAGAGGGAAGCTTAGAAGCATGTGGTCCCTGAAGGCATGGTACAAGAAAAACTAATAAAACTTGTGATCCGTGATCTTCTCAAAACTTAAAGTATTTCAAGTTTTTTGGCACAAAATCATATTGACTTGCAAGAACAACATGAGAAAAAGCAATGAAAGCAACGTCGGTAACAAATACTTCAATGATATGGACGAAGGACCCATAGGGAGGAAGAAGAGAAGGATATTGATTGACATTGTACCCCTAACAATTAATGCCCCTACAGCCAAATAAGGACCAACAAACCAGATATCCTCAAGAAGAGGGAGAAATAGTAGAGAGATCTCTTCATCTGAGTAAAAAAGTGAGAGGAGATGACAGTTATGAGAAATCATTGAAAGATCAAAGAGTTCAAAAAAATTAGAGAATCCAATGAAAAGCACAAGTCGCAGAGTACACCAAAGTCATAGTCAGGAGAAGGTAAGACCATGTACATAGAGTGAGTTGGAAGAGGTTGCCAAAAACATACCACTCCTAAATTCCCATGAAGTCTGAACACCTATCGAAGAAACAAGTCTAAAACCTAGATTGTTGTGTAAGTAGTGGTGATTGCAAAGAAGTGAGCATATTTCACCAACCTGTCCTCCGCTACAAAGATATAATCCTTAATCTGCGCTCTAGATAAGCCCATGATGAAATCCATAGAAATGCACTCCCACTTCCTATCCAGAACAAGGAAGGGCTGCAATAATCCTACTAGAAATGTATGTTCATGTTTAGTTTGCTAACAAACAAGACACTCTCTAACATACTGAAGCATATCTGACTTGAGTCCTTCCCATGTAAATCATTCTCGAAACTATCACTATGTTTTAAAGTATCCTCAATGTCCTACCATGAGAACATCATGACAAGCCCTCAAAATCTTTTTCTTCATCTCTAATCTTCGTACCAATAGTATCCAACCCTTGTAAATGATAAGCACATTTACAATAGTATACCTTTCATCCTATGTCGAACCATACAGAATACTGGTTGCCAATGTATCTTTAGTATACTCTGCTGAGATCACCATGCAAATCATCAGATATCTCACCAAATGGCACACAAATGAGGCCTCCGTGATAGAGCATCAACAACTATGCTCTTACCTTTGACATACTCGATGTCAAAATCATAAGCCTGAAGCTTAGTAACCCACTTGTGTTGCTGATCATTCAAGTCTAGCTGATTAAGTAAATGTTTGAGATTATTATGATCTATCCACACTACAAATTTGTTGCACACGAGGTATTTCCTAAACTTGGCCAATGCGTGCATAATTGCCAACATCTCCATATCATATATATTGTAACTCCTCTCTATTAAGGAATGGAGATCAGAGATAGAGAAAAGACTGTGTTACCGGTTCAAGTTCGATACGAAATATGAGTTTGAAGAACTACTTTTCCGGTATAGCAAAATTTTGGAAAGGGTTTTGGGTTTCTTTGGGTTCATTCATACAAAAGCATGTAAAAATTATTGAAAATTATATATATATATATATATATATATATATATATATGAAGCCTAGAAGCATAGAGTATCATAAAATCATATGATTTAATCATTTAAACAACAAAAACACCATAGGCATAAAATTTAAACATGTAAGTTGTAATCATAGCATCATGGATCAAGCTCATACCGTCATATATTTCAATTTTCAAGTTCAACATTAAAGATTCAAAACATTAAAACTAAATCACGATCCATGAATCATAACAGCAATTTCAAGTATCATTGTTTCAAGCTCAATTTTCAACTAATCATAATGTATTAAATTTTAATATTCATCATATTCATTTTTTTCTTCTTCCTCATCTTCTTCTTCCACTCCTCCTTCTCCTAGCCCTTCCACATTAGTTGACTCGGCAATAGAGCTAACGCCAAAATAACCTATTTACATTCACTTTTTAGGGCTGCGGAACTCAAAAAAATATCAAATATGTTCTAAAAAAACACTTAAAAGCTGCCCATTGCTGGAAATTCGCCCGAGTTCAATGTAAATTTGAACTGGGTTCATCAAATTCGCCCAGGTTAGAATTTCATACATGTGTGTTCAAACCACCCCCCGCAAAATGGAATTCTAACCAAATTCTGGTCGAACCAGACCAAAACCCTGAACTGGTTCGAACCCAAACGTGGTTCTAAGGGCAAACCAGTGAACCCAGGTAACTAAGAGAAAAGATAATAAACTTAACGCAACAATTCAATTTGTATAGATTATATTACTAGAGTTTTTAACTTTATAACTACAAATTTATGATCTTTGTATTGCTTAATGTTTACTATAATATTAATCACTAATGTGATAATATACTAAGAGACAATTATATACTGTCAGAACTGTGACACAGTTTATACAATGGTACGTATAATCGAAGGTTTGTGCTCTAATTATTGTTATTGATCTGCACAGGAAGAAAGCAACAACCGTGACTTGGGAAATAGTCACCTATTTGAAGATGATGTAGAGTGGTAGTTTACCGAAGATGTAATTCGACGAGGTAGTCATATTGCCAATGATATTGATACTTTCTCTCAACAAATGTTGGTCGATATTTAAAATGACACGAAAGGATTCCCATGTAGAGTCATGATCCTACGTGGCATAAGCCACATATGCCACGTAGGGTCATGACCCTACGTGGTCCTTAATCAAACAATTATGCAACCTGTATGTAGTCAGGACCATTCACTAAAAAACATATTATGAGATATTGTCAGAAATTTCAATCTGTTATATACAAAAGTTCATAGTTCCAAAAATCGCCATGAAATCGCCGAAATCGCCGAAATTGCGATAAGATTCATGGCTCCCGATTTTTTTGGAATCGGAAATCGCTAGTGGCGATTTTTTCTTGTGAATCGCCTGAATCGCCAAAATCGGCGATTCATGGCAAAAATCGCCAAAATCGCCATCGTGAATCTCCAGAAATCGGTCGCGGCAACAAGGATAGAAAGTTCAATTTTTTTAAAAAAACACATGTTTTATTTGCTTTCTAAGCACGTTCTTCAGGCATTGGTAGACGCACACGTGCACGCACAGACACAGGCCCTAGCGACATTCGTGAGCCCATCTTATATGCGGGAGATATGGCTCGACAGTCCTCTAGGACCTACATTAGACGCCTTGCTACTAGGCAGACTGGATACTCAGAGGCTGAGGCTGAGGCTGTAGCCGAGCTTGAGGATGATGTTGAGGATGATGATGACTATGAGCCTGAGGCTTGAGCTGGAGCCTTGTTTTTATATTTTGTTTACAGATATTGATACTGAATCATTGATAGACATATGTTTCAAACTTTCAAAGTTTCAAACTTTCATGGATCTTCATCTTAGATTCTTACATAAATTTATGATTTGATGTCTTATGGATCATCTTACATACATTCTATGATTTAAATCATTATGATCATTTGATTTCTATTTACTTCAGCTAGCCTACAATTTACATTTTAGAATCTTAGATAACATAGTTACGTATGTGATGGATTTTATGTTTCATGTTTATGTATGTTAAGTTTTAACTTCTATTTGATGATGTTATAGTGTGCTTAAGTTATATTCAATAAAGGGTGCATGAAATAAGTTTTAAATTGTTAAAATCTTTAAATTTAAAGGGTTTTTTCAAATTTGCCGATTCATCGTTGATTCATTGCCGATTCACGATTCGATTCGGCCTTGCCGATTCCGATCCGATTCCGATTCACGTTTCTTTGCAAAAGTTAATTTATTAATTGTAAATCATAATAATTATGTGTGTATGTAAGTTATACACAAGAACGTGTATAAGAACATGTATATGATTTACAATATGAATCAATCCGATACAAGCTATATCATTAACACTCTCTACTCCCCCTCAATTTCAAACTCTCAAACGCAATTGAGTGCATATCATGCACCAATACTGCTCCAATGCCCTCAATCGAGGCATCACACTGAACCTCAAACAGTCTAGTGAAATCTGGTATAGCAAGGACTAAACATGTTCTCATTAATCGTTTTAACTTATCAAAACACTATCGTGCTTGATCAGACAAATGAGACTCCCCCTTCTTCGTCAAATCTGTGAGTGGTGTTGCTTGTTGTGCAAACCCCTTGACAAAGCGTCTGTAGAAACCATAGAGCCCAAAGAGCCCCTTAAGTTGTGTAAGGTTCTTGGGTGGAGGCCAATCCATGATAGCCTGGATTTTCTTTGGATCAACTTTGACACCCTTTGCACCGATGATATACCCAAATAGAGCAACTTTGTCATCCCAAACTTGCACAGAAACTCCTTGGAAGACAAGGACTCTCTCTCCAAGACATCCAACAGCTGCTCCAAATGACTCAAGTGCTCATCCCAAGACCGACTGTACACCAAAACATCATCAAAGAATATCAACACAAATTTCCACAACTACTACTACAGCAGCCTGTTCATATAGGACTAGAATGTGGCTGGTGCATTAGTTAAGCCATATGGTCAAGTGTCAAACCTCATCTCCATAGTACATTCATTCAAGTAGAATTCCACAATCATGTAAAGCCTTGTCATCCCTAGGATGACATCCATCCATCTCTCCCAAACTTGCAACATAGTAATCAGCCTTAAACTCATAGTCACTCAACCTCAAAGGAAGGTTGAAAATCCCCCTAGTGAAAGAAAGTAAAAATTCGTCCACCAATCACTCTGAAACCTAGCAACTCCTCTAAACCATGTCTAGCCGCTAGTCCCTCATAATGAAGTTATTTATGACTCTTGTGTAGAATGACCACTTGCTTCCTTGCTAATACCCCTCTCGTCCTGAATGATCCCTCTCTCTGAATGCTAGAGAGGCATGCAACAAGTGCCTCTTCCTTCGCTCCTTAACTGACCCCTCTAACGCACTTTCTCCCTCACTACAACTATGCACAGTTTGCTGGTCTAAGTTTTAAGAACTTTCATCATCTCCTAAAAGGTTCCATTTTGTTTGTCTTAACCATCAAAGTACATTTATGTTCTAGGTCCCAAGGTTCTTGGCATTTGAAGCAAATATTCTTACATCTCAGGACATTCAAGGTCTTACCATTAGGTTTTGAAATGTTTTCTTTTGCTACTCCGAAATTTTATGAAAAGGCTTTTTATCTTTGCTTCTTTGGAAATGTTTGGAGGATCATTTATTTCTAGAGTCAACATGTTCCATGTTTCTTGTCTTCTTTATGGCCAACTGAAGTGTGGGTGGGTGGGTTAACCCAAGTATGCAAGGGATCTGAAAGTCCATCTACAAATAACACTGTCAACCTCCTCTCCGATATACAGATATATATGTCACCATAACTGATAACCACTAAAACTAAGATATGTATATCTCTAGTGACCCATACTGCTAGAGTTGTGAAGCTCCCTAAAATACATCTCTAGCTCCTTGCGATCAAAATGCTTGACGTTTATTGGTGAGCTCATCATAAGAGGTAATGTAACGATGCACCAAAGTAATCAACCCATGTTACCACGACTCATGCGCAAGTGCATGTAAAGTAGCGAATTTGATCGCATTCTACTCTAACATAGGTTTCAGTGAGAGGTAACTATCAAACTTAGGTAATAAAATTAATTTATATTTTATAAAGTCAAATATAAATATTTAACCTTATTAATTAGGGACTATAGTTAATTGGAAAATATTTAAACTCCCTTTATTTGATGAAGTTATCTTAAATGACATGGGGAAATATTATAGGAAAAGCATGTAGATAAATAGGGGAAAAGCAATTGTGAGAAAATAGGAGAAAATAGCAAAATCCAAAAAAAATATATGACAAAAGTGA
Source organism: Cupressus sempervirens (assembly GCA_028749045.1). Classification (NCBI taxonomy): domain Eukaryota; kingdom Viridiplantae; phylum Streptophyta; class Pinopsida; order Cupressales; family Cupressaceae; genus Cupressus; species Cupressus sempervirens. The sequence continues at coordinate 287,022,458 of CM053783.1, read as the reverse complement.
AGGGGAAAAAGTGATTTTATTTATCCCGCATAGTAAGACAAGTGAATGAGTTGTTGGAGCATTATAGAAGATTTCCAAGAGCTCACTTTCAAGATGCTGGATGAAATAAGAAATTTTATGAAGTACTGGAGAGCTCTTATTCAAGGGGTTTTAAGGACAAAGTCCCTTATGGATGCATTCTTTGTTGTTGAAAGACACAGTCAAGAGAATCTTTATTCATTTCAAGCTGGCCAACGTAAAAAATCTTGTCTCAATCACTACTCGTCTATAATAATTTGAAGAGGGTTGTCATACAGCCAAGATCTGCTATTTAGGGTGTAATACTGTGTAATGTCCCCATTTTTGCCAGCATCAGAGTTTCAGGGATTAGCCTATTATTGTGATCCTCGTAGGCTAATTATTGTGGATAGAGGGTCTTCTAAGGCAGTGGCTTCACTTGGGAGGGTCTTATCTCCTCCACAATTTAGTAAGCTACAGGTTGGTCTTCATTCGACTCAGATTAGACTTCTTTGGGCTAAGTTTTGTGTACTTACTATTTGTGGTAAGTTGGGCGTTGATTGAGATGGACCTTTTCTATTTTTGGAAAGTGCATTTGGTCACATGGAGAAATAATAGGTATGACTCTTATGTCAAACAACATATTTAAATGATGAGTATTTTGGGAGTTATTATATTTTTGGTGGTCAAATTATTATTAATCTATTAAATGGCTTATTAGGGAGTTATTATATTTTTGGTGGTCAAATTATTATTAATCTATTAAATGGCTTATTATAAAGTTATAATTTAACTTTATAATTTCTTTGAGATTTGAGTTATCATTGGAAAGAGTCATTTATTAATTAGTTAAACCAAGTCAAGTAAAAGAATCTAGTGGAAGCTTCTAATTAATGTTGTGTGGTGAAGCTTCTTGAGTGAAGTGACTTTTTGGCAACAAAAAAGACATCTGGAGGTTATAAATACAAGCCCATTTGTTGAGAAAGGCACGTTTGAATATTTGTTTGCTTTTGTTGCCTTTGTGGCTTTTTCTGAGTTCCGATTTTTGTGCCCTTGCTGAATTATAAGGGTCTGAATTCTGAGTTGTTCTTTTGGATCTACAGCTGAAGTATTGTAGATTCAAGTCTGAGATTTTGTTCTGAGGTTGCATTGGCAATTGTGCTGAGGTATACAATTGGTCATTTCTCCTATTGTTTTACTGTGGCTAAGGAGAGTTTTATGTTGATGAATTTCACTAGCATTGGGGAAAATTATTAAATTTATAACTGCATTTTCTGTTCGAAGGGATTGGCTGATTATTGAAGTCTATAGGCAGCGTTTGGTTAGATGAGTTTCAGATTTGCACAATTGGGAGGCTGTGATTCATTAGGTTGTGCTGAGGTTGGAATTTGAAGAGGTACGAGCTGTAATTTGGGGTTTGTAGCCAGATCATGGCTGCGATCTGAATTTACAAATTAGCATCATTCATATTGCAAACAAAATATGCAGATTGGCATCCAAACTGGCATTACGTTCCAGGCTGCGTTTGATGAGGAAGCTGGTTAGTTATTGTATATTTCATTTCCAGATTTATTCTGTCTACCTGCAACACTATTTGTCATGTCCAATAAATGAAAATTGTGCTAGCATTTAATAAAGTGGGGAGTTGCTCATTAATTGTTTGTCAATATTCTTATATCAATTTCCTGTCAATTTGTGAATGAATCAAATGATTGAAAGAGTGGAGTATCAATTCCCATATTGGTATTATATATAGTTATGTGCATCTATCCATCTCTAGTTCATTTGCTTAAATTTCGAGTTCACTTGTCAAGTGTTTGAAGAATTGTCAAACATCTGAATAATTGATGTATTTTGAGTTAATAACCAGCTAGGGGTTATTACAGTGGTATCAGAGCTTTCTTGCAAAGTGTTTGACAAAATGTCAAACAATTGAATAACAAAAGAATTTGGTGTTTGATGAAGTTATAACCGGTTGGGGTTATTACATACTGTTTGGTGGTCATGTCTTAAGGTATTATAAAGGGTTTATATCTGTTATTAAATGCTGAACTCGGTCTGCAACATTGACTGAAGGCACTGTACAATCTGTTACCCAAGATGGGAGTGTCATACTTGCAGCTATAGAGTTGTACTCAGAGTAACGAGAATCGCCATAAAATCGCCTGAATCAGCGATTCGGCGATTAGATTCAGCAATGGCGATTTTTTTGGAGTCGGAAATCGCCATTGCGATTCAGGCGATTCAGGCAAAAAATCGCATGAATCGCCTGGAAAACTCGGCAGGAATCGCCCGCGGCCAATAAAGTATAGAGTTGTAAAATTTTAAAAAATTGCTTGGTTTTTTTACTTTGTTTTTGACCATTTCTCTTTGTTATAACCCTAAAGGGCCTTCTATTTATTTAACATGAGTAGAAGAGAGGAAAAGTGAGAGAGAAGAAGAGAAAAGAAAAGCCATAGGTTTCTAACCGGCAAGAAGAAAGAGCACAAAAGAGATCAGCAATCCATTTGGGGAGGCCATCAATTGCTTTGGGAGCATTAGGGAGCCAATCTCAACACTCCTCAACTCATTTGCAAGAGGTAAGTGCTCTTTTTTTTTTTGCATGTTAGTGTATTATGCATTTTTTGTTAAATTTTTATAGTTTTCAAGATTTTTAGTTTAGATCTTGAATGTTCTTTATTTTTACTAAGTTGCAAACTAGGGTTTGTTGTTTTGTAGCTTTTATTAGCTTCAAACTTTGATATTTTACATATAAATTTTTATTGCAGCAGCCTTTGCTTTCATTTTTTGCAAATTCGCAATGGGTAGAAAAGATGAATGTTGGAAATATAACGAAGAGTTTCCTGGAAGAACCAAATATCAAACAAAATGTATTTTTTGTAAAGAAAAAATAACTTCTGGGGGTATTTATAGATTGAAATACCACATTGCTGCTATACCTGGACACGATGTTACAATTTGCACTCACCAAACTCCTGAGGCAAAACGCACTTGCTTAATGGCATTAGAAAAAATTGAAAAAGACAAAGCCAATAGGAAAATGCAACTTGAAGGGTTAAGGGGTATTGGCTCCCATGTTCCCGCATCCGCATCTGCAGCCGCATCCACATCTGCATCTGCATCAGCTTCTGCATCTGTAGGTTGTGTTGGAGAGGGTTCTTCTAGGCCTCCTTTTTATCCTAGTTCTTCTGCTCGTGCTGGTGCTAGTCGGTCACATACTGAGACAGAGTCCCACACCAACCTATTGCAGCCTAGAGTGCGGAAAAACAGAATGGATAGTTACTTTGTGCCCCGCACTACTCCTGGTTCCCAACCCACGCTTGAGGGCATGGGTTTGAACAAGGAAATTCATGATGCTGCCAGAAAGGAGATATGCAAATTTTGGTACTTTTGCAACATTCCATTTATTGCAGCCAGGTAATTGATTCTTTTTTCGTTGTTTTCTTTAAAGTTAAAATTAAAAGTAAAAGTAAAACTTTAATTATATTTACTTGTTTTATAATTTGAGTCTTTGACATCTAAATTTTTATTTGTGACAGGGCTCCTTATTGGCAGAACATGATAGACGCGGTTGCTATTTGTGGTCCGGGGTTTAAAGCCCCAACTGAGGCTGAGTTGAGCGGATACCTCTTGGATGAGATGGTAAAGGACATGAGGGCTGAGCTCGAGGAGAACCGAAAGGAGTGGATTGCAAAGGGTTGCACCATCATGACTGATGGTTGGACAGATAGGAGGAATGGAACACTCCTCAATTTTCTTGTATCCTGTGGAGGTAATTGATCATTCTACTTTCCTACATACATAATTGTAAATTTTGATTTGTTGAATGCTAATTTGTTGATGATCCATTTAATTTTAATATTCTAATTCGTTGTTTTGTTACTTGTAGGATATACCATGTTCATCAAATCCATTGATGCTTCCGCACATGTAAAAAATGCCACATACTTATGTGAGGCTATTGAGGAAGTCATAGCAGAGGCGGGAGAACAAAATGTGATCCAGGTGGTGACGGATAATGCAGCAAGTTATGTTGCTGCAGGTAAACTTTTAACTTTTCAAGTTTTGAAAATAAATTTATTTGAATTTTGAAATTTGAATTTCTAATTGACTTAAAATTGTTGTAGGTAAACTTTTGATGGAGAGGCACCCCACCATATTTTGGTCCCCTTGTGCGGCACATTGCATTGACCTCATGTTGGAGGAAATTGGCAAACTTGAGTTTGTCAAGTCATGTGTGGAAAGGGCAAAAAACATATGCAAATTCATTTATAATCATTCATTTGTCCTTAGCACAATGAGGAAGTACACAGAAGGAAAAGAGTTAGCTCGCCCAGGTATCACGAGGTTTGCCTCGAATTTCATCATTGCAGTCCTTGTTGACATCAAGGGATGAATTGAGGAGCATGTTTGTTGGGCGGGAGTGGATTTCCTCTTCCTATGCTACGACCATTGTAGGGATAGATGTGGCGGATTGCATATTTGATGAGGATGGTTTTTGGAAACCCGCTAGAGAAATCCTGCAGGTAAATTTATTGCAATTTAACATTTAGTATTTTACTTTTACTTTAAGTTATATTATTTTATATTTAAGTTTTGACTCAAGTTTTTTGTTTTACTTTATATGTAGGTCACTGAGCCCCTTGTAGCTTTGCTACGAACTGCTGATGGGGAGAAGCCCTCTATGGGCTACATTTATGAGGGCATGGATAGGGCCAAGGAGGCCATCAGAGCCCAATATGCAGGAGTGCAGGAGAGGTATGGCCCTATTTGGGACATCATCGATAGGAGATGGCAGAATCAGCTCCATCGACCCATCCATGCAGCAGCTTACTTTCTGAATCCGGCATATCGTTTCTGTCCTGAGTTCAAGGCGGATGCGGAGGTTCTCACTGGCTTATACACAGTGATTCAGAGGTTGAGTAGCGATGAAGATAGCGCTGCTGCGATTGTTGAGCTAGACCAGTTCAACAATAAAGAGGGGCCACTTTTCTCTAGCAGGATGGCCATAAATGCTCAGACAACACTACAGCCAGGTAAAAATTAAATAATATATTCAATGTTCATGAATCTAGATTCTAATCTTAAAGTTGATTATGTAATTTTAGAGTTAACTTGTAATTTGTAAATGAGACTAATTGTTTCTATTTTCAATTTTTCCCTTATTGCAGATAGATGGTGGCAAATGTTTGGGGCCACAACCCCAAAACTTCAAAAAATTGCCATTCGTATTCTGAGTCAGCCAAGCAGCGCTTCTGGATGTGAGCGCAGTTGGTCCATGTTCGAGCACATCCATTCGAAGAGGAGAAACAGGTTGACAGTGCAGAAGTTGAATGATATTGTCTTTGTTCATTACAACCTCCGTCTTAGAATCAGACAGATTTTGGGCACTGACTCCTCTCCGATCATTCTAGAGGAGATTGATCCAGAATCAGAGTGGCTCACAGAGGTTGTGGATCCAGTCTTCACTGAGGAAGACCGTGTGTGGGTTGACCAGGTGGATATAGAGGCTGAGGCAGCTAGAGCACGTTCTTCAGGCATTGGTAGACGCACACGTGCACGCACAGGCACAGGCCCTAGCGACGTTCATGAGCCCATCTTACATGCGGGAGATATGGCTCGGCAGTCCTCTAGGACCTACATTAGACGCCTTGCTACTAGGATGATGTTGAGGATGATGATGATGACTATGAGTCTGAGGCTTGAGCTGGAGCCTTGTTTTTATATTTTGTTTACAGATATTGATACTGAATCATTGATAGACATATGTTTCAAACTTTCATGGATCTTCATCTTAGATTCTTACATACATTTATGATTTGATGTCTTATGGATCATCTTACATACATTCTATGATTTAAATCATTGTGATCATTTGATTTCTATTTACTTCAGCTAGCCTACAATTTACATTTTAGATAACATAGTTACATATGTGATGGATTTTATGTTCCATGTTTATGTATGTTAAGTTTTAACTTCTATTTGATGATGTTATAGTGTGTTTAAGTTATATTCAATAAAGGGTGCATGAAATAAGTTTTAAATTGTTAAAATCTTTAAATTTAAAGGGTTTTTTCAAATTTGCCGATTCATCGCCGATTCATTGCTGATTCATTGCCAATTCACGATTCGATTCGGCCTTGCCAATTCCGATCCGATTCCGATTCTTGTTACTTTGGTTGTACTAGTCATAAAGCTGTCGTAACTGGTCCTGGAGAACGTTCAAAGGTGACCCTACCTGTCATTGTTGAATACTTACATGGCATCACTCCTGGTGGTATGTAAATCCTTGGCTATATCATTTTTCTGTTATAAATCTGAGATTTCAACTTCTTATAGTTTCAGTTAATTCAGTCAAGGAAAAGAGACATGTGTATGCATAAGTTTGAATGAACTGTGTGTTATCAGAATTTAATTCCTATGTTATATTGTAAGCATTTGTTATGTATATCCTATATTGAATGAAATCTAAAGTCACTTGGCAAATAATGACAAACAAATATAAACATTAACAACTGAGGACAAGTCAGAGAACTTTGGAACCAACTTGCAAGCAAACTAGTTGACAAAATTATAGTTACTAGAAAAGCACAAAAAAAGTGATTAGCAAGGGGCATCTAACACTGGTTTATAATGAATCACTACATATGAAATATGAATTAACTTATACTAACTTTAAACTACCCAATTGAATCCCAAAATCTTATTGCATAATAAAACCATACAAACAGCACTTGTACCCAAAAAGTGATGCTATCATAGAAGAAGCCTACTCCTTGTCCATGGAAGACCTATATTCACCTGAACATATGTGTTCGCCGCAGGAACTAGACTGGTGTTCTTTGAGCCAACAAAAGCTGAAAAATTCAATAACAAATGAATGTGTTAGAAAACAAATACTAAAAAGGCAAATATCCCAAACATGTGATGTTAATTGAGAGGGTTTATCAACCGTAAAGAGAAAAAATTTAAAAATTTGTTTTTCTTTGGGAGTGAGGGTGACAGGGATAGTTTTATAATTTACTTCTGGCCATACCATGAATCATTAATGTCCCAAATGCCTTTGTAAGGAAAAGCATCCCAATCCCACATGCAAATGCTACAAAAGACATCCTCGACAATTGTTGTTGTGTTTCGACTTTATCCTGCAGCCACAGATCCCTTATCAGAAATGGAACGAACTATCTGAATTTGTCAAAAAGATAAGTGCCAGAACCAAATCAAATAAATCAATAGTACTATTCTATTACCAACAATGAAATATCTAATGAAATTTAGCAGGTTCATCTTTGTATTACCTAGTTATCTTGAAAAGGATCCCTTACATTTTAAAATTTATCTTTTCCAAATTAGAGCAACATAAATAATGTTGTGCCCCTAGAAAACGATTAATTTTTGGTACAACTATAAATATCACAAAAAAAAATTGCTTTTAAGATAGATCTGTTTTTACTATGATAGGATGGAAAAATCAATTTGAACTTTGCTGCTTCAAACTTCAGCTCATTAAAAAATCTTATGCATAAAAGTTGAAATAATTAAAGGTTAATATAGCCTATTATGAGGAAAATGAATTGAAAATTTTATTCTCAATAAACCTATAATATGCAGCCCTCAAAACCAACTCTTCTAATTGTATGCAATAAAATACAGACCCTCTAATTCTTTCTGTCTAACAAATGAAACATGCATACATATATGTGTCACTATGTGACATGTGTTGTAACTCAATTTGCAAATGTCAAATTTTGCTTGAGTCCCAACTCTTTTCTACACATGGGCCTCAATTTTCCCATCACATAAAACCAATATAAAAAATCTTTGTATGGGTCTAAGTGTTATCCTTTCTCATTCCCCATGTGCCTACTCATGAGACAAGTTGCAAGGGTCCTAGAAAAGTTCAAACCTTGATCTTCACCACTTTTCACTACACTATCTCATCAAGAGTGCAAGTTCAAACCTATTCTTATGTCCATGCCTAACCAGATGGATTCTTCGTCATCCCCAAATCCTATCATGAGGTATCCCTAACCCCAAAATCCCTAAAACGCCAACATTTTGCACTTTTCACTCTCACTTACCTACATACACAACCCAAATTGCCATGTAATGTCCCAATTTTGGGGGTCTCTTACAGTGCAGCTGAAGCTGACTTTCAAAGGCTATGTCAGCATGATCAGTGAAGTTTCGATGCCGCCAATGTATTTGAGCAATTTGATGGAGATGAATAACACTTTCTGGAGTGATTTCAAACTTGTCTATAATTATTATTTAAGGTAAGTGTTTGTCAAGTCATAGATCAATATTACTAATTCTAGAGAGTCAGCAATTGCATAACTCAATGATTTCCTCATGAGAAAAGGTCTTTGCAATATTTTTAGAATGGTGTTAAAATAAAAGTTATATTTTATATTTAACAAACATTTAAATATATAATATAGTGTGCAATGACCACTTTCTAGGTCTGTCCTAATAGTGATCTCGAGACATAGACTTGGGCAGAAACTAGAATTGAGTATTACTGAAGTGATTAAATTTCTTTAGCTATTATATATCATAGTTCAGAAACAAAATTTAAAATATTATTATTTGGTTCTCTGATATTGTTGTCTTACTTACCTTGACTAATTTCTATAGTAGATAATAGAATTATTGTGCTTGGGTATAGAAACAGTCTACAAGAGGTTCCCTCGTGGTTCTCACCCATTTTGGGATCTCCACCTCAAGGTGACCAGATTATTCCTCTCCCTTCACAAACTCTCTATCCATTGTAAGTATAAAAGAAAGATCAAGGACTTAGCTTAGTATATAGTATTAATTTATATATTACATATATAAGTATTGTTGTCGGTATAATTGCCTTTGTTGGGACTGGTTAAGTTAGTCGTTAGGAAGTTGTTAGTGATCAAAAAGTAAACCGTTATGTCGCGACGGTTGAGTCACACCCCTTCAAATGGTATATGTACACTCTCACTATAGACGAGGGATCATTAGCATTAGTATTGTGTTGTCATATGATATTGATGTACTTGAAGAACATTAATGGAATATATGGTGGTTTCCTATTAGACACTTGCAATTGCTTTATATGCTATACTTCCTTATTACAGTAGCATGTATCAAACTAGTTTACTAAAAGGATTATAGTAAACTGGTTTGATACAAGCTACTCTATATGGTGGTTTCCTATTAGACACTTGCAATTACTTTATGCGTCATACTTCCTTATTATAGTAGCATGTATCAAACCAGTTTACCATAACATGTATCAAACCATTTTGAAACCAGTTTAATATATGGTGGTTTCCTGTTAGACACTTGCAATTACTTTATGTGTTATACTTTGTTATTACAATACCATGTATCAAACCAATAAACTATAAAGGATTACTTTATGTGTTATACTTTGTTATTACAATGCCATGTATCAAACCAATTTACCATAATCCTCTATAGTAAATTGGTTTGATACATGGCATTGTAATAACAAAGTATAACACATAAAGTAATTGCAAGTGTCTAACAGAAAACCACCACATATTCCATTAATGTTCTTCGAGAACATCAAGATCATATGACAACAAAATAATAATGTTGATGATCTCTAACCTATAGAAAGAGTGTACATATACCATCCAAAGGGGTGTCACTCAACCGTCATGATGTAACGATTTATTATAGTAAACTAGTTTGATACATGCTATTGTAATAAGGAAGTATAACACATAAACTAATTGCAAGTTTCAAACAAGAAACCACCATATATTCCATTAATGTTCTTCAAGTACATCAAGATCATATGACAACACAATACTAATGTTAATGATCCCTCTTCTATAGTGAGCGTGTACATATACCATTTGAAGGGGTGTGACTCGACCATCATTACATAATGGTTTACCCTTCGATCACTAACAACTTCCTAATGACTCACTTAACCATTCCCAACAAAGGCAATTATGCTGACTACAAGCATCTATCTCTTTATATACATACATAATCTATATAATTCTAAGTTTAACATTATTAGTGAATATTTATATAATATATCTATATCAAACTAATTATCAATTCTTTGTTCCTAATAGAGATCAAATATATATCCTTTTTCTACAAGTATATATGTATACATATATAAATTTTTATTAATGTCGAACAAGAGACCACAAAAAGGGTCAAAGGGACTACCATAACACAACAAGAGAGACCTAATTTTATTAATGTCGAACAAGAGACCACAAAAAGGGTCAAAGGGACTACCATAACACAACAAGAGAGACCAATCAATAGCAAGAACCCCAAACAGTGCGCGAGAAAAAGCATAAACAACTACAAACAAGAAAAAAGAATTGGGGTTAGTCGTCAGCCACAACCTAGATGTGACCTACTATAGAGAAGAAATCCAAAACCAAGAGATATAGCCCAGGGTGAGCAGAAACTCTATGCGGTAGCTAAGAAATACTAAAAATGGAGAGTTGTTGCCATGAGTCACTCCTACAAGGCCTCACACTATGCTCAGGGATAATGGAACCAAGCGACTATTGGATACCCTGAACCAAGGAGACCATTGAGAAGGACGTGATGAGCTGATTCGTGGTCTATCTTAAAGGAGACTGAATTTGTATGGTATGGTCCCAAAGCCTCGTGGTCTCTTGAAGGTAAAGGGCCAGGTACCGTTGATTGGTATACTTGAAGGAGAATAGAGACCGGCACCCCCTAAAAAGACAATAAAACCTCCCTCTAATCTCATAACAAATGGGGAAATGGAAGATAAAGTGTGTCTCCATCTTAGGGTCCCCCATGTCACAAAGTTGACATATCTCATCCTCCCTATCAATCTAGTGATTCATCTGGATACAAATTCATTGAGAGCCCACCCTAAAAGACCCTAAGAAGTTATGCAGCGCATGTGTTCAACACCTGGAAAGGTATGAAGTCTACACAACCATCCCATCCTGTAGATCAAGAAATTGCTCAATGTAGAAGGTCATCCTATATCACAACCCACCCCAAGGGTCGACCAAAGTCATACACATATATTGCCTATAAACATCCATCATCACATACCCATTAAACTCCTGATGGGAAGGGAGGAGGTGATTGGGTGCATCCAAGTACTTGAATGGAGAAAGGTGGTCCATCTAGATCCCCACCAAACTCAATAGAGTAGACACCTAAGCAAACCAACATCGAGCCCAACTAGTGGAGTCAGCACCCATAGTCAACTTCGAGAAGTGAAATAATAGTATCTATACTGCCTCTTAGTTGAGTCTGCGACTCTGCACAGAACCAAAGGCAATAGAAGAATAAGACCAGGTTGAAGATAACACAAAGTCTAAGAGGGTTTGCCCCAAACTCAACCAAAATAATACTATGAGTAGCCTAGTGACATTTAATGATACGTCTAAGAAGAAGGGTCTAGACACTCTCCACCAAAGCCCAATTCAACTCCAAGAGAGAGGGCCCCAGACTATAGAACCATAGAGCACCATTGGTCTGATCAAAGTTTCCAAGGGAGCCATCTTAGACATGGTGTCCAAAAAATGATATTGAAAGAACTATCTCAAGCAAAGCGACAGAGCCATACCCCTTGTTGATGCGAGGTTGCATAGCGAGTCTCATGTTGAAACAGGGTCCAAAAAACTTGACCCACACGTGTATGAAGAAGACATCTCAACCTCTACGCCTTAGAAGAAGTCGAGATGAGAGGTCTTCAACCAATTGAAGACCATCGCTTGAGTCTTGCTCAAGTTAACCACCAGTTATGGCAAGTCAAAGGAGGCCAAGCCATCAAGCAATCGTTGAAGATTCTCTTAGGAGGGAGCTAAAAGAGCCACATTGTTCACAAAGAGCAAAATGGAGATCAAGGTATGATCTAAGAAGCAATCATCCTCCAGGAGCGAGTTCTCTCAAAGGAAAGCCTCCATCTCATCAATAAACATGCCAAATAAGGTAGGGGAGAGGGGATAACCCAAATTCACCCCAATGGTGCTCTATATGGGATTTGAGAAGCCCCGATGAATTCTAAATCTGCCCACCACACTATAATACAACCTCATGATGGTTCTCAAAAGAATCTCTGAAATCCCCAATGTCCCTAAGTCTCTGAAACAAGGCCACTTGAGGAACAGATTCAAATGCTTTACGAAAGTCTACGAAGTAGCAAGTAGACTTTCACAAAGCAGTACCTAGCCTCCTTAATGATAGCCCGTAGAATCAAGATGTGGTCCATAGTCTCAAAGTCTGCCCTAAAACCTGTAGAGTCGATCCAGCTCCTTCTAAAGAATAGTATGCAGCATTGTAGTATATAGCTTAGAGAATGTATGCCCAACCACAATAGTCTTGTACTTGTTGGAGCTTGAGGTCAGCTCAACCTTGCAAATCACATGAATAATATGTCGCAACCAAGAAGGGGGAAAACTAGAACACACTACCTTGTTGAAGAGTGTAGACAGGAAAGGGCCCAAAACTATGATGCCCAACTTGAAGAGTTCCGCTTGGAACCCTGCCTCATCCACAATTTTGTCATTGTTCATAGATCTAACAGCCTCGCTGACATTAGAGACAATGAAGAGATGACAATGGTGCGAGGGGGTGAGGAGGATACAAGATTGGTTATGAATGTCATAAAGGGTGGAAGCAAGCGTGACCAAGGAGTCAAGGTCCAACATGGAAGGGGGAGGCAAATGCCAAAGGAAAAGAGCGTGTGAAAAGGACTTAGGGGACTGCAAAAGTGAGGTGCAGAGGGATCTATACTGCGAAGCAATGAAAAAACACTTTTTACGGCGAAGGCAGCGACAGTCTTCAATGACATGAATTCGGGGATACAAGCGAAGTGGCAGCGCAAATCGAGCAATGATAGCATGATTTACATATTTATTTACAATCACTTATATAGTATAGCTTAAAAGTATGTATATATATAATGATACTTACCCTACATAGAATTTATATAATATTATTAAATAGGACTATGGTGCTCAACATAAAGAAGGATTGATTTATGGTACAACAAGGCAAGTTGTTCAGTCATATAGTATACAAGGAGGGATTGAAGACCAACCATGCCAAGACAAGTGTTATCATCCAAATGGAAAGCCCCTAAGGATGTGACTGGGGTAAAATACTTGGGACATGTGGGCTATTAGACAGTTCATCAAAGAGTTTGCCCAAATCTCATTTCGATTAGGTATAGGAGGGTGAACCATTTCTATGGGGAATAGAACAAGAGGCATTGAAAAAGCTGAAATCTAGAGTGGTAAGAGCACTATCTTAGTTCATCGTAATTGGGACAAGGAATTCCATGTGGAACACTTTGAACTATGACATCAGCGCCACATTAGCAAAAGTTGGTGCAAGAGGGTTGGACCATCGACAAAGATAAGGCACATCTTGTTGCAAAGGGATATGCTCACCAGGAGGGAATTGATTATAAAGAGACATTTGTACCCACTGCTAAGCTCAAAAGTATCCAAGTTATGTGCACTCTAACTACACAAAAACAGTAGAAGCTTCACCAGAAGGATGTCTAGAGTGCTTTCTTGAATGATAATCTTACAGAAGAAGTCTACATGGTCCAACCCAAAGGCTTCATTGATGAACATAATCCTCTCAAGGTATGTCATCTAATTAAATCACTAAATGGGCTTAAACAAGCACCTCAAGCTTCGTACATTAAAAGAGATGGTCACTTCTGCAGCATGGTTTTATTCAAAGTCCTTCTAATCCTAATCTATATATCAAAAAGGTTGGAATAAAGATTGTCATACTTGTGTTTTGTATGTGGATTATCTTACCATTATAGGAAGCATAGATAATCTCATTGAAATTGTTTAGCATGATCTGAAAAAATCTTTTCATATGACTGATTTGGGGCTACTCTATTATTGTCGTGGCTTAGAGTTTTGGCAGCAAAAACATCATATCTTTATCACTCAGATGAAATATGCCAAGACACTCCTAAATAAGTTTAGAATGACTAGTTGTAAGCCTATGTCTGCTCCGATGGAACAAGGTTTACAACTCTCTCTCTTCTAGGATTCACCTCGTGTAGATGCAACTCCCTATAGACAACTTTTTGGGAATCTCATTTACTTGACATATACCAAACCAGATTTATGCTTTGTCGTCGGCTATCTATCCAGGTTTATGCAAAAACCAAAGGAATGATATTGGGTGGGAGCTAGGTATGTTTTACGATATGTTTGAGGCACTCTTGAGCATGGTCTAGAATACAATAAGAATGATAATTTCTTCTTGCAAGGATATGTTGAGTCAGACTATGTTGGATCTTTAGATGACCGGAAATGAACGTCAAGGTATATCTTTCATCTTAGATCTGGGCCTATTTCATGGATAAGTAAGAAATAAAGTGTTACTTCTCTATCATCCACTTAAGTTGAATATAGTATTGCACAAGAACTATGTGTGAGGCGATATGGTTGCATTGCATCCTACCAAAGATGGATATTTCAGAGGATCAGCCAGCAAATTTGTTTTGCAACAATCAAGGTGTATTGAAACTTGTTAACAAGCCTATTTTTCGTAAGCGCACCAAACATATTGAGTTGATTGTCATTATATTCGAGCACAGGTGATCGAGCGCCACATTCAACTCCACACTTGTCTCTCCGCTTCACAGGTTGTTGATGTACTCACTAAGCCTCTTGGCAAGGTGAAGTTTGAGCTCTTTCAGGGATTCATTTATAGACCTAATGTATTAAGGTGACCAATGTTAGCATTAATACATTAGTTACTGTAGTTGTCTTTCTATTTGACAATTTAGTTACCTATTACGTAACCAACCTAGAAAATCCTCTTCTATTTCTCTTTCATTTGTATACACTCTTCACTACAATATAACTTCTTCGTCCCATTCTGTGTTTTCAATGTATATATCCATTCTCGCTTCGTTTTCTTACCTAAAGCTTTTTGTCTATATATGCATTGTTCCCAAAAAAATTGCTTTTGGTTTTTCTCTCCATCTAAAGAGCTGATTTGACCCAAAATAAATTGCCCTTTGACAAAGGAGATGCAATCCACCAACAAGTTCACCAAGGTTAAACTTGGTAACCAAACACAACGAGGTTGCCAATAGGATGCGCAAGATGCAGTTGCTTTGTTCACATAGAAAAATGATAAGTTGTAGGAGGAAAAGAATTGGTTGAAAGAAGAAAATGCACATCTTTTTCAAACCATTGCAAAGATGAACAACTCTTCTCAGAGGGTTGATCCTATTTCAACATCTTTTCCCGAACACACTAAGCGGATGGAGCAGAAGGCCAAGGTCATTGATGATTAGTGCAACCACATAGAATCAGAAGGTGTGTAAGTAGTTTGAAGTCCTTACAAGCTATTGAAGCATGAAAGGGAGATGATAGCCAAGTTGAATGTCCTCCTTACATCATTCAAACGGCAACTTAGGATTCTTGATGGGGATCTAGGTGTTTGGAAGAGCATGACAGAAGTTGATTTGGATATTCTATGCACATGTGAGATAGTTTCTTCAGCAGAAATGTGTTATGACTATTAGCATTTAATGATCAATAACGATCAAGTTATGCAAGGGCTAGTAGCAAAAATCAAGGTGATAGTGGATCATTGCAATGATTAAGAATACATGATCCGTTAGCACTTTCAAGAATTGACATGCAAGGTAATTGCTGAAAATGGTGAGTTGATCAAGGAGGAAGATGCGCATATGAGATCATTTCTTCTACAGAAATGTATTATGACAATTTGCACTTCATGATCAATAATGAACAAGATATGCAAGGACTAGTAGCGGAAATCAAGGTGATAGTTGATCATTGTAATGATCAAGAACACATGACCACTGAGCACTTTCAAGAATTGACATGCAAGGTAATGGCTAAAAATGGTGGGTTGATCAAAGAGGAAGATGAGTTGAAAATGAAGTGGCAAATCAATAATGAAAACATGCTCAATTGAAGTGTCATGTTCCCCATTTGAATACAATGCAGAAGATGGAAGCTCCAAAATATAAAATGTGTTGAAACTATGACTGCTGGATGATGAGCAAACTATGATGACATGAAGAAAGGAATGAAAACACGAAAGAAGGAACAGACCATTATCAACAACAATAATACCCTAGCATGATAACATTGCCTTCTTTTTTGCATTTCATCCTTATGGAAATCTACGAGCACACATATAATCAATGCAATTAATGATTAGTTAGCAACAATGTAAGGAAATATAGAGTAAGATATGAGAAGCATCATCTATTAATTGTTAAGAATATCGGTTTGGAGAGAAATGTTCACTAAACAACAATTAGTCACAACATTTGCTAATTACAATAAAATTGCTAGGCCCTAAAATAAGGAAGGGTGGCAATGATTGCACAAGCCTTAACCAATGCCCGAATTAATTAACAATATCAATTAAGCTCTTAACCAAGGTGTTAGCAATGTTTTATGCACAAACAATAATCCATTAAGTAATTATCACTTCCAAGGTGTTAGCAATGTTCTATGCGCCAATGATAATCCATTAAATAATTATCGCTTACACAATAGTTATCAGTTATGAAGATTAGAATTAATAGGAGATTTTTAAATCAATAAGCTATAGACAGGTACAATCATTAGAGGATGAGGTCATCATGCTAATAGATTTGTAAAGTCAAGATCTAATCACTAAACAGACCTGGCTAGCATACATCTTAATTATGAAGCAGCACAATTTGGCCAACTCTAAACACTCATGATTCACTTCAAAAGCAGTGGCTCATGATATTGGAGTGGTCAATGATACTATACATATCATTAATTAAGGACTCTGACAAAAGTTGTTATTAGGAAGGGGAATAGTCTCTCATGAAGAGATACAAACCAAGTGAAGGCATGTCTCTCAAAGATGCAACTATTTCCTGAGGAAAGATATATATAAAGGCTGGGAACAGAAATTAATGTGGCGAAGAATCATATGGGAAACATTGACCACATTAATACAACGATTAACCTAAAAAGACAAGCATATCCATGTTAGTGGATTAAACTATTAAGTTATTAATATATTAATACATCAATTTGAATCATAAATTAGACAGCTCACTGCTATGAATTGAGAATAAACTTTTATAAACGCAATAAATTCAATAATGTGATTAAATTTAAGAGAAGAGTTGATATTATAAGAGACTAAACTTCTACACAATTAAGTAGAACCATCCATCAAAGTTGGATTAGAGGATGCAAGGTATAATCAACCAATGGTCATTATCTCTATCATGTGAAACTGAAGGAGGACTGGACCAGGGAGATTACAATGATATCAGAGGTTGATCCTACCATCCTGAAAGGTAAAGATGAAACAAGGAATAAGGACCAGCATCTAAAAACAGAGATTAATCAATCAGAGAAGTAAAGAATAAGAGGACAGGTACGCAATATTGAATATGACGATTAAGTAAAGATTAATATAATAACCAGCAATGGACATAAGGGTGGTCAATCAGATTGAGTTGAATATAATCTCACATTTAATACATTATTTGAAGAAGCTTATTTATTAAAATAAGCATAGTCAGGTTTTTAGTTTCTAAATCACAAATCAAATCTAATAATGAATTATTTATACACCTTATCATACTTGGAGGAAGAGTGGGTAAGAGTGTACAAGGTTGATCTCTAAGTGAAATCAAGGGGGATGATTTCCACTATTGGAGGTAAGACCTATCAGGCTATGGACCCCACTACAGGCTTCCTAACATTCCCTTGTGATGAGTAAAATACTTAAGAGGGAGGTATGGTTAGGGAAGGCAAGCGACTACTAAGCAAGACACCTCGGGGGAAGCTTTTGGACAAAAGGCCAAAGTTTTACCCTTGGACTTAGTGAGGTCTCCTTGGCCAACCCTAAGATGTCCTAACCTATATAGATAATGTTCTCTATAAAATGTGATTATATATATACAATAATATATCTATAAACTCAATGAATTAGTGAGGGTAGTCAGATTTTACAAGTATTATCTTAATCACAAAATCAAATCTACTAATGAATTATAAATTCACCTCATTATAGTTGGATGGAGGGAGAGTAGGTAAGAGGCTATAAGGCTGATCTAAAGCGAACCCGGGGGGGGGATGATTTCTAATCTCAGACTTTGACTTATTGAGCTGAAGACCCCACTACGAGCTTCCTTATATTCCTTTGTGATGAGTAAAATACCCAAGAGGGAGGCATGATTAGGGAAGGCAAGCACCTACTAAGCAAGACACCTTGGGGGAAGCTTTTGGACAAAGGGTCAAAGTTCTGCCCTTTGTCTTGGTGAGGTCTCCTTGGCCAACCCTAAAATATCCTAGCCTATATAGATAATGTTCACTATTATTATACAATAATATATCTATAGGCTCAATGAAAAAACACTTGATTTTTAGTCAAGAGCATAATGATGAAATAAATTTTCCTAAGCCTAGCTTATTGAATTGTAGGGTTGTAACGATGTTGGCATTATGTGTATACATCGTGTGTGCTTCGTGTCATCATCTATTGATGTTCCTACTTCATACACGCTTCGTGCCTTCATGCATCGGTGTCCCTACTCCGTGTATGCTTCATGTCTTCATACATCAATGCGTAAGCTCTGTGTATTCATAGATTCATATGTATATTTCATATTTCCAAGTGTATGTGTGGTTATTCCTTGGTTTTATATTAAAGATCATAAATGGAGACCAGTTATTGTGTACAGCAGGACAATCCAAATTGACATGATGTCAAGACCTTGTCCCTTCTCTCGGAGTGAAGAGAGAAAAACTAGCTTAAGAGAGCAAACCCTAAAATTCCTAAATGTGAGTTATTGGATTCAAAATTCACAAGTTGAGATAAACTTAAAATTTCATTACTTGATGACAAGCAAATTTTAGGAAGGGTGGACTATGGTGTCCCTATTTTGAAAGAAGATTCAAAACTAAAAGATTATTAAAATAAAAAATAATAAACAATACTATTATATTATATTATAAATAAATAATATTTTTTTGATAATTTTATATACCTCAATGAATAAATATAGATAAATGAATGATATCATAATATTTAAATATTAATAATAAATATTATTATTATATTAATACTACTGAAATTTTATAAATCTAAAATATCTTTACATCCATAAAACTATAACATATATCAAATATTAACATTAATAATACATAATAACATATGTAAAATTATTAACTGTACCTTCTAAGTGAAAGTCACCTTCAAAATGTGACAATGACATGGCTAATCAATAATGAAAACATGCTAAGTGAGAGTGTCATGTTCCTCATTTAAATGTGATGGAGAAGATGGAAGCTCCGAAATATAAAATTTGTCGAAACTATGACCATTGGATGATAAGCAATGTAATGTTCCCGTCATTAAATAAATAATATATTAAAACTTTGTTTATCGGACCAATTGAGTTAGCATATCGCAGACCCATTTTATTTTAATTATTTCATAGGTGTTTGTCGTGTCTTCAGTTGACATGTACTTTGTCCTTGACGAGGTATATATGTCCGTTAGGTTGAGTTGTTTAGACATGCAATTGAATCGTTTTATTGTACTATGAACTCCTATTGGAGTTCAGTATTGTTTTCCATTTCAAAAGTGGAAGATCTTCCCTACTTGGCTATTCAGGTTTTGATGGAATCCAACCCTCACCATATTTCATTATGTGTATTACTTTGCTCAGATTTGGCAAATCGAAGCACCACCTTTGTTTGCAAATATAATTAATATTCGGTGACAATATTGCATATCTTTCTGTTCTTCCTATGTTCCCCGGTGAATATTAATTGTATATTCTAATTAGCAACAAACTCAAAAGGCTTACTTTATTACCTTAAGTTGCAGCAAGATCCCAAACACCATACATCATCCTTCATGGGTTGTGCATCCCTCCATTTCCCCTCTATCTTACCTTCCATTTGCCCTCCATTTGCCCTCCATCTCACAACATCTCCCTCCACCGTACTTACTCACAATCCGTACACTCAACTTCCGCCATTGTCGTATGTACATCTAAAGCAACTGTACGGACTTCCTTTACCCTCCACCGAATGTCTAACACATCCCACAATACCAACCTTGGTTTGCCATATAGGGGGTAACTCACGTGGGTACTAAGTTAGGAAAATTACAAGCAACCTATGCTGACCTAAAGAAGGGAAAGATAATACAAAAGAAGGAACAAACCAATAGCCTAGCATGATAATTATGTTAACACCTCCTTGTATTCCACATTTCATCCATACAAAAATATAGGACCCCGCATATTATCAATGCAATTAAATATTTATTTAGTTAGTAACAGTGGATGGAAATATAGAGTAAGATATGAGTAAGCATCATCTATTAATCATTAAGAAGATCGGTTGGGAGAGAAATGTTCATTAAACAGCGATTAGTCACAAAATTTGTTGGTGACGGTACAACTGTTAGGCATTAAAATAAGGAAGGGTGGCAGCATTTGCACAAGGCTTAACCAATGCCCACATCGATTAACAATATTAATTTAAATTTGAACCAAGGTGTTAGCAATGTCTTAACGCCAAGGATAATCCATTAAATTATTATCACTTACGCAATATTTATCGATTATGGAGATTAGTACTAATAGGAGACTCTAAAATCAATAAGCTATAGAAATGTATGATCATTAGAGGATGAGCTCCTTGTGGTAATAGATTTGCATAAGTCAAGATCTAATCACTAAATAGATCTGACTAGCGATTCACTTCAAAAGGAGTGGCCAATGATATTATAGATACCCTTAATTAATGACTCTGACACTAGTTATGAAGGGGAATAGTCTCTCATGCAAAAGATACAAATCAAGTAAAAACACGTCTCTCTAAGATGCAACTATTTGGCGAGGGCATATAAATATGAAGGTTGGGATCAAAAATTAATGGGGGAGCAATCATATTGGAAATTGCTTTCTCACATGTTAGAAAGTGGCTCTCAATTCATTACAATATGGAAGATCTCCTTAATAAACATGGACCGCATTAATACAACGATTCGTCTAAAAAGGCAAGCATGTCCACATTTATTGATAGAACTATAAAACTATGAAGATATCAATATATGAATACATCGATGTGAATTATATATTAGATAGGTCATTACTATGGATTGAGAATAGTCTATTATAAAAGCAATAAATTCAATACTGTGATTGAGTTTAGGAGAAGAGTTGATATTATAAGAGACTAAACTTCACGATTATGTAGAACCATATATTAGAGTTGGATTAGAGGATGTAATGCATAATCAATCAATGGCCATTTTCTCTATCATATTAGTTTGGAGGACTAGACCAAGGACATAAAAAATAATAGCATTTGGAGCGTGTATAAAACATTCCTTTCCACAGCCACCTGGAAGTGCATTCTTGACATGATCAAATTTTGTCTTGCAAGTGCTAGTCATGCTTTAAACACAACAGTATGGCAAGTTAATCTCATGGCAGGGATAGGCATTGACAGGATATACAATTGGGCAACATTGTTGTCTCATAACAATTGGAGCATAAGGCACTTTGCATGTCACATCATGCGATTGCCCTCTATCGGGATGTAGTACAAGTGCAAGTGCCTACAAAGGAATGGGGATATTATAAGCCACTCAGTCATGTGATGCCCTGTATGTCGACTATCTTCTACTAGACTCACCAAGACAAACTAACAAGAGGTGATCAGCCCCCAAGAAAGCATCCACACTACGAGGTGTGCCAATGAGAGGAGTCATCTGACAACCGCAATGAGGACACACACCCCATTGAGGTGCCTTCAACAAGTGAAAGAGCAGCCAAATTCATACTAGCAACAAGCAAAGGAGGTGACCTGGAGCCTGAAGATATTGCTACTATCATTCCTACCACATTAATGGTGGTGTTTCAATCGGCTGCATTATCCGTATAGACACTGACACCATTGCCTTTGACACCAACAGGGGAGGGTCAATGCTCACAGGTAGTAACAAAGGGGGAAGTGATGACTGGCCCACCATCTTTGGTCGTACTATCAAGTGGCCAAGAAATAAATGCAGCAAGGGTGGGGCAACCGCCACTTGAGAGTAAGGCATTGCCAATAGAAAGGTTCAAGGGACAATCACACCACTATAGACAACTGGTTGCAGCTATTAGGGGTACTAATGGAAGCAATGCTTGTGGATTCTCTGGGACTCAAGCTGGAAGTTTCAAGGATGGATGTAGAAAGAGTTGAACGGGGAAGCTACACATAGGGAAGTACACCAAACTGAAGCACACCTAGGATGCAAAGGAAAGTCCTCTGGGACTCAAGCTGGAATTTTCAAGGATGGATGTAGAAAGAGTTGAACGAGGGAGCTACACATAGGGAAGTATACCAAATTGAAGCACACCCAAGATGCAGAGGAAAGTCCTCAAGCCCCAACATCATCGCCAAAGGAGGAACTAGGAGGGGAATGGCAAGATGTGATGTTACGGCTTGAGAAGGCAAATCCTCATGATCCCTTCAGCAACCTTCAAAGAAATGATGCAACTCAAAGAAATGGCCCTCTTGACGTCCCAAGCAGGGACACTTATTGAGAAATAGAATATTGGCCAAGACTCCTTGGTTGCTCAAGCAGCAAAGAGGCTCTTGAGATTTATGCGGGGACAATGTCATCAAAAATTTACTAGATGTTTTAAAGCTAGAGGATAGCCACAAGTGGAGCTAGATGACATGAGGGCTGCCTAGCACCCTCCTCTGCTTCAAGAGTCTGATCATCATGGTAAATTCCTCTACACACTTCATGGCGTAGTGAAATGATTTGTTAGTTTTCAATAATCGTTGCAAATATATTTGCATTGCCTCTTATGGTGTATGTTTTCCAATGGCAAAGATATCACTCTTATTTATATTAAGGACGAGACATGGAGAGACATGTTTCCTCATGAGACATGTCTATCCATTATCATCTACTTAATATAATAACAAATGATTATTTAATTATATAATATCTCATATATTTAATTTATATATACATATTATATTTTTTTTTTAAATTTTTTTTTGGCACTTTAGTCTCATAGTTTGTCAAACTGGAGCTACCAAGCATCAACACTCCCTCTTAGCCAGGGAGGATAAACACATGACCATATATTACCTCAATGTGATATAAAGATATTGGGAGTAATGGCCTCCTGAATGTCAACTCAACTAACATTCACCACGTACTCTTTGAACAATGGCCTCCTAAATGTTGAGTTGCAAGATATTCACCAAGTACTATCAGTAATGGCCTCCTCAACGTCAACTCATTTAATATTCACCAAGTACCCTGTGTAATGGCCTCCTAAACATCCATTTGCATAATATTCACCATGTACTCAAAATGTTTATAAGGTATGTGCACACACATCTCATAATGCTTACCATATGAACATTCACCATGCAAAGTATAATCTATCATGGTTTGCATAGACAACGTAACATATCCAACATAATAGAAAATTAAGTTATTGTAAGATCGTCACCTTTCGATGACTTCTGCAAATACAAGTTATAATCATTTGGAAGTCATCACTTCCTAATGATGTACACAGGGGATAGGACCATTAAAACCATGTAGTCACACATATGAACTTTTCGACTCCCTCTGAATATCAATCTTCATAATTGCTCATCCAATGTTACCTCTGAAGAGGTGTCAAACTCCCTATGAGTCTGAAATCAATCTCCCTTTTTCTTGCAATAACATTCTCGGATAAGATCAAGGAAAATAGCTCTTCTAGTATGCGTAGAAATACAAATAAGAGAATTTACTATTTTAGGAATACAATGCTTAGAAATTGTACTTAAAAGAATACTTTATCTCAGATTGTTAGATATTGCATCCTTCTAACAACTTCTTCCACTAAGCTCGATTTCCCTTAGCAAAATTAGTTGATTCTTTTTTTTTTAAATTCCCAAGTCCTCATTCATTCTCCCTTAATAGCAATAGTATGCTATGACAAAACAACAAATTTTCCTTACATTTTATTGCCCATTGGGTTAACTTTCTCTCCTCACCTTAATTATGATTATGTTATATCTCATTCTAATTTGTTCCTTTGTTAATGGGTGGTTATCTTTCAATAATCTCTACACTTTCCGTAAGACCACCAATCTCTCCTTTGCTACTAAAGATTTTGACATTGGAAACTATACTTTTACCAATTTCTGATTTATTCACTTGTCGCTGCTCTTTATAATGCAATGACTTATCCTTTTGAAATTTCCTCTCAAACATTTGGCAGTTAGCATATGGGTCGTGCCGATAGGAAGGGCTATCATTCAATGTCTTCTCTTATTCTCTTTTCATGTTCAAGACAGGGTTAAGCGATGACCATGTTTAATATGAATCTTACTTTTAAATTCCTTTCAGTCCAACTATCCATTGATGTCATCACCGGAACATCGTTGTCTATTGTCCTTCCCTATATCTTCCATGAAATTTGCCTTTCATACTCCATGTCAGCTTGTTATACCCAAAACTTGAGACTGGGGGTTCAGGACCACCTCCTGCACCATTACTCCCTTTATGATTATCAATGATAATATTAAGATCCAGTTGTATTTACAGTTGTAGGTCGTAAATCCCAAAGTATTTACTTTGTTGCAACCATTTGTAATCTGATAAGTAGGAGATAATTTCCACAAGTCAAATTGTGATGTGAATATCAGGATTTAACTGTGTAATTTTGAGTCAAACTCATTGACCTATGTTTCATGAGTAGTGATTCAACATGAATCCATCTCTCATGAGAATAAATGGATTCACCCCTGTGAGCATCACCTAGATCCAATGAGTGCTAAGTGTTCCATTTACTCTCATGAGAGATGGATTCATGTTGAATCACTACTCATGAAACATAGGTCAATGAGTTTGACTCAAAATCACACAGTTAAATCCTGATATTCACATCACCATTTGTAATCTATTATTGTATTTGATTGCTGCTTTGACTAGCAGCTATTTTTGTGTTTGCCTTTACATTGATCGTTGTTGATGGAATTTGTTTTTCCTAGCTCAATTTTTATTGCCTAATTGATGAATATTTTAATTCAATGTCTGATGATTTGATCAAGACAATTCGGTAACCTAACATAGACTGATATAGCCGGTTGCCTCTTGAACCTCAGATTGTTCCTCTCTCTTTAAGATTCATTAAATTGAATCACTCACTCCAAAAGCAAGTCTCTCGTGTATCATCAAACTCCAGCAGAATGGAGCAAGGCATGCATATCCACCATCTACAAAGTGATCGCTCCATTCTCTTTCTAAATACAAAATAGTCTATGGACATTAAACCTTTTCTTTTTACATTTGTAATCTGGCTCTGATACCATGTTGGTTTTCGATAATCACTGCAAATGTATTTGCATTGCCTCTTATGGTATATGTTTTCCAATGGCAGCAATATCACTCTTATTTATATTAAGTAAGAGACAGAGACATGTCTCCTCATTAGACATGTCTATCCATTATTATCTAATTAATAAAATAACAAATGATTATTTAATTATATATATATTCTCTCTCTCTCTCTCTCTCTCTCTCTCTCTCTCTCTCTCTCTCTCTCTCTCTCTCTCTCTCTCTCTCACACACACACACACACACATTTATGCACTTTAGTCTCATAGTTTATCCAACTGAAGCTACGAAACATCAACATGATTCAAGGAGTTATTGTTACGTCACAACCATATCATCGTAGCTTTGGATGAGGCGAACACAGCCAAGGACAAGGCCACCTAGCAGAATAAACAAGAGTCCAAGGCATATTCAAAGCTGGTCGAGAAGAGTCAAGCACAACTAGCACAAGAATATTCCCAATGACTACTCTGTAGGGTACAATAGTCCAGCTTTCCAAACAACTAGCACAAAGAGACTCATAGTTGGTAGGAAAAGTTATAGAACTAACGATTCATCAAGAGGGGATAAAGGGAAAAGACATCAAACTTAAAAAAATGAAGAAACACATGATGGAGGCCACTAACATTGTAATATCCCCTCTAATATTGAAATCAAACATGAAACCATAGACAACATCCCAAAGTGTAATTGATCAAAGAAAAGATGAATGAGAAAAACTAATTGATTACTAGATAAATAAAATAAATATATGCATTGGATATAGAAATAGATTAATTACATTAAAATATCATTTAAATAATAGTAAGTGATATAGAAATATTATTCTAATATAAATAAATAAATTTCACCAACAAATAAGCATTGTATGATAGATATAAATCAATCCCTAAATAAAGGATAATAAAAACTATCTACACATTATCTATATTAATACTTAGTGCCTAAAACTAATGTTCCTAATAACTAACCCCCCTCGAACAATCCACTTACACAACTCACAATAGGTGTGACTTTTCGAATGGGTGTACAGGTAGTATATAAAACCACATCACCTCAACTAGATAAAGGACAAAAATATATACCAATACAAAATGGAAAACAAAAAGGACAAATAAGGTGAAGAGATTGCAAACAAGAGGGTCCGCTGACAATTCTTATCACATGGCATCCACGTAATACGAAGAGGACACTACATACGGTGGACTAATAAGAAAGATATAAATAACAAAGCCCAAAGATATAACTCCCTTAGAGAACTACATCCAATCACCAAAGAACATTGAAATAGTTCACGAGCAAGACACGTGGGCAAAAGATTCTCTTTTGAAGGTGCAAGTCAAACTTTTCTAAAGGATCACGGGCCATAATCCACGTGACTGGATATCACGCAGGGATAAAAGACTTTAATGTGGTGAATTGTAATAACAACAACAATTTTAGCTTGCAAAACATATCAAGGATTTGTTTAAGGCATTGGATGCCCGACCTCGCCAAGGTAAGTATGATTAATAAATTTATTTGCTTTTGATATTCCTATAAAATAAATATTTTTAAGTATCATGTATTTTTAATATGATATGGTAGGTATTTGGCAATGTTAAAAATAACATTCTAATCCAATCATGATATTTGG
This sequence comes from Cupressus sempervirens, assembly GCA_028749045.1. Taxonomy (NCBI): domain Eukaryota; kingdom Viridiplantae; phylum Streptophyta; class Pinopsida; order Cupressales; family Cupressaceae; genus Cupressus; species Cupressus sempervirens. The sequence continues at coordinate 286,995,421 of CM053783.1, read as the reverse complement.
CAATCTAATACTAGTAATCATAAAGGATTAATGGAGGTGTACTAAGATAGCGATATAAATTCTTGAAGATCTAATTAATTAATTACAACTTCTATGGTGTTAGCATAGGGTCTACACTCGTCTCTTGATGAATGGCTAGATAAGTAATAAATAGAACCTCATAGTGCCAATGCAATAAGTGAGATCCTCGTATGAATGGCTATCGTGCCAATGCGAGAGATGAGTAGCCCTGTATGAATGGATAGATGAGAAATGGATAATATTGTGCCAGTCCATTGGACTGACACCATGGAGATTAAGGGGATCTCTATCATGGGGTATGTGAGGTGTTAAGGTCTCCATCTGACCACCATGACTAGGATCAATAGACAATCTCCATGTGCCAGAATATTCTGATGATGTTAATATATGCATATGTTATTGGCCTTGGATAGAGGATGTCCCGTCCAAGAAGGATCTTAAGGGGTGCGCTCTCAGGAAGACGGCAAGGTAGCTATGAGCTAGGAAGCCTGATCTTGAGACGTCTTTAAGATTGGGGTTAAATTAGAGAGTATAATGATATAGTTAGTTTTGTTATTGGTGCGATTCTAACCATTATTTTGTAGGTATTACTTGTCCCAAGCTAACCTTAATGGTGGAGACATTACAAACATGGTCTGCACAAGGCGACAATTAGAGATTATAGCCACCTAGCGCCTTCGTCCCATGCAACAACATTTCACACCCTCAGCTTCTCCAAATCCAAGGATGTCTCATCGCCCCCCTTTATAGCTTTCTTTACGTGTATTTTGTAATGTCCCCTTTTTACTAGTGTTAGAGGATGAGTTGTTAGTCCATTATTCTGACTCTCATGGGCTAATATTATAGATAGGGGATCTTAGTTGACAAAATTAGAGACCGATTCCCACTTTAAAGGACAGGGGTGTTCAAGACTACTCTTGGTTTGGATCAGTTTAGCACACGTACTATTTATAGTAAGTAACTATTTCAGGAAAATCAGGGATTCTTTTTAGAAGGGCGCCTAAACAATGTGGGAGAAGTGTTGAGATTATGTATCGTTGAACGAAGCAGTTATTCAAAGACTAACTATTTATAGTAAGTCAATGTGAGGAGTTACTATATCTGGTAGGGCACCCCAACTCATGGTATAGTCAATTATGCCAGCACACTTGGACTTGGTATCAGGCTTCATCGGTTAATTAAGTGGAAAGGTCTGTTGGCTCAAGTTCCATGCATTAATTATTAATAAAAGATCCTTTATTAATAATAATTAGTTATCATAAAATTATTAAATAAGTAGGGCCAATTGACTTTAAAAGTGCATTAAATGATTATGATATTAAAGGAGGCCAATTAATTAATGTTTTCTTGAGTCATCATGAGCTCATGATAAAAACAAATGTATTTAATGATTTAAATCAAAAGCAAGTGAATTATCACATGAGGAGCATCATGCATATGCATTTGTCTTGGATTTGGGCATGAGATCTTTGGGAATTGGTGAGACTTTTCCCTAGGGTTTTGTTGCTTGGAGAACGTGATCTTCAAGCAATGTGTCATTTGAGGTGTAAAAATCAAAGATCCCAGAATCACCACGATTTTGGCGATTTGGTGATACAAACAAGGTTGGGCAATTTTTTCTGATCCAATAACTCACTTCAACTATTTTTCCTAAAAAATCGGCAATTCCTGCGATGTGATTTGGTCAAAAATCACCAAAATCGATAGTGGCAACATCGTTGGACGAATTAAAAACAAAACAAAAAAAATGTTTTTTTTTTCTAATTTATTTTCCTTATAGCCCTATAGGGCCTTCTAATTGTTCAATATGACAAGAAGAGAGGAAAAGTGAGAGAGAGGAAGAGAAAAGAGAAACCATAGGTTTACAGCCAGCAAGAGAGAAGAGCATCAAGGAGATCACAAATTAATTTGGGAGGCCATAAGTTTGCATTGGGAGCATTAAGGAGTCAATAGCAACACCCTCAACTCATTTGCAAGAAGTGCTGATTTATTTTTGTTACTGTATTCTTCATTTCTTGTTAAAAAAATTTTTAGTTTTCATTTGTAAATCTTGAATGTTTTCTATTAAACTACAAAGTGCAAACTTGCAAACCCTACGATGTTTTTAGAACAAATTTGCAAACATGTACTTTAAAATTTTCTCAAAAAATGTAGAATTTGCTGATTTTTTTATTAGTTTATTGTTTAAGTTCGTAACAATTTGAATTTTTTTATTGCAGCAACCTTAAGTTTAATTTTTCACAATGCCTAAAAAAGATGAGGCTTGGAAATATACCAAAGAATTTTCTGGAAGAACAAAACATCAAACAAAATGTATGTTTTGTAGAGAAATATATTCTGGTGGCATTTATTGATTCAAATATCATATTGTTGGCATACTTGGACAGGGTGTTAACTTGTGCACTCAACAAAATGTTGAGGCAATATGTTTTTGTTATGTGGCATTAGCAACATTTGAACAAGACAAGTTAGATAAGGAAAGGAAACTTGGACTGTTAAGTGCTATTGGCTCTCATGCTCCCGTATCCACATCCACAGGTTGTGTTGGAGAGGGTTCTTCCAGGCCTCTCTTTTGTCCTAGTGCTAGTGCTAGTACTAGTCATTATGCTACTAATACTGGCCCTATTACATTTGGACCTAGAGTGCGGAAGTAGAGATTGAATAGTTACTTTGTGTTGTGCACTACTAGGGCACATCCCTCAGTTGAGAGCATGGGTTGGAACAAGAAGATTCATGATGCTGTCAGAAAGCATATTTGCATATTTTGGTACTTTTGCAACATTCCATTCATTGCAGCCAAGTAATTAATTCTTTTTTATTTGTTTTCTTTAAATTTAAAGTTCAATTTTATTTATTTCTACTAGTATAATCATAGATTCATATTACATAATGGTTTGTCATCTAATCATAATCTATTTGTGACAAGGCTCCTTTTTGGCAAGGCATGATAGATGTTGTAACTGTTGTGGTCCAGGCTTTAAAGCCCCTTATTGAGGCTGAGTTGAGTGGCTACCTCTTAGATGAAACAGTAGAAGATTCGAAACTTGAGCTAGAGGATCACTGAAAGGCATGGACCCAAAAGGGTTGCACCATCGTGACCGATGGTTGGATGGATACAGAACACTCCTTAATTTTCTTGTTCCCTGTGGAGGCGATTGATCATTCTACTTCTTACGTGCATTGTGAATTGTGATTGAATAATTTTAATTTTAATTTGTTGATGATCCATGATAACTAATTGTTTTGCTCTATCTGAATTTTGTAGGATCCACCATGTTCCTCAAATCTATTGATGCTTTCTCTCATGTCAAAAATGACACATACTTATTGAGGTTATTCAAAAAGTCATAGCGGAGGTGGGGGAAGAAAATGTGGTGTAGGTATTGACAAATAATGCACCAAGTTATGTTGCTACAGGTAAACTATTAAGTTTTAACTTACAACTTTTCAAGTTTTGAAAGTAAATATTATTTAACTTTTCTAATTCTAAGTTTCTTAACATATCTAAATTTCTAATTAATTTAAAATTATTGCAGGTAAATTTTTGATAGAGAGGCACCCCACACTATTTTGGTCTCCTTGTGCGGCACCCTACCTTGACCTCATGTTGGAGGACATTGGTAAGCTTGAGTGGGTCAAATCATGCGTAGAAAGGGCCAAAAATATATGCAAGGCTATCCACAATCACGCATTCGTCCTCAACACAATAAGGAAATACACTAGGCAAAGGGAGTTAGCTCGTCTTGGCATCATGAGGTTTGCCTCGAATTTCATCACACTGCAATCCTTGTTGACATCAAGGGAAGAATTGAGGCGAATATTTGTTGGGGAGACTAGACTTCCTCTTCCTTTGCTACGACCATTGTAGGGATAGATGTGGCAAATTGCCTCTTTGATGAGGATGGTTTCTGAACACCTGCTAAAGAAATATTGAAGGTAAATTTCTTACAATTTAAATTTAGTATTTATTATTTAATGGTTTAATGATTTAGTTTTATATTAAAATTTTGACTCAAATGTTTTTTTGGGTTGTATGCAGGTCAGTGAGCCACTCATATCTCTCCTGCGAACTATTGATGGGAAGAAGCCGGCTACATATATGAGGAAATGGATAGGACCAAGGAGGCCATTAGATCCCACCATGGAGGAGTGTACAAAAAGTATGCCCCCATTTGGGAGATCATTGATAAGAGATGGTAGAATCAGCTCCATAGGCCCATCCATGCAACAACTTATTACCTAAATTCAGCATTTTGTTTTCGTCTTGACTTCAAGGTGGATGAGGAGGTTCTAATAGACCTATATATAGTGATGCAGAGGTTAAGTCGTGATGGCAATGCCTCAACTACAACCATTCAGCTAGACAAATTTAATAATCAAGCGGCGATTTTCTCTAGCAGGATAGACATAGATGCTCGGACATCATTACAACCAGGTAAAAATAATATACTCTTAAAGTTAACTGTTAAGTTTATGGCATATAAGTTAAGCATTTTAATTTTTTATTTAATAATTTACCCTTAAAGTTGTACTTGAAAATGAGACTAATTGTTTTTCTTTCCCCTTTATTTTAGATAGATGGTGGCAAATGTTTAGGCCCTCAACCCCAAATCTTCCGAAAATTGCCATCTATATTTTGAGTCAGTCAAGCAATGCTTCTGGATGTGAGCGTAGTTGGTCCACGTTCGAGCATATCCAGTCGAAGAGGAGAAATAGGTTGTCTGTGCAAAGGTTGAATGATCTTGTCTTTGTCCATTACAACCTCCATCTTAGGACCAGAGAGATTTTGGGAGCTGATTTTTGTTTCATCATTCTAGAGGAGATTGATCTAGAGTCAGAGTGGCTCACTGAGGCTACCGATGCAGTCTTCATTGAGGCAAACCACGAGTGGGTTAACCAAGCAAATGGAGAGGTTGAGGCTGTGGCTATGGCAGAGGAAACTAGAGCACATTCAAGCACTAGCAAATGCACACGCACACGCACAAACACATGCCCCACTAATGTTGATCATGAGTCCATTTCACATGCGGAGCTATCATTATTCAGTCCTTTAAAAACCTACATTAGATGCCTTTGTAGAAGGCAGACAAGATACTCAGAGGCTAAGGCTGAGACTACTGCCGACCTTGGGGATGATGATGAGTCTTGAGTAGATAGACTTGTTTTTTCATTTTGTTTATAGATAGACAAACGTTTCATGGATCTTCACCTTACATACATTTATGATTAGATGTCATTAGTTTTATGGATCTTTATTTTACATACATTTATGATTTGACAACATTTATAATTCTATATATCTATGTCATTATGATCCCATGATTTCTATTTACTTCAGCTATAATTTACATTTTACCTATGTCATGGATTTATCATTTATATTCATTGTTTATGTAAGTTAGCTTCTATTTGATGATGTTATAGTGTGTTTAAGTTACATTCAATAAAAGGTGCATGAAATAAGTTATAAATAGTTAAAATCTCTAAATTTCAAAAAAAAATTCACTTTGCCGATTCCTAGCTAAGTCATAGCCGATTCACAAGTTGAGTCGGCCTTGTTGATTCCCATCTGATCCCGAATTTTGGTTCTTTGTTGAAATAAACACTGAGATTTTCTATTGGGAGTGGCTCAATTAAAAGTCATCAATTGAGCTTAAAAGGTGAAGAAATATCAAGGGTTTGTGCATATATTTGATGCTTATTGATTATAGATCTGTGGATCATCATTTGCAGCCATTAAAGAGCAGATTGCAAGCTTTAATCTTACTGCTACAGTGATGCTACAGTATCCATACTACAGTAATCTGTGAATGGTAGATGGTACAATATTTCTGCTTTTTCAATTGATAGATACAACGGTTTTAAATGCAGATTATAGGTTTGTACATTATTGCCATACATTTCCATATTTTATAATAAAAGTATGAGGACCTTCGAGTATGAAAGGTTAATGAAAAGCATAGTGAACGCTCAATAAGAATCATTGCAGCTCTATTTCATTTCTAGAATATTTTATATTTGCAATGTTATTATTTCTTGCCTAACAATCGATTTTAAACAAATATCGTATATTATCACAATCTCAAGAATATATCATTTGCATAGCAAATTAGTGGTTTGGCCGAGCAGGAACCCATTAGGGTTCTTACATATTTTGCCCAATTTTGGTTTGTCATCTGGAAGACCACAATTTTTGTGGGGGGGCGGATGTAGACGAAAGATTTGTCGTTAGTAATTAAATAATACTTTTTGGAAGTATAATAAAACATTTGTCCCAAAAGGGTGTCAGTTGCTGATGGTTGGCCACCTTAACTAACTGTTGGGAACTATTTATATTCTGCTCTGAACAAGCTAGGGGTGGTTGTTGACAGTACAAACATCTTATGAAATGAAAAGATCTATCTTTTTGCCAAAATTATGTGCACTTTGTTCATTCTGAACTGTTATGTTATTCATGCTCTATTGAATATTTCCATTTACTCTGTGCGAAAACATACCCATAAGGAGTAAACAAACTTGCAATAATGTTTATAAAACCCAAATCACTAAGTTGAGAAAAAAATTGGATGCTAAGAGGGCGACTGTGTAATGTCCCCTAGTTAATCAGCTTGAATGTCAGGCAGCTATTTCCACTTACCACACCCTCTGTCAAAGTTTTATCTTCTTCAACCAAGTAATAGGAATTACATCAAATTTCAACTGTTGTTTTAGATTGAATCTCTAATATAATATATCGGCTAGTAATGGCAAATAATTCAATGTTTTGAAATATAATATTTCTATCCTTATAATGACCCCAGTTGAAACTCTGAAATAGTCTTATCAGTCTGTAATATTCTGATATCAGTTGTAGTGTGAGTTCCTTAGTACACTGATAACCCCTAAGAGATTACGCTGCTTCACTAAATTAGATAGAGTCAATGATTTCTTTTGAATGTTGAATGACTGGAATGAGAATGGGACACTAATAAGTTACCAATTGATAATGATCAAATTCAATTAGAACTCCTCTTTTCTCATATAAAGAGAGAATAAAGTAATTGATGCCGGCAAACTTGATACGGAGAGTGTGACTCCCAGTGTGTTATGAGAGCAATCCTTGAACTCACTCCTGTTTTAGATGTATTAGAGTATTACAATTTTATTATTTCTTGCTGGTCGATATTAGTTCCTTTTTCTACAATATGTGATTACTCTATCGAGTATGTCTCGTCTATTGTGATGATAGTTAAAGGAATAATAATCCTTCTATTTGTGCGTATATTTCCATGGGCTATGTCTTTGGCCGATTAGAGGTGTCAACGTTGACAAGGAATGAACAGTATATAATTTGAATGTAATATGATGTGTATGTGACAGATTGGGTCACGCTGCCTACCATGGGTCTTCTTATTCGGTGGGGTTATGGCTATGATGTCGTCTACCTATGCTAGTCAGTTATATTACTGAATTAGCCTCCTCTCTGTGATGGTCTCCATTTCATATTTCAACAATCTTTCCCTATTCGCTGTCCTTTGTCTTATGTGATGACTGGGAGTCGCTTGTTTCTTCTTACCAGAGATGAATTATTATCTGCTTTTCCTAAGACCTTCCACACCTTCCTTATTTGAACCCTATACTGCTTAATATTCTTCCTTGTGCCTCCTCCAAGAGACATATCGATTAGATGCATCTCTTTGTAAAATATTGATTGTTTCTATGAATCATATACATATGGTTTAGCATCTATGTTAACTATCCATTCATATTAGGAAATACTGGTTGTAATTGACATTATATGTTATAAAAATATTATATTATATTATAATGAGATTATATATGTATTCGAATCATGTGTTTAGCTATGAAATAATAATATTGATATTTTTATTTATTTATCTATGTTATTTAAAGTATACTTTATTATTTGTCAATTTATAATAATATTGTATTATTTTAAACATTATCATTGTTATATGATGATCATGTCTTAGCAATTTATTATTAATAATTGGTCACAAAATATATTTATTTTTATTTAGTTATAAGATATAAATATTATTGTTACACTAATAATATATTATAATATTATATTATATCATATTATTACTATTTATTAATCATTTATATATTATATTTATTATTTAAATATTGTGTTATTTAATTAATTTGACCTCTGAGATTGGGGATATCACAGTCCATCCCACCCAAAATTGCTTGTCCTCAAGCAATGATTCTTCAATGTGGTGGTGTCGAAATTGATCCTGAAATGACAATTAAAACCCGAGGTTAGAATTGTAATATTATTATGAATACAAACTTATCAAATGAAGAGATCATAATACCTAATTTAAATCATTAAGAATAATTTAACTTATAACAACAATTAAATAAATTAACAAATGAGACTTATCTTGATTTTCTTGTGGTACTTGCATGCTCTTGTGATGTATTGCCTTGTCCCATGCTAAGTCCTAAGGAATAGTCGATATGAACCCTAGGAGAGACTTTACCTCTTCCCAGGTCTCTAGGGATATCTCTTTAAGATTAACCCTCTCTAGTTGATCCTTAGGAGAGACTTTATCTCATCCTAGGTCTCTAGGGGTATCCTTTTAGGATTATCCCTCTCTATTTAATCCTTAGGAGAGACTTTATCTCATCCTAGGTCTTTAGGGGTATCCTTTTAAGATTATCCCTCTCTATTTAATCCTTAGGAGAGACTTTATCTCGTTCTAAGGCCTCTATGGATATCCCTTTAGGATTACCCATCTCTATAATCCTTGGAAGAGACTTTATCTCATCCCAGGTCATTAAGGATATCCCTTTAAGAGTATCCCTCTCTATTCAATCCATAGGAGAGACTTTATCTCATCCTAAGGCCTCTAGAACTGCATGATCTTTCCATAGTTTCATTCAAAAAGTTTTGAGAAAATATTGAGTATAAATACAATTGAATATATGTATTCATATGCTTATTACAAACTCTCATAATCAATTACTTGTTTTTACTTGTCAACCCAAAAGAAATGGGTACAAATACTAGCTGAAAGTGAATAATTTCTTATCCCATTTTATTTTCTCTTCTTCTCTAATATCAATTACTAATTCCATTCTCAAATTCATGCATCAAGTGGAATTTCTTCAAAAGACCACTGCTTCTCTCCTTCATTTTGTGCTTGGATACTATTCAAATCTCCTAGATCATCTCTTGCTTTCTTATGCGACTCTTTTGTTTCTCTCTCGAATGTTGCTTCTATTCTATTAATTTAATTCCTTTTGTTGCACTTGTGACCTGATGCCCATGGTTCTCTACACCTAAAGCATAAGCCTTTCTTCATTATGTCCTCTTTTTGCTTGAGAGCATCCTTTCCTTGGCATTGATGCCCAATACTCCACTGTCCTTTGCAAAAATAACATTCTTTTTCTTTATGATCTTTTCTCAAGTCATTGTTTCTATGTTCTGTCTTTGCTGAGAAATTCTTAGATCTTTCCTTTGAAAGATTTGATTCTACCATTTTTGCTTTTCTAATGGTTTCTTCCAAGTTTCGTGGTTCATGTGGTTTAACAGAGTGCCTGGTGGAGTCTTTCAATCCTTCTATAAATATATGAGTGAGTCTCTTTTGGGAAAGGTCTGGAACCATAACTGATAACTCCAGGAATTTGTGAGCATAGTCTTCTACTGTTCCAGTTTGTCTAAGTTGAGTTAGTTCTTGAAAATACCATTCAATGTCCTTATCATCAAATCTGTTCATGAGCTTTTGGGAGAATTCTTCATAGGATTTTATATCTTTATGTCCCAATGAGATACGTCCATGGGTCCACCAATCATGTACAGCTCCCTCTAGATGTACTATAGTGAATTGCAATGCATCTTCTTCCATCATAGGATTTAGAATTAAAAAATGTGTTTAATTTTTGTAACCATTGGTGCAGTGTAATCTTTTCTGAACCATCAAAATGTGGGAGCTTTATTTTGTTAATTTTATGTTTAAGTTCTTCATTTACCGTCCTTCTAGATGTCTCCCTTCGTTTATCTTCACAAAATTCTCTAAATGATATCACTTCCCTAATGGTGGGTTCTAGAGCTACGTAAGCCCTTGCAATTTCTTCCATACTAGTTAGGGATTGCTCGACCCCTTCCTCCTCCCTTAGATTTACTCTTCTAGATAGGAATGCAAGTTGAGGAAGGCTGGAGCTTGAAGTTACATTGTTATTTTCAGAATGGACTGAATTAGTTTCTCTCCTTATGTTAGGTTGACTTCTCAAATTATTGATCGAGTTCCCCATGTTCTGTAATGCTTGCAAGAGGGCCTGATTTGACTTCTCCATTTGATTCAATATAGTTTGGTTGGTCTGGTGGGTCTGCTCCATATATGTTCTCACTTCATTTGCTAAGTCATTGCAGTTTTATTTGTTCTTCTCTCGTAAGTTTCCATAAGACTTCACTCACAAGATGGCAGGACTATGCTCTGATACCACTGTAATGTCCCCTAGTTAATCAGTTTGAATGTCAGGCAGCTATTTCCACTTACCACACCCTCTATCAAAGTTTTATCTACTTCAACCAAGTAATAGGAATTATATCAAATTTCAACTGTTGTTTTAGATTGAATCTCTAATATAATATATCAGCTAGTGATGGTAAATAATTTAATGTTTTGAAATATAATATTTCTATCCTTATAATGACCCCAATTGAAACTCTGAAATAGTCTTATCAGTTTGTAATATTCTGATATCAGTTGTAGAATGAGTTCCTTAGTACACCGATAACCCCTAAGAGATTACGCTGCTTCACTAAATTAGATAGAGTCGATGATTTCTTTTGAATGTTGAATGACTGGAATGAGAATGGGACACTAATAAGTTACCAATTGATAATGATCAAACTCTATTAGAACTCCTCTTTTCTCATATAAAGAGAGAATAAAGTAATTGATGCCGGCAAACTTGATACGGAAAGTGTGACTCCCAGTGTGTTATGAGAGCAATCCTTGAACTCACTCCCGTTTTAGATATATTAGAATATTACAGTTTTATTATTTCTTGCTGGACGATATTGGTTCCTTTTTCTATAATATGTGATTACTCTATCGAGTATGTCTCGTCTATTGTGATGATAGTTAAAGGAATAATAGTCCTTCTATTTGTGTGTATATTTCCATGGGCTATGTCTTTGGCCGATTAGAGGTGTCAACGTTGACAAGGAATGAACAGTATATAATTTGAATGCAATATGATGTGTATGTGACAGATTGGGTCACGCTACCTACCGTGGGTCTTCTTGTTCAGTGGGGTTATGGCTATATGATGTCGTCTACCTGTGCTAGTCAGTTCTATTACTGAATTCGCCTCCTCTCTGTGATGGTCTCCATTTCATATTTCAACAGTCTTTCCCTATTCGCTGTCCTTTGTCTTATGTGATGACTGGGAGTCACTTGTTTCTTCTTACCAGAGATGAATTATTATTTGTTATCAGAGATGTATTGTATTCTATGATCTGCTTTTCCTAAGACCTTCCACACCTTCCTTATTTGAACCCTATCCTGCTTAATATTCTTCCTTGTGCCTTCTCCAAGAGACATATCGATTAGATGCATCTCTTTGTAAAATATTGATTGTTTATATGAATCATATACATATCGTTTAGCATATATGTTAACTATCCATTCATATTAGGAAATATTGGTTGTAATTGACGTTATATGTTATAAAAATATTATATTATATTATATCGAGATTATATATGTATTTGAATCGTGAGTTTAGCTATGAAATAATAATATTGATATTTTTATTTATTTATCTATGTTATTTGAAGTATACTTTATTATTTGTCAATTTATAATAATATGTATTACTTTAAACATTATCATTGTTATATGCTGATCATGTCTTAGCAATATATTATTAATAACTGGTCACAAAAATATTTTTATTTTTATTTAGTTATAAAGATATAAATATTATTGTTACACTAATAATATATTATTATATTATATTATATCATATTATTACTATTTATTAATCATTTATATATTATATTTATTATTTAATTAATTTGACCTCTGAGATTGGGGATATCACAGATTGCAAGTGCAAGTTCACTTGCAATTGCAGGCCAGGGATCCAATTTTTAAAGAAAGACTTGCAATGCAACCTTTGAAACACAAAATTGAAGGAAAAGCCAACCTTTAGACAGGGAACTAGACGAAACGTAAACCAAGGACCTTTGTCATGTTGATGAATGCCTAGGGTATGGAAACACACGTCAAAAATGATTCTTAAGGCCTTAGGATGTCAAAACTTGGTGAATTTTGCAGGGATATCCACAATTTTAGCCAAGCAAAAATTAGTGAGAACACTTGTCAAACTAGAGTTTCTTCCCCTAGGTAGTGTTCTCAGAAATGAAATGCAGCAGATACCAGAAACTCTAGGTATAAATTGTAAGGTAGAAAACAAAGTAAGGAAAAAGGTATTTCTTATTTCCTGTTCATTGTTTTTGCTCTTAAATACCATAACTATTAATTTCTAATCAAAGCTAACAAATATTTTGCAAAAGAAGATGGTTAAGATGGAAAATAACATAAAATTCATTTTCTGATCATATGCAAAAACCTCTAATGTCTGGTGACATTATTCAAGAAAAAAAAAAAAAAAACCAATAATATTATTTACTTTTTCTTACATATATGGTATTTTGATAATTCAAAACAAATTATATGAGGGTTTATCAATTATCAGAATTCAACTAAACTTTTAAGTCAATCTTCTTACAATAAAAAAGTCAATGTCTCCTTGATTCATGATACTAGCTTAATCAATATGTACTTGAGCTGACCTTTCGAGCAAGAGAAGATGCAACAATATTTGATGTAGCAATAGGTAGGAACATGAAGACATAGCTTAAGTAATCACACAGAACAGTGCCTGGTCCTGTACTTCACATTGAGAAAAGAAAGACAATTAGTCAACCAACATTTAGCGATCTGGCATGCCCTTTAATTTTATAGAAAATTCAATAAACCAAGTTTTTGTAACATGGTTGCAAATGGCTTGTCTTCAATACCTTGATTACTGCAGCGACAGTGCAATCTGAGGATACATATCATTGGCCAACCCATTGGTAATTTACCAAATTAGAAGACTGTGTAAAAAAGTATGATATGGAAAATTTTACCATATTATTACAATCAATACTATGGCTAATTTTTTTTCAGCACCCATGTGAAGTATCAGTTTTCTTGTCCATGACATAGCATCTCAAAACAATTGAACAGATGTTAGCATGCAATGTAACTATTTAGAAACTGTAGAGAATGGACCATCCACTTATTTGATAAAGTGTAGCCATCATCAAGCCTTCAATCAAAAACACACCCAAAATGTCTAAGCTCCTCCATTAAAGGGATCGAGATCCTAATTGGGAGTTATATTCTATGTTTGGCGAATTGCATTGAAGAGGTGGATGCATTTGTCCAATTGGATCAATTTTGACCCATGGATTGCAGCTCATGGTTTAAGTCTGTGATCTTGTTAAGCACTTCTAATTTCCCAGTTACCTCTCGCCTATTTATTCAGGGTTTGGATTGGAGTTCTACATGGCCTTTGTATGATGGGTATATCCTGCCAAAAATTTTCCAGACATGACTGAATATCTCCTATAGCACATTATATAATCAAATGGGGCTATCACTATATGGGCCTATTCCCATAAGAGTTTCCAAGGTAAATCTTGTTTTGTATCATTATTCTACTAGTCTGTAGAATCTATAACTTGCTTAGTACCACTCTTTAGGATCAGCTAGTTTCCTTTCATTATTTGATACTCAAGATAGACTATTTGACCCTAGAATTGCAATCAACACTACTCATGTGCACTTCACATAGCAACAACCTAAATCCATCACTTCAAATGTTGAAATGCATTCCACTTTAGCCTCAGCCAAACAATCTGCCCCATCCACCTTTAAATCACAAATAAGCTAGACACATCATACCTCCTAAACCTAGAGATCTAAATGTAACTAAGCATGCTCGCCATTGATATAAACCTTCAAAATTCCATTGGCAGAATGTTAGTTTATGGCATTCCTAGGATAAGTATCATTGTAATCAAAAAGCATGCCATCATATTCTATAAGTAAAGACTTTGACTATGAAATTGTGACATACAAACACTTCCAAGATTCCCTAAAGGTCAGGCAACATAAAGATTTACAATACAAACTCAAAGTTATACATTGAGCCATCCAAATACTAAGCAATAAAAGCAAAAAATCACACAATTACTACTAATGAAGCAATTTCTGCTCTTAATAATCAAGAAACATCAAATGTCTTGCATTTGACAAGTCATAGAATGAATTAAAATTAGCTATCCCAACTTCCAAAATGCCAATAATACCCAACTTACCTAAACAAAAATCCTCATAGACCTTATTTCTGAGCCAAAATCTAATCATAAGCCACAACATACTAAAAACAAATAAAGCCCCAACTGCAGATGCTCAAGTGAACTCACCCATGGCTAAGATATCTATGGTAAGCCAAAATAAACAACAGAATAAAACCAGACCCATTACTGACACAAATATATATTGCCATTGTCATTGATGTCAGCTATGGTCTAGAAGTATAAATTCAGTTGTGTATCTGCTGGTTCTAGAAGGTTGCTATATCGAGAGACTATATAAGTATTGTTATTGATGTGGATAGATTGTCGGCATTGATCAGAGATGGCATGTTTAGATAATTCATGTATATTCCAAAGCATTTGAAGTGGGTATAATATCCTGCTTGGAGATTCTCCCCAAAATTTCCTCAAATATATTTTCGAAATATAAACAGATAAAATTTGCAACAGATTTCACATTAACCAGTAAAATAACCAGCAAATACTTATGTACAGATCCTCAGAATTGTTATTGCTTTATAATAAACAGCAATACAATAACATAATAAATTCCAATCTTAAATACAGTATCTTGGTCAGATTAGAACAACTAGAAAATGAACCTGCAAATCCATATATCAACTCTGTCGATAATTCACAACAGTTGATCAACTTGGTTGGCGTCCAATCCACCAAGAGCCTGAAGATTTCCGTCCTCAAGTTCTAAACATGAAAGCTGAAAACCTCCCCCAAGTTTCTCCAAGAGAAAATTGAAATCCAAACCAAAGTCCAAGCATGCTGAAAAATGAGCTCTCCTTTGTTCTTTTAAGGAACAACCCTATGACCCTTCAACTTCCCTATTCCTGTCTTTTTGCCTTCTTTCTTTTTTGTCACCTTTTTACCCTCTTCTAAATAATAAAATGACTTTTAGTACTTTGCACTAAACCTCAAATAAGTCACTTTTAATATTTTATGAATATGGCTTTACGATTTCTAATGTCCTAAAAAGGGGACATTACAGTCCTCCCTCCTTGAGATTGCTTGTCCTCAAGCAATCATGAATTTGCACACTAATACTAAGATCTCAACCTGCAAGCTGCTCTATAGCTCATTTTGGTATCTCTCAAATCGAGACATGTCATGTTGTGAACCCCAATGTTAGGATGCAACTCATCCATCCATAAGATTCATAGATACCAAGTCAGTCTGAAAAACTCTACTTCATCTTCCTGTTGCGTTACTCTAAAGATAACAACAATATGCCCCAAGTTGTGAACCCACTCATTAAGAACCCTGAAATGTGAAGCTCTTATTCTGTCAATCCTAGATCCCAAATCAGCCTGTCAACACGATCCTACAAGTAGGAAAAGAGGTTCATCAATCTACTATCTTTCTGGACCAGCCAACTAAACAAGTAGATCACCATAAGTTTGGAAAAGACAACTCCAATATGCACTAATATCAACTTATTGGACCCCCAAATGTCGTTGCCATTATTTGGGTCAGTGATATAAATGATAGCAATGTTGTCACTGTGCCCCTATACTGGAAGGGTAATCATCTCATAAGGTGCGTGCCTTAAGATGCAATGTTTGCACGTATTTGCCTGCAACTTGCTAACTTTTGTCGGCCAAGCCAAATCTATTAATATAATGGTAAACCAAGCAGAGTAGCCACTAATAACTGAAGTAGGCATAAAGAAAAAATCACCAATCAATAAATGGATAGCTACCATAGCATAAGAACTCGGTGTCAAAATTTGAGTTGGAGAGTAGAAGCCTTCCGTATGCATAGAGGACAACTCTATAATCCTGGTTCAACACAAGTGTTATTACTCAAACTTACTCCATCAACGAAATGATCACCATCCCACGAAGTTTCAGAACTAGTATCACTCGATTCATCTTTATCCTCATGACATTGTGAAGATATATAACTTTAGAATTTTAATATTTTTAAATTATACAATATTATTAAATAAATAATGATAATTAAATCATATATTAAAATATAAAAAATAAGAAGTAATAATTAAACATATAAAATCTATTATGAATAAAATAATATTTAGTATATGATTCAAAACAATTAAATAAAAATAAAATTATAATGAATGAATGAATAAATTAAATTAAATACAAGAGGGAATACTATAAAAGGTATGTTACCTTTTTAAATAGGATTTAATAATAAAAATAATAAATACAAAATAAATAAGTAAATAAATAATATAATATAGAATAATATAAATTAACTAAATCTAATGAGAAGTCAAGAGACGTGTAATAAGAGATGTGACTCCTTCAAATTAAGATATAAAAGCGAAAAGAGTTCATTTTAAAGAGAAAGCAAGAAGTAGAGGAGATGGGAGTTAAAGAAGGATTAATGAAAGAGGGCAAAAATGAAAAGAAAATAAAGAAGGGACTTTTTCAAAAGGTTGAAATAATGGAAGAATGTGACTCTTCAAAAGGGAATACAAAATAAATAAGTAAATAATATAATATAGAATAATATAAATTAACTAAATCTAATGAGAAGTCAAGAGACATTTAATAAGAGATGTGACTCCTTCAAATTAAGATATAAAAGGGAGAAGAGTTCATTTTAAAGAGAAAGCAAGAAGTAGAGGAGATGGGAGTTAAAGAAGGATTAATGAAAGAGGGCGAAAATGAAAAGAAAATAAAGAAGGGACTTTTTCAAAAGGTTGAAATGATGGAAGAATGTGACTCTTCAAAAGGGTGGTTGTGACTCTTCATAAAGGTTGTCATTATAAAGTGTTGTGACTCTTTCAAAGAGTTGTAATTATGACATGTTGTGACATTTTGAAAGGATTATGATTATGAAGGGTCCCAACTTTTTAGGACATAGATGACAAATAAAATATGGAAGGACTAGAAAACAATCATATTCAAAGAGAGTTGGAATGAAAAACAAATAGAGTAGAGGAAATAGAGAACTAAATTATTACATATTTTGAAAAATGATATAGAGAATTAAAATAATATATATTCTGTGAAGAATTATATAGTGCATAATTAAAGGGAACCATAAGTATGTTCACTTTATATTTTTATATGAGACATAAATATGAATGATTTGATAAATAGAATTATTAATCAAGGATTGATAATCATGCTTGAGATGAGAACTTTATAGTTTTCATAGAGACCAAGTAAGAACTTGTTAAAGGGCATTCGTTAGAATGTCAAGTTTCTCTTAAGAGAACTCAGAGATTAGAGGGCATTCTTAATTGAGTGTCAAGATTCCAAACTGGAACCTAGAGAGATTTGTAGAGAATCTCTTAGAGACAATATGTATTGTAATGGTTAATCATATGCATTTTTAGAGACAAAAAGCTTGGTTAGACGTGGGATCTCTTCCATACATATGTTGTTAATGAGTTCACCCATTAATAGAGATCCCAGAGGCCTTAGAAGGCGTTGTTAATGTTGGCTCCTGATTTGACAGTGATTTTAACAACCAAGAAGTTGAAACAAAACGCATCTAAGGGCAGCTAAATCCTATGATGGATGCACTCTAATTAGAACATGGGCCAACTATAAGGCTATACTCCTACACTTCAGGCTCTGCAAAACCTAAGCGGGTAGACCTTAGATTCATCCATATGACTAGTGTAAGAATACAGATCTAAATCTAGACAAAGCAAATTAACCCTTGCTTCTTCTTCACTCATGCAATAAAAAAGGTATGAAATAGTTAGTAACATAACCTATGCATTCACAAGCTAAGTGAGGGTCTTCCTTTCAACTCTTAAAGATAAAAGGGGAAATAATTTTGATTTAACTGAGTTGGGACCCACACGTGCAAGTCTATCTCCTTGTCTAAAGAGCCGAGCACTCAAGTCATGTCTCTTTTCAAGAGTTCTTACCTAACTACACTTAAAAATAACAAAACATAGTGCATATGGGATAATGTCCCTGTGCCCATTTTCAAAAGCTTCATGCGCGAGCATGGAGACAATGTATAGCAGGCATGTTGAAGTTGCAGTACACCAAAAGCCCACTCTTTGTTTGTTGTGGATGTCACAATGGGTCCAAGTAATAACAATCATACCATGAAACAATGTCATTAATGGAGAAAATAACATTTTACTTAACACAAGCTTCTTTGAAATTGCATTTACACAAGATCTCATGGCACTCCCATCGCAATTTTTGATATGAATGAAAACCCTATGCTAAATCTGTCTGGTCAAATCAACTCCCTCATTCAAATTCATACACTCGGTGATTCCGCAAACAAATTTAGGAACGAGTTCAGGAAAGGAGGTTTGTGATTTTGGTTGCAATCACTTTAAAGATGTTGCCAACTGTCCCTTTTAAATTTACCCCTGTGCACCCCTATTTCCTTCAGTGTTATGCGACAATATCAACTCATTTTATCAGTCTGCCTGCGTCAACTGCTCCATTTTGTAAGTTGTTGCACCATTTACATTGCTCTAACAGCCCTACAACTTGATTTGAATGCCCCTTTGACCTCATACTCCAAACACTCAACGCAAAACCTACCCCCCCCCCCAATCACTCATTAGTTTCTGCAATAAGAATATGCATCTACAGGTTTACGTAGGATGTTTTGGAAACAGAGTGGAGGACGTTCGAATCAATCCATTCACACACCCATATGTTGTTGGCAACCTGGTTTATGAGCCAAAATTCATGATTAACCAGAACAAATCCCACGCACATGCTCTGTTTCACTGCTGGTAATATAACTTCATCAATATTAGTTCTGGTCGGGCAATATGGACAGAAACACCGCTACTTAGAGGAGGACAAATGCATAATTCTACTTGTTTCATTGTGGTTTTGCGAGCAAAATGAGCAAATTGGTAAGATGATCCATAATATTCATCATTGAATGGTGTCATGGATGATTGCTGGGTGGGTTCTAGCAATTTATATTTTTTTGACTAATCCCTTTACGAGTTCATGCCCCGTTATTAGTTCATTCAATGATTGAGTTGTTAAGCATATCAATTACCACTTCGAGCAGCATCAAGCATGAGAAATCATCATTGGGCAGGATCATCATTCATATGAGTTATCCTCTGGCCGCACACTCCCTCCTTGGCCAAAGTCATGACAAGGTCAATGCACAAATGCTTTGCAAAGACCGCGAATAGATCAGTAGGAGAATTCAATAATGAACGCTCTTAACTTTTCTTACAGTTATGACAAGGGTAAATGCATAACCACCTCCTGGATTTGACACTCATGCTACTGGAGAATTCATAACACAAAATCTCATGAGAAAAGGCTTAGATAATAGTATCAAAGGGATGTCTATTGTTATCAGAGATGTCAACAGATATGAACCTTGGAACCTTTCCTTTGCATTCTTAATTCCATCCTTCATTCTCTTGTATATAATCTCACACATCCATTTGATCTAGAAAAGGATGATATGTGAACTCCTTGATACATTACAATGATCAAAATCATCATAATCTATTTTAAAACTCTTCAAATCTCACACTGTCCCATTAGCTCTGATGAATCTAGTCGGGCACTAAGTGGGTCTAGCTTAAAAAAAATTCAAACTCATTCAACCAACCCTTCAAACTGATCCATCTGAACTCATTGCTGATTACACTTAAAATTGATCATTGATCGACTGATTAAACCTCAAGTTTTACCCTTTTTTGCAAACTGTCCATTTTGTGTCAAGAGGCCTCTGAACTAGATATAAAAAACTAACAAAATCAAACAACCAGCTCTAAAAACTTACATTAACGCTCTATGATCTACATACTTTCATCCGGCAAAATCTTATCTCATGACGACATCAGGGTCAAAAGATATTAACCATCAAAATTGCCCTTTTTAAAATTGATTCTACAAACATAATGTTAGAAATAGAAAGTAGCATTCAGTTTTGGCTTCAAAAACAAGTCCAACGATACTTAGGAAAATGAAACTTAGCACACAGGTTTAGTGTCATATGGACAATATAAATACGCAATTTGGGCTCATAATGATAATCTGGGCAGATTTGGCAAGCATGCGAAGTTAGGTTCCAAGAATTGCAGAACTAGGTAAACTAATAAAATAGAGTTTTTGCAAATGGAATGGACCTGGGAAAGTGTGCAAATAGATTGGTCAAGACTTGGAAATTGGCACACTGGAAGAATTTTTAGTCTAGAATATAGTGATGAAATCTGTTTAGGCTCACCTATCGCAGATTCAAAGTTACAACATCCCAAACAGGCCTCCTGACCAATCTACATATTTGATTAGTAGTAAAACCTTAAAAATTGCGCTTGGAATCGCATTTGAAAACTAGTCAAACAGATTCGTCATAAACTCAAATCTAGAACATAACATGTCTCTGACACCTAGAATGCAGTAGAAAAGGAAATTCTTCATTTGGGGTCAACTGGGTCAAAACTATACCAAATCAAAGTGGTCTACTAACGAACTGTCATAAAAGACAATTGGGCAACTTTGAATTTTTGCAATTGAAATCAGCTTGGAAAACTTATCAGACGGATTCATCAGGACCTCAATTTGCAAACATAGGATGTCATTTATAACTACAACACAAACGTATGACCATTTCCCCAAGATACTCAACAGGTCATAAAATATTTATTGTCAAACAGGGCTTCCCGGATTTACATGCAAAGTTCAAAATCACGACAAAGATAAACATCTAACTTTGAGAAACTCAAAACCCTATCAAATATGTTGAAACGACTTGAAATATGAAACATAGGTTCTTTGATATGCATACTAAACATTCCCAAAGTGGCGAGTTGTGACACTTTACCGGGTACAAGATATTCAAATGCAAACTAGGCTTCTAAACATTGTTTGACACTTGAAAGGAAAATGCAGATTTCTCAAATGCTCAAAATGACACTTCACGAAATGATTTGTGATTGCAACTTATGATCATGAGACACATGCATATACTGAATGAAAGGTGAGAAAAACCTTTAATGCATCATAGGCCTCAAAATGATAGTTAGGTAGATATGCATAAAAAGCATTTATAGGGGCTCATTTAGCAAAGTTTTCAAATATTGTACTCAAAATCCTCTTGCAATTTTGAGTCCCAACAGTTAACATGATGGTTGCCTTGTTATTAAATAAAGTCCACACACCACAACTAAGAGGGGGGGTGAATCAATTGTGAGTAAATATAATTAAATCCAACTTTATTAAACTGATTGCCAATCACCAACAAAACAATGAAGCACAACAACAAGAAACCATACACCATAACACACTGATTTTTGTTTTTGAAGAAAACCCTTGATCAAAGGGAAAAACCTTGTGGGGATGTCACCCATGAAACAATGTACTAATATATAAGTTCCTTGTGAAAGGATATAACCATGTTAGGAGTCAAAAAAAGTGCATTTAGTACAACTATCCCTGTTAAAGGATAGATCTATGTTAGAAGACCTTGAACCCTTGTTAGAAGGTTCTAACCATGTTAAAGGTTAATGAGAACAAGCAGACCTACTGTCCAAATGCTCTAACAAAAGTGAAAGATACATCTTTTAGGTTAACATATCCAATAAGCATGAACAGGTTGATTTGCAACTTACTTGCCAAAATAGTTCCTTTGAAGTCCACTAGGAATGATAGATTCCACTTATACCTCGTTACAAACATCCAAACAATTTCTTTGGTTTGCTCTGCTCTGATAATCCAACATCAAGCCTCACACCTATACGTCTAATACATACATCCCAAACAAGGAAAATAACTTTCCTTTATACCCATTACAAATAATTGATTAGGTCAGCCTATTAGGGCTTCCCCAATGTACAAATAATTACATATGACCATGCTAAGACATACACACCTTCATAAGCATCTACACAGATATTACATAAAGTGTCTCACACAATATAATAAGAATACAACATTTGCCAATGATAATTCACACCTACAACAACCCAATATGAAATGCATCGCATGTTACACATCAGCAACCCTTGCAGAGTAAGCCAAATGACTCACAACAGAAATACTTGCACGAACAAGTCTTTTTTCATCTTCCATGCTCGCCAACATTAATTCCTACTCGCCGTCAAGATATGGCAAAAATGTTGTAGATGCTCCAGGACTACCACTCCCTAATCACAAAAGTACTTAATGGCTAATGTGATATCATCTTAAGGATGGGGAGATAATAGTATGTCTACTCTAGTGAAGAAAATTGATGTAGATGAGGAAAACAAGAAGATGCAAAAGATATGGGTAGAGCAGTCTGATGAGAATGAAGAAGACAAGGCAAAGGATGAGTTTGCATCACATGGTGGTGCAAATGTTTCATGATTCATCCGAAAACTAGATAACGAGCATTGCCCAAGTGGGATTTTTCATTCAAGAAATTAAGAACCCCCTTATGGTTGGTATGCTGCATTTTTTCAGCATGGCAGGAATTATGAAGGTCTTTCCAAAGCATTCCAAGTCTTTGTGGAGACTTGCAAAGGTAAATGTGTCCTCTATGCATACACAGAAGTAGCTTTTTGGTGTCCAGCTACACAGGATCAAATGCATCTATAGCAGAAACCTATGGTTAAAGAGAAAGGTTAGATTCTGAGTTTGCATTCATTTTGGTGACTTGTGATCGTGCAAATTTAAGAGTTGCATTGTGAAAAAGAAGATCCCTATATTGTGAAGTCCAATAACCCTAGCAACGGTTGATATTTTCAGGGTTATCTGTTGTGAAGTTTCCAAGTTCAAATGGCTGCATCTATTGTTGATCACCCATAAATGAAGCCACGACCCAGATTTATGCCTAACCATTATTGCTTTAATATTATAATAGCAATAAAATATTTATGTGGTCAAGGAGTGGCAGACCTTGAGCACCTGTAACTAGTTAGACGAAAGTTAATAGTAAGATGTACCTAGCAAATAGATAGTTGGAGCAATAAAATATCAGCAAAATCGTGAACTATTAAGAATAAGACAAATTTCACTTAGTAGCAACATAAGATATAAGAGATAAGTCAGAATCCAAGATGAAGGATGTCTCCATCAACACCATCATGACAATAGTCATCATCTCAAATAAAGATAGTAACATGATCATCATACCAAGCAAGAAGAGCATCTTAATTAAGAAGACACAAGTCAGCTATAGAGTTGATATTTCCAAGACAGAAGATGATTGCAAGACGCAATTAATGGTGCCATAATGATAATCATAGCAAGTATATAGATGATACACCATCAATCACCAACATCCGATGGAGAGAGCATAAAGTTGATCATCCTTATCTCTTTTATTGGTTTCTCTAGTCATGCAGTTCTTCAGTTGCTAGTTGTTGCCATAATGGCTTCTATTAGTACTCGTATTGATCCGTTCAGGGCTAGAAGATTGAAGAGTTCATCTAAGGGCTAGAAATTTGAAAAGTTCTTGTTAGTCACTACTCTTATATTTCCGGATTTGTAATCCAATATATTTCTTGTATACAAATTAAATAGATGAGGAGAATTGCCTCCACACTGGAATTTGGATCTGTAAGCTATCATTTGGATCTGTAAGCTGGAGCTTGGAGTCGCGTGGTTCAGCATTGCTTAACCTCAGGTCGTGAAAGAAAAAGCAGCATACAGAAACCGGAAGAAATAAATAGATGAGATCACATTCGCCGTCTTGCAGCACTTCTTGAAGCCCGTACACAATAGCAGACCAGAATCAATACGGGGTCCACAAGGCACGGGACCAGGACAGGAAATAAGGACGCGGTCTCTATCAGCTGATCAGTGCAGGGGCAGATTTAAGGGTTTGGTCGGTAGTCTTAGCAACCGATGGGACCATCCAGTGCTAAAGGGTTTGCTATTACTAATGGGTCCATATTTGCGAGCTTCCAAATGATGATTTTGTTTGCTATGGTGTCCCTCTCTTTCAGTGGGTTCCAGCTCGGTTCCATTTGAAGACGACATTATGTGCCTCCAATAGGCAGACAGGCAGATGCCAGGTACGCCTTTTCCCTTTTTCTTACATCTGATTTTGCACCTGTTCAGGCTTCCTTTGTTACTTCTCCTGGCATTGGTAAATTTACAACGGTAAAACACCATAAAAAATCTATAACAAGGCACCAGTGGGAACGATATGGTCCTCATGGACGGAACAAACGGGGAAATCACAGAAACATCTGCGGAGAAGATACTTGTACAAGTATCATTGATTGATCAACCTAACATGAGAGAGGCACAGTCAAAACTTGATGGGTCCACCTTGCAAAACACAGGATCTGATAGTAATAGGGTGGCAGAGAATCAGATAGTCATGGCACCCATAACAGCAAAACAGCAAACAAGTCTGGAAGAAGCTACGAAACACAATGACATCTCTAACAATAGTGGCTTGGTCCTGACATACGGGGATAGTTTAATGCACAGCAGCATCATCAAGTGGAATCAAGGGAGCTTCCTCATTCTTCCAGGACCCTCAGCCGGACATACGAGTTCATTCAATCTTGGAGGGACAAATGGTAATTTACCCACAAACACCCTGAGCTTATCACAAGCCAGCGGACCACCCACAAGAGGAAACTACATCTATGTGAATGCCAAACAATATAAAAGAATAATTAGGCGGAGAAAGATACGAAAGTTTTAAAATGCAAAAAGAGGGAAATTAGCAGCTTTACTTCCGAAACCGATTCCACAAACCCCAGACAGTGCAAGGGAGGGAGAACAAAGTCTGAGGCCGACTGAAATCTCTAAAACAATTAAGCGGTTTGATAATATCAGAGATATTAACGGTAAAGGGAAGACAGATAATTCTCAGGTGATAGACACAGTGGAGGATGGGCTACCAAATAATTACAGCCCCACAAGGACGCCTATGACGTGGTATCCAGACATCTTTGTGAACGATTTAGTAGCTATGAAGGAAAGGGTGTGGGCACTTGAAGAGAGGAGTCAAATAGAAAGTATCACAATGAAAAGAGTTACTGAGGATAACTGGAAGCTGGCAGCGGAGGTCAAGTCACTTAGAGAACAAATTCAAAAATTGCAATTTAATATGGAAAAAGGAGAGTATGAATTAATATTGTTAAAGAAAGAAGTAGGGGAAAAGAGGACAGCAGCAAGTACTACGGGAGAAGGAGAGGCTACAGAAGCAGACAAAAACCCGCAAAGGAAAAATATACAAGATGCCATGGCCAATATGAAAATAAAAGAGAATCAACTCAAAGAACAAATCGAAGAAGTTAGATCATGGGCTAACATAGTAAAGGGGCCAGCAAACACTCCTATTGACAACATAGAAAAACAAGTTCGGAAACAGATTAGAGAGGAAAAAAAAAGAAATGAGAAAGCAACAAATATCGTCGTCAAAGGGCTACGAGACTATGGAGAATAGGAGAAAACAACGGATTTAGTTAAAGAATTCTTTAAAGACCAATTAGATTGGCATGGAACAACCATACAAGCACAAAGAATCGGAAAATGGATTAAAGGAGGCAAAGACAGACATGTTAGAGTGACAATGAGGAATATAGGGGATAAAAACAACATTTTCAGCAAGAGAAAGTTTCTTAGAGGCACACACATATATCTTGATGATGACCTCACTATAACTCAGCAAGAAGAAAGGAGGAAGGAATGGGGAAAAGTGAAAACAGCAAGAGAAAATGACAAGTGGGCGTGGCTACAAAATGGCAAAGCCCAAATCAGCGACAAAATCACACGCAATAAATAGGAACTTGGGCCCACCCAGGAACATTTAACTATAGTTAGCTGGAACTATAGAGGTTATCCTTGGAGAAGAGGACCTGGGTTAGGGCCGATAGCTAAAGATAATGACATCATTATGCTTACCGAGACTCATGAACATGATGGATGTAGGGTTCCAGATTTTGAAGGGTATAAGAAGGTATCACTGAGGAATGAAAAGATAGATAATGGTAAGGGGCATGGAGGCATCACCATTCTAATAAAAGAAACTTGGAACAGATTTGTAAACTTAAAGAAAGAAGATGTAAACAAGCAGTATATTTGAATAAAATTAACAGAGAATCAGATTTCTACAAGGGTGGTTGTCTGTTACTTCGCTCCAAAAGGCTCAAAAATATATTAAAAACATAGATTGGATCGAGAAAACCCATTCGTTGCACTCAAAAAAGACATAGCAGCCTTTAGCTCTTTAGGGGAAATAATGATAATAGAGGATTTCAATGCTAGAACAGCAAACAACCAAACTCTCAATCTTAAGGAGAGTTACAATGAAAGCAGAGACCCAGTTTGGCTCAAAGAGGAAGGGACACAAAAATGGGAAAGATCTTCACAGGATAGCATGGGAAAGATTAATTATTTTGGTGTTGAATTACTAGGCTTATGCTGCCTATATAACATGGTTACATGCAATGGTATGGAAAAGTGGCCTAAATCAGGTGGAATCACATGCAAAAGATACAATGGGCAAAGTGTTGTTGATTATGTTATATGCTCGCAAGACTATGTCGCAAAGATAATTAACTTTGAGATAGAGGATTGCCCCATGGAGTTAAAATCTGATCATAACCCCATCTTGATAAGGGTGGCCACTCACTTCAAAGATCAACATATTGTCCCAAAACCTTTACAGAAGAAGAAGATGATTCCGACTGGCAAAGTTTTAATGACACAAGAAAACCATGATACTTTCCAAGACTCTCTTTTGCGGCTGTCTAGGGTTTCGGGAAACCATCTTGAGTCTGAAAAACAACATTTCATGGACAAGGATAATCTTATTCTTACTATCATTAAAGCATTGGAGGAGTGTAAAAGATCTAGGGCCACAAGAGAAGCCAAGAACACTTTTTCGGCCAATCCTTGGTTTGATGAGGAGTGCAAAATGGCAAAAAAGAATTGGAAAAAGAACATGAACAGAGAAAGTAGAAAGGAGTATGATCAGCTGATTAAAAAAAAAAAAGAAGAGTATGTGAACAAAAGAAGAATAGAGTTGATTAATCTTGGTAAAAACAACCCCAGAAAATTTTGGAAAAAGCTTTAGCAGAGAAAAACTCAGATAGAGAATAACATAACAGGAACCAAATGGCTGGAATATGCCAAGACTCTCTACGAATGTGATCTAGGAGAACGTAAAAACATGGAAACAGAGACTACAGGGGAGTTATTCAGCGAAAAGGATATTATTCAAGGCATAAGGAGGTTAGCTGCTAGCAAAGCGCAAGATATAGATGGGCTACAAGCGGAATACTTAAAATGGGGTGCTGAAATCCTCACACCACACATCACTAAGATTTTCAACAGTGTCAATAGAGAAGGTTTCCCTGTAAAATGGACAACAAGTGTGGTGATCCCACTCCACAAAAGTGGAGATATAAACAATCCTTCTAATTACCGAACCATCATGAGAAATCCACTATTTGGCAAGTTATTTGGCAGCTTGGTAGAACAAAAAATCAGCAACTGGGCTGAAACAGAAGGCAAACGTGCAAAAGGGCAAGCAGGCTTTAGACCAAAACACTCTACTATAGATCACGGCATCACTCTCAAACATTTGATAGAGAAAGTTTGGGACGCTCCGGGGAAAGAGGCTTTTTATTGTTTCGTGGACTTTAAAAAAGCATTTGACATAGTGCCACGTAATAAACTATGGGATAGAATGGTACAGTTGGAAGTCCCTAAAGAACTTAGGTCAGCGGTTTACAGATTGTATGAGCAGGTCAAAGCTAAAATCAGAACGGCAAAAGGGCTATCAGAAGATTTTGACAGCAACATCGGGGTTAAACAAGGGTGTCCGCTTTCTCCAACATTATTCGGACTCTATATTGACAAGTTAGAAGAGTGGATAAACAAGACCAATGGTGAGGGGGTGCAGCTGGCCCACTTCGTGATAAGATTGCGCTTATATGCAAATGATCTCATAATTCTTGCTAGAACAACTAAAGGTTTGAAAGAGCACTTGAAAGCACTAGAAAAATTTTGTCACGAAGTAGGAATGCAAGTTAACACTAGCAAAACCAAAATTATGATCTTCTCGCTAAAGAAGAATAGGGGCATACAAGACAAGTTTCTGTTTGAAAATAGCCCCCTTAAGATTGTGGAAGAGTACAAATACTTGGACATCGATTTTCATAACAAACTCAATTGGGATACTTGCAGATCGAAAAGGATCCAAGGGGGCTAGAAGGTGTTATACTCTTTACAAAACAAGTGTAGGAACACAGAATTATGGGATTGGACGACCATGAAAACTCTGTTTGGTTTGCTGGTCACTCCGGTTATTCTATACGGATGTGAAGTGTGGGGCGGTAGTATGTCCGAACAAAAATGGCGGCAAGTAGAAAGAATTCAAAAACACTTCATCACATGCAATCTAAAGTCAAGACCACAGTTTTGTATGAAATCCTTTTGGTGGAGGTGGGTTCCTTTCCATTAGAAGCCGTCGCATTGATCCGGATGCTAAGCTATTTAAAGAAAACTCAAGGTCTGGAAACACATCGTTGGCCCAAGTTGGTAATAGAGGAAAAACTTGTGAGGCGGAAAAGCACATGGATGAAGCAAAATGACAAATGGATGCGAAAATGGGATATCAACATCCAAACTTGCCCGGATAACATTAAAAAGATAAAGAAGTTTGTCAATGAAAAATTCCGCAATATTCTGTGGACAAGACACATAGGGCGGAAAAAATCTTATTATATTAAAGAATTTAATCCCACTTCTAGTCATGATGAAAAGGCCTATATAAGGGCACCTATTAACTAGAAAGCAAAAATGTTGATGGCACAACTTAGAACTAGTTCACATCAGCTGCGATGTGAAACTAGTAGATGGCAAGTTCCAAAAGAAGAGTAGGCAGACAGAACATGTTTATTCTATAATATGGGAACAGTTGAGACAAAGCAGCACTTTGTCAAAGAGTGCCTGGCTTACAACGACATCAGATCTGATTATACAAAATACTGCAGAACAAGGACTTCAACTATTTATTTGAGGAAGATCAAGTGAAGAGAACAGCGGATTTGATTATCAAAATTCAGAGAAGGAGGGACAAGTTAACCAAAACTTTGCAACTGACTAGTTTCGCTCCTGACTCGGGAGGGTGATTGCATGGGTCCCATAGACTACTTTAGTCTCGTGGACGTCATTAAAATCGATCATATCATATCATATCATAGGCGAACCGAGATTTATTTGTATACAGTTAAAAAGTTTCTCCTTCTGTATAGCACAAGGTAGAAGCACGTTCTCCTATAGGCATTGCTACTTAATAGTATTACAATTTTGATGCTACTGCAATTCATCGTCTCTCACGCAATTCCTAATGGAAGCTTTTTTTTCTTCGGATGGGGGTGTTGTAATAGATGTGCCACTGCAATATTTGCACATTCTAGTATCTCTTTAAGACAAGTACATATCGCTTAAGCATCAGTTATACACAGAGCATTCCATAGGTCAAATGCGTTGGTCTTGTGAGCACTCATGTTCCACAGTTTCTGCTATCATGAATATAATTTCGTTCCCATAAATCATTAGTTTGAAAAGACATAAACAGAAATTATCCTCGTACAGAAAGCGTAAATGAATGCATACCCAATGCCCCAAATATACATAAGAAAACGCTACCTTAGAAAGACTAGAAATTAATGCATACCAAGTGCTGCTAGTTCCAAAGAACTGCTGTGGCCAATAACTGCTGTATCAATGAGACTCATAAGAGGCCCACATAGCCATATTCCAAGAGCAGGCCCTGCAAACAGGGCTATACCCTTCATCTGTTGCCACATATTCTGATAATTATCCAAGTCTAATCGATTCACGCTATGTTCTTCCAATTCCTCATCCTTGGCAGCATTTAGGGATAGATTTTCAGCGTGGCCCTCTTCAATTGTTATCATGTCCTTACCATCGGATACATTTCCTTTCGATTTCATTAACTCCACAGCACTCCCTGGTTTAATATTTGTACTGAATTCAGTACATTTCTCAGCAATGTGCTGATCATTTTCACTCGAAATGCAAGATAGCCTGTACCGGCTGCACCTTTCTTTCCCACAGATTTTCCGGTTTGAATCCCTATGCTGCAAATTGGTAATATTTCGCGGGACATTTTGGATGGTCGTTAGTTTCTTTAGACAGTAAATTATTTTAAACGACCTTAATGTGGAAGAATTCCGCGGCAGTACGGTGCATTCCGAGTGCCCAAAATTGTACCGTGGTGGCCGAGGAAATGTTCTGGATGCACTCTGGAGAAGTGGAATTTGAGATATCATAACTTACATGGAACTGCAGAAAAGTAATAACCATGCGAAGTATGAAACTCGAGTGGATTTGCAGATTTCTGAAGAATTAACCTTGGGAGAGGGATTTCTACCTTAGAAGACGGGCTGAATTAATCGACGAGTTGGTCGTCTGTCGGGACCATCTTGGGGGAAGATTCGAATTAATAAATCAAGGAGGGTGGAAAAAAGAAGGGTAAAAGCATTGAAAACAAGGCTGCATATCGCAGCAGCGCAGTTCCAGCCAACCAAATTGTTTGGGAGTGTTTTTTGAACTTTAATACATGTCTTGATTTGTTCACGGTAAATATGGCAAATATAGATGTATGGTAAGAAATTCATTTATATTTATTTACTCATATTAGTTGGTAAATAATTAATTAATTAATGATAAAGAATAATTTATTAATAAAAATTATAAAAATATTTAATATTTAATCATCTATAAAGATATCTCTTTATAGAAATAAAATTTATAAAATAGTAATACAAGAGTTTTGAAATTAATTCAAATAATAAAATATAAAACTATGGAACATAACAATGAATAATTCAAAATATTTCATATTCAACTTGGATATAATAAATCTTTTTTTTTTTTTGTCTTTAAATAATTTTTAAAATTATTGCCACTACTTTGTGGTTTGAGAAGGAATTCCCACAAAATCGGCCCTTATCCCTCACAATGTTTCAACCAATAGAAATTACAAGAAATAATTTGAAATTTTGAAAAAGTTAACTATCATGCATATTTACTTTATAAAATACTGTTGTATAATATTACTACAAAAATTTAAAAATTATATTGGTTATAGCTAACAAATTTTTAATCGCTTGTTAATATCTTGTCGTTGCCTATAGTTCTAGTGTCCAATGGCAAAAACTAATGGAAGGAACCAACTAGCACTTCCACTTTTGAGAGTGCAAGGATTAAGCTGAGGTTTTTGAGGGTGCAAGGATTTGGCTGAGGTTTTTGAGGGTGCAAGGATTTAGCTAAGGTTTTTGGCTATTCAATAGGATTAGAAATTGGAATTTGTTATTGTGGTATTTGTTATTTTAATTTTTTTTTTTTTTTAAATTAGCAATTGTCTACTTCAAGAAAAATGAAAATGAAAAATTTTGATTCCACTATTATATTGATCTAAATTAGCCATTTAAATCATTATGTTTTGCAATTTACTTTTGCAAATGAACTACACTATTTATCATTGTCGTGTGCTTACCAGCCAAGAACGTGGAAACACAGATTTGTCTTCATCAAGTCGGCAATTGATTTCATTGAGTTGCAATATTTACTTTTTAGAATATAATTAGGTGTAATTTCTTCCCCATGCTTCGTTTGAGACAAAACAATATTGATTTGCATGCAGTTGTTGCTTTAATTTATTTGTATCGCACTAAAAGTAGATGTTCAAATATTGGATATTTAGCTTACATAAGATTTGTTTTATAGAATTTTTTATTTCATTGTCTATTACAAATCTGGTTTCATTGGGGAAAATCTAATGCATTTTCAGCAAAGATTGAACAAAGTATCCATATAACTAAAACAAATATCATGCATTCATATGCCCTTCCCAAAAACTGCATACTCAAAACTTCTGAGAAATGTTTCTAATATAGCAGATCTTTTGAAGACAATACCTCATTATGACTTGGACCAACATGCCTGGGGGGTTAAGTCTGAGGATGGCATTCTATGCTGAGCACTTTCTACACATGCAAGATGGGATTATTGCTCGACCCAAATATTTATCACAGAGTTGGTGTCATGCTCTTCAGTTCGCACTAGGATCTTTCAGGGTTGGTTCCCACCGTCTACGGGCCTAGACTGACCACCACATTGATAGAGAGGATTGTATTTGCAGGCTATGCACATTGGCCAAGATTGAGACTAAGTTGCACTTCATTTTCCATTGCCCTATTTATTATGGGATCAAAGGGATATTTTATTGTTTATTCAGAGAGTGTAGCTAACTAACCTCCTTCTTTAGCTACACTAATCAAAGATGTTTGGCGCTTTATCTTCGGGAGGCGATGCAACTTTTTGATCACTCCCTACAACTTATTTTCTCCTAGAAGTAGGCTGCTGAGAAGCTCATTACACACTTCTTCTCACCCTTGCCCCTAGGTGGGGTGTGAAGCAGCCCTTAGATACCTCCACCATTGTTCACTCCAAATCCGTGTGACCTCGCAGGGCTTATTTTCATCCTCATCTTCATCAATTTCATCCCACTAGCAGATTTCAAAGACGGCTGCATGCTCTCCCCCACCTGGGTCTGTATCCCTTAGTGTTGGACTTCTTCCAGCCTAGGAAGAACCCTTAGTCTACATCTCATATCAAGTTCTCTTTCTCTTTTGTTTGCTTTCCTGACTACTGTTTGGTGGCCTGTTGGTTCTTTACTTCTTATTATGTAAGTTTTTAGTCCCATAGACCCTTTTGGTCTCCTGATGAACATTAATAAATTTATCTTATCTTATCTTATATGAACATTTATCTACATGCCTATGAATATAGCGCTATTAATATGATCTCATTGACTCACATAACTGAAAATGAAATGGAAAATGTATTTAAAATGGATTTCAAAATTTTATCAAATAAACAAAAGGAAAATTGGAATAGGAATGGAAATTTGATATTCCACCTCGGTGTAATAGCATATGCTCATTTTAGGGCCAAAATGAGACTGCTATTCCTATTCCCAATTTTAGTTTGGCGCACCCAAACTAGGGATTTGAATTTTTGGATATTTACATATGCCTAATCAGTCTAATTCCCACTACCAAATAGACCCTTATATATTTGAATTATGTGTTGCATTGTTCAAATAAAATTTTGATTATAATATTTTTTAATATAGTTATAGATCCTTCCATATTTTATTTCTTGGAACGGAGTATAATAAGCATAACATCTAAAAATGAAAGTAAATAAAAATGTATATTTTTAAATAAAAATTACACATTAATTATTAATATATAATTAATACTCACATTAATACATCTCATCAAAACAAACTTTTTTTTAAAATTAAAACTAATCTAGTATTATTCAATTAATATATATACATACATACATACGTGTGTGTGTGTGTGTGTGTGTGTGTAAGATGCTTTTGAATATAAAAGAAATTTGTTTGTTATTATTAGTTATTAATATAATAGATAACTAAAACATCACCTAAGCCTTGACTTTTCTACTATACTCCCACTTTTTAATGTCAAAAACCTAAGAAATTTAGATGAATGTGACATAGAAAGTTTTAATGTGTTTGTGATATTAAAGCATGCAAATAGACAATGATATATTATTATTGGGGAGGAACTAAAAATTGGTTCTTATTGTGGCTTCACAATGCATGCCCCATTTTCACGTAGAAAATGGGGACCCCCTAGTTTTAGTTTCCCCACTGAGGCTTCTAGTTCGAAGCCCCGATCATTTTGGACTCTCCCTTAGGTCTAGGGAAAATCCTAGTATCAGGTGGACTAGGCTCAGGCACTTGAAGAGAAAGAGAAAATAAGTTATTGTATAAGCCCCCCAACCAAACCCCCCCCCCAACTTTCTACTTCACTTGATCTTTGCTCTCCCTCTGATGTCACACCTCCACACCTAGATGCACTGCATTGCTCCATTGACAGGTCCCCCTACACAAACACACAAGGTTAGAACCTTAAGAGATGCACATATGTGCACGCCTTAGAGGCATGCACCTCCACATACTTAAAACATAAAAACAAAACTAGAAAACTTAAAAATAACTTAAAGGGCTTCAATGACGCACATACAAAAGAGAGATTAAGACAAAGAACCTCTCTTGTACAAAGCCACTACA
The DNA here is from genome assembly GCA_028749045.1 of Cupressus sempervirens. NCBI lineage: Eukaryota > Viridiplantae > Streptophyta > Pinopsida > Cupressales > Cupressaceae > Cupressus > Cupressus sempervirens. The sequence goes on along the minus strand of CM053783.1, from coordinate 286,960,965 downwards.
CATGTGAGTAGTTGCTCATGTGGGCACAAAGCTATTTTAGAGGCTAATTAAGCAGACTAGCGCACCTGTAAGGGTGCACTAGGTGTGCTAAGATGCAAAATAGGATTTTCTAGGGGAGGAATTGCATTTTGATCTTTTTTGACTGGTTTTTGACTCATTTTGTAGTTAGTCTAGATTTGTTTTAAAGTTCATTTTTGCCTTATGATATCCATAATACTAATGTTTTCCTCTTTCATGCAGATCAATGACATCATCGCCAGCTTCCATGACAGAGAAAATGACACCAAAACCTATTGCTTTCAAGTACCAAGGAGCACCTAAGAAATCAAGATTCCAGGATGGACATACGGAGATTAAAGATACAGAGTTGGGCCACATCGACTAGAATGCCTTCCCGACAATCTACAACAAATCCAAGGAGAGAATGGAAATGGTCTCTGTATTGACCTGGCCTGGATTAGTAAATGCAGCATCACATCCCACTTTAATTCAATCTTTTCAATTGATAATGATGTTGGTGGAGCATTATGTGATGGAGGAAAAGGTCATAAAGAGTGTCACTCGAGAGACAGTCCTGGACCTTCGACCCTGAAACATAAAGAAAGTGTTGCACCTTCTAAGAGCAAACCAATACCTCCAGATATCATATAATGGATCAGAGAGGTGATACAAGGAGAATGAGATAGAAGCTAACGAGCTAGTGCAAACTTCATTCTTGATTGAGAGGATACCTCTACGCCGAAGAGTAAGCAAGGTGGATATGACTAGAGGTTACATGAAAGACAACATTAGACACTTGATTGTCCTCCTTAGCAGATATATGCATCTTCTTATAGTTGGTTACCTTCAAACATGGATGGTTCATTTCATTTAAATCACAAGGACTATGAAATTGCCCATGGATTGGGCCACCATCCTAAGTGATATCTTGGATGAGTAGCTAGTCCCCATCAAAATAGACCCTTACTTACACATGACATCATACATGGTGTACTTGCTAGTACCCAAAACCACTAATTATCTAGGCTTGTACAAAAACGGAAGCATGCAAGCTACAAATGCTTGGCCCTATGTGGTGTATCCATAACTGGTAAAAAAGAAGCTCCCACTACATAGTGGTCAATGATGCATTCATCTTTGCCACCGTTAGATTTACTAAAGGAGATTATGTGAAGAGAATGTCAGTAGAGGCAGTAGCTAGAATTACAAAAGTATGTGCCTACTACATTCAATACAAGACTTTCATGTATTTTCGGGTAGCTGGCACTCTTTTGTGCCCCAAAAAGCTCCCAAGATATCTTTTAGATCAATTGATACACCTAGAGATAGCACACTAACTCACTTCTGCTTATGACAGAGTGAGGAAAAAACATAAGAAGACATGGCTCTAGCGAATTACAATTGGTGCATTCGAGGTGAAGCCAAAATAAGACATTGCTACCTTTCACTCTAAATGGGATCATTATCCCTTGGAAGAATACAACTCCCCTCACCCATCTTTTGACAACATTAGGATGGTTTAGCATCTAGCAGGGAAATAGTTTGTACATGTCTATGCCCTAGAAGATCATTGCATGAACGCAATAGATGAATATGATGTTTGCATAAGGGACTATTGTAGGATGAGTCTATATTTAGTAGAAAATATGCTCAAAATGAAGATTCCTCTAAAGGTCGTAAAGAAGGATGTCCCTAAAGTCACGGATCCTTCGTAAAATAGAGATAAAATCTATGATAAGCCTATCATGAATGCAGAGATAGGGCAGGAGGAAAATGACGACATTAATCATTGAGGTAGACATGTGGTCAAACTAACAAGGGAATGGATTTGAAAGCCATTTCAGATGGATCTAGTTCCCTAAACCATACCTCTACAAGCCACAACTAGGCTTACAAAAGGTAAAGGTGTTAAACTCACCGTTCCAACCTATCCAACTCAATCCCTAGTAAGGCTGGAGACAATACATCAACATAAGTAGGAAGCTAAGTACTTCGAGGATGATTAAGGAAAGAAAAGGAAAAGGGTACCCTCTAGGGAAAAGAAACAAGTGGCTAAGGTCCAAGAACCTCCAGAATGGAAATAACCCAAGAAAGGACAAGCTAAGCCTTAAGCAGAGGCAATAGATGAACCTCCAGAGTAGGCACAACCAGAATAGTAGGAGGATGAACAAATAGAGGAACAGAGGGTCCCTCTACCTAGAACTTTAGAGGAAGAAGAATCCCCCTCAACTCCAAAGAGAGTGAGGACAGAAACAACTATGGTGGGTACACAGAGGAGGAGATTGAAGAAGAAAAATACTCCATACCCATAGGTTCCAAAGACCATCTCAAAAGCTAAGGATGAAGAAGAAGGGGAACAAATAGAGTTTGTCCCCTTGAGCAAAACAACCCACTTGCCCAAAGCAGTAGAAGAAGGGAGGAGAAAAAGCTCTACATAGACACCTCCATCTACTCCAAGAGAACCTATCCAAGTATCAAATTCAAAAGATGAATAACAAAAGTGGATAATAGAGATGGAGGGTGAAAGAACTAATGTCTTTGACCTCTCAAATTTTACTTTATGCCAGTTGGTTTTGAGATAGTGGGAGAGAAGATTGGAGATACTCCCAAGAGTGAGCCATTAGGAGAGAATTGGAATCAATTGCCTCCTCTACCACAAGGAACTCTTGGCATTTCACCACCACTATTACAGGATGTGACCTTTTTAGATAAGGGTTAGTAACTCCTCCTTTGGTCATTCAAGCAAAAATAGAAGAACAACAAACTGGGGATGGAGAATTCCAACAGCTTTGTGTCGATAAAGTATTTGAGGAGGGACAAATATAGGAAGAAACTCAGCAAACTCCCCCAGATATAAAGGTTAGATCCTTAGCCCAACAAAACACAAAAACTTCTAAAGATTTTTCTTGATGTGAGAAGACTCTGGAGATAAGTAATAAGGAAAAGGAGCATGTTGTACAACCAACCTCTTCAGCCAAGTACATGCCATCTATAGACACCACACCAGCATGGCTAAAGAGGGAGGTTATGTTTTGAAAGAAGAGGCAACTTGAGCTAACAACAGGTGAAGGAATGAAAGAATTGATAAAAGTAGTGAAGAGGACTGAGCCACCTAAGGGTGATGTAAGAACATTGGCCTCCATAATGAAGAACCAAGACCAAGACCTTCTCACATGTATCTCCACTCCTCCTCCTCATGTTGACACTGAAGAACTGACTTTGAAATATTACCAAATCAAAGAGGTCATGTTGGGAAAGCTCGTAGTGGACACAACCAAACTAATGATCACCATAGGTATGAAGGAGGTGTTTTGACAGATGGATCAGGATGAGACTAAATTGATAACACTGCATAAGTAGAATGAGCTACTTAGTGGCTACCTGAACAAAGTAGTGGGACCTATAGACCTACAAAATCTAGAGGTTGCCCTTGGAGTTGCACTGGGAAGAAAGTAGTCAGGAACGCAGTTAGATTCATTTTTGGAGGCATGTAGTAATGGCACGACAATTTTGAGGAGAAAGGAGTGCAAATAACATAGGGTAATGTGAACCTATAGTACCACATCCAGTCAAGTGCTGACAAGTTGGTTTCTATAGTGAACTAAGATTTTGGGCTGATGGAGGGATTGCATGATGAAATCCAATGAATAAAGGACAAAGCTCAAGAGCAATTTTTGGAAGTGGAAAGGTACTATAATGCCACTAGCCTTGAGATTTTTGAGGATGAGTCAAAGATCAAGTTTTTTGTAGTGCAATTAGTAGTCCAATAGTTCATAGGAACATTTGAAGATGCTTTGTTGGATGATGACATAAGACAAGCATTTAGGATTGAAGAAGCATTGTTGGAGCTAGACACCAAGCTTGAAGATTTTGTGGAGACAAGAATAGAAGTCAGTAATTACCAACAAGTAGTGAAGGATAAGTATAATCCTTTAGATTTATCAGAAGCTAGAAAAGTAGCAAAGATGATAGAGACATTTAAGAATAAACATCCAGACATCATTTTGGTCTAAAGGGGAAGAAAACCCATGTGGTAGTAATTCAGTTTTGATACTTAGAAGATTTTTAGATTTTGGAACCCGTCATCAAGTTACACTAGTGCATAGGTGCACTTTTCATAGAGGTGTGCTAATAGTTAACTATCAGTTGCTAATCTAGAGCATTCCATGCACTGGAAACACATTTTGATGGCAGTTCAACTCCCATAAACATCTAGAGAAGGCCAAGCTTCCATTTTTAGAGCTTCATAAGACTTCTAAATCATCTCATAGCTTCCTTCTTCTTATCTTCTTATTCTTTCATACTCTTGTGTCATGTAAAATCTCATGCACCCATTAATAGATATAAGCAAAAGTGGAGACCTACTTAACACCATTTAGAGAGTCAATTTTTATATAACAAGCTTTATTTTATTAGTTTTTAGCATAAGTGTGTATTTAAAGATCTCTCACTCCTAACACAAATGGAGGAGATGATTTCTTATAAGTATATGCATGTAATATGTACTCTAGGTTGTTATTTTAGTGCAATAATATATGTTATTGTTGCTCTCATTCTTAGTGCATTTATTCTTGCCAGAGTGTGTTTTTTTTGTGAATGCATGTTCATGAATAATAATGGAGCCAATTGTTTTATTGTGTTGTTATGATTATGTGATCTTTTAGTTATGGTATTTTCCTTGTGTTAACGAATTATGTTGTTGCAATGAATTAAAGAAAGGATCATCTATTGTTCTTGAATGGTGTCTTGTCTTGTATGAGATCACTTTTTGTGGCCTTGTGATTTGATGAAATGTGAAAAATCTTTCAATTTATATTGAGTTCCCATCAACGATTGCATCAATGGAGTTGAGGAAGTGTTGCTCCTAATTTCATTGGTTTCCTATATGATCTTTTGATAATTTAATTCACAGATGTATTGTTACCTTGGTTTATGTCCATTATGAATTTCCCTTTCAAGTTATTTTCTTTAATCTCTTGTTATTTTATCTTGTTATTTTATTTCTAACACTTGGTTAAAATAGGAATTCATATAGTTGTATTGATAAATTGCATTCATAATAAAATAAAAAATACAAAAATATATCTCTTTTGTGGTTACATTTCAAACAACAATAGATTGTCCAAAATTGATTTGAACCAGCAAACGCCTCCTCGTGAACATACACATTTATCTTCAATTGGACAAACCCAGTAAGTTGCAAAACCCACCAGTAAGCTTCGAGTTGGTCCTCGACCAACTTTTCAAGAGAGGGATTTGAAAGGATTCATGTCATTCAACATTGTGCAAAATAAAAACTCAATAGAAGTGGCACTAGAAGGAGGGCCTAAAACCATTCAGATAAGAAAAACAAGTTGTTGCTTGAAAATAATGCAATTTTTAGAAGTTCAAAAAAAAAATTCGTCCATCATTGTCAGAAGTTGTGCAGGTGCACAGGTGCACTTTTTGAAGAGGTGTGTTTTGTACAGGTGCATTTTTCCATAATCAACATAAACTGAAAGATATTGATCTGCCATCCCCATTTCAGCGAGCTTTACAATCTTCACTAGGTGGACACAAGGTCCTAGAACTTTATCATTTTTGCAAGGCTCACAATGATAAAGGATTACCAAGAATTCTACCACTTCCATTCCAAATTTCATCATCTTCTTTAGTTCCACTTCTAAACCTACCTCCACCTATCATTCCACCTAATCATCCATCGATGGCCTTCTTTGAAAATGCAATAGATTCACCAATCAACTTGTAAGGTGCACTTAATGACCTTCCCAAGAATCTTGAGAAATTTTGCCCAAGGTTTATCTATGGAGAGACACAAACAACTAAGGATCATATCAACATCTTCAAAGAAATATGCAATTGAAAATAGATTCAAGAAGAGAATTGGGTTCTTCCTTTATTCACATACACACTAGGAGAAGTTGCCTTCAACTTGTACATGAGTTTTCCACTAAAATGCATCCAAAACTGGGCGACCTTTGAAACATTGTTCCTAGATCAATTTAAAACATCCATCAACCTAGCTATGATATGTCATCAGTTTATATTAATCAAAAGGAATCCAACAGAGACCATTTCACATTTCAACCATTGCTTTCATATGACATATTGCAAGTTGGAAACACCCTACACCGTACCAATTGAAGTTGTAATCCAAATTTATCTTAATATTGTGGACAACCTCAGTATTATCTTCCTAAGAAGACTACCTACTACAAACATTGACACATTGGATAAAGTCTTTAAAGAAGCAATTACATTTACTAAACAAGCCAATCCTAATGGAGGAGGATTGAGTGTTCTAGCTCAAACTAATACAACAATACTGATATATCTTGCTGGAGAACAAGTAATGCCTAGTCAATTTATTCCAATGACTCCAATTCCACTACAATAAGCACTAGTCATACTAGTTCTAGCCATAACCTACCTAGGATATGAACCTCCAAAAATTGATTTCTTTAAGCAAAAGGCAGCAACATCCACTGAAGCAGAAAATAATGTTACAATTGAGATTGGCCAAATGAATTTTAGACCATGTCTTAGATTACTAATGAGTTAACCCATTCAAAGTTGTCATAAGGGAAAAACAATAACTTTAAAATAACAAACATAGGCCCTTGCAACAACACTATGGTTAGAATTACAACAAGAATCTTAGTAGAAATAACAATACATCGAACAATTTCAATCCTCCAAATCGCAACAACAATTTCCAAAGACAAAATCAACAATGGAACACCCGTCCAAACAATGGAAGTATCCTTGAAAATAATAATAACAATACTCAATTTGTGGACATCAATCAATTTGATACTAGTCAAAACATGCCTAATGATTATGACTCGTATTTCAATGGAAATCAAGAAGTGAACCAAAATTCACAGGACAATAACAACGACCCCCTATGTAGTTCAATACTATGCTATTAGAGTCTTATGATTCTCCAAAAATTTTAGGAATGAAAGAACAAGTCAACAAGGAATTTACTTTTACATGCAATCAAGAATTAGATCCTCAACCAGAAGAGATGTTTTCTTTTTGGAATGACAATTGAAATACTTACAATTTGCAGAATCAAAAGGAACCATTGACTGAAGGGATTCCTCCCACATTACAACTAACACCTCTAGATTTAAGGGCTAATGATAATCCAGTACCTACACAAGCACCCTATGTTGGACAATAAAATCAGCACCAAGAAAACATACCTATGATACTAAAGAATCCTACATGGTCAATCGAAAAGTATAGTGCGATTGAAGATTTAAAAATAATAAAGGCCAATATATCCTTGTTTGATATGCTATAAAGTTGTCCTAATCAAAGAGAAGCACTGCTAAAAACTCTTGATCATACAAAGGCAACACCTACTATAGGCCATCAAAAGATGGTATCACAACAAGTCAACACTTCTGAGGCTATGCCTAATATGTATAAAGATAAGGTGAAAGTGCCTCCTTTCTTACTCAGCCCTAGAATTTTTGAAAAAAATCTTCACAATTGCCTCATAGATTCAAGATCTTCCTATAATGTCATGCTACTTCTGATAGCTCAAAGGTTAGGGTCACCCCTCAACCTATGAATTGAATAGTAATTCAACTTGAAAAAACTGAAGTAAAATTTATTGGGGTATTGAAAGATGTTTGAATATAGTTAACTAGAGGCCTCAAAATTCAAGATATCATAGATATACATGTGGTAGAGATTTCAAAAACATACGGCTTGTTACTGAGTAGGGAATGGACAAGATACCTGAGAGGATGGTTTTCAATTGATTTTACTCAACTATGGTTACTTTGGAAAAGATTGAATAATAAGATAAAGATTGATGCTAAGCCAAAACTAAGGATAATTATTACAGAATATAATGCACCAAATGAAGTAGCATTTGTCTAATCAGATTTAGGCTCCTACAAGGTGATGGCTCTTGATATAACTTCAACCAAGAAACCATATAATATGTATACAGAATCCATGGATTCTACCCCAAGAAAAGAGGTTGTGACTTAGTTCATAGACAACATGGTTGCAAATTTGCAATGGTTAGGCAAAGAAGTGGATCCAAATGTTTTGCTCCTCCCAATATTTTGTAGGTTACACAAAATGAGTCATTAATAATTTGAGTGCTCACATTGCCAAGAAGTGATTGCTTGGGTATTAACTTCATTGATGCAATTTTAAAATGGTCAAACTCAAAGTGAGATACAGAAGGAAAATCCAAGTCCCAAGTGCATATATGAAGTTGTTGAGAATGATGAAGAGGAAGAAGAAGATCTTAATGTGTCATCTAGTAACACCTGTTCAAATGGTGGGGCTTTTTCTTGCCCTCCACCAGGGATGATTAAAGTCCTAAGCAAAAGATGTTTTGTAAAAGGACAAGGTTAGACCTTAGTAGTTGTTCATCCTAAGTCATAAATTGATAAAATCACAAAATTTGTTGGGAAGATTCATGATCAACAAGAGACATAGACAACCCCCATATCAAAGGTAAATAATAGAAACTCACCAAGTCTACCACATGGAAGATTACAATGGATCCTGAAGAAACAATCCTTCAAAATTAAAATGAAAGAAAAGCTTTGAAAAAATAAACATAAGACCAAAAAACCCAAAGAACAACCAATTTGGACACTCAGTTTTGATGGCTCTAATGCAAATTTGGAGCTGATGCAGGTATAGAAATAATTAATCCCAAAGGTATGCATTTTTATGTTGCATGTCATTTACAACCTAGATGTACTAACAATGTTGTAGAATTTGAAGACTCGATTCATGGACTTCTCTTTGTATTAGAGAAAGAGGTCAAAGCTTTCATAATAGGAGATTCTCAATGGGTGATTAAACAAGTTAATTCAATCTACTCTTGCAATGATAAAAGAGTACTTGTCTATTAGAGAAGAGTTTGGGACTTGATGGAAGATTTTGAAGCTCTGAACATAAGGTCTATTCTAAGAAGGAGAAATATGGTAGTTGATACCCTTGCAATTTTGGTGAGTGCATTACAACCGTTGAAAGAACAAAACTAAAAAATATTTTCAATGGAATTGGTTGTTACCTCGTTTATTCTAGATAACATTATGAACTTCCAAGTCTTCCAAGATGACCAATATATTCTTGAGTTCATTATGTGCAATGGTCTTTTCAAAGGACAAGAGGTCGATGACACTCCTAATAATAAGCCTGAGGATGATGAGCTAGAAGATGAAGATGGGATTATAAACTTGAAAACCAATACTATCCCCAAGGGGATGGTAGAATTGGAACATATCTTTGACTGAGATGAATGAACATAGTAGTACATTTCCCCTTGTTTTTCTACCCAAATTTTTGACCAAAGGCCATATTGGCTTATGTTTTCATCTTTCTTTTTGTTTTTATCCCCGCATTGGTTGAAACTTTGACAAATCTAGGGTTTTATGCCCAAGTTGGTTGAAATTTTGACCAAATTAGGGTTTCCCAAGTTGGTCAAAATTTTGACCAACTCGGGTTCATAAGAAAAAAAGAAAAAAAGTTATGTAATTATATTTTGCATCAGCTGGAGGAGGTTTAGTTTGCATCGCCGCAAGAGCTTTTTGAGATAAAATGTTTGAACACGTAAAATTCAATATAATTTACACAAATTGATGGATAGAATGACACATAATATATTTAAGTTTTTGTAGTGGATGAGATAAAAAAGGGCTGTTAAATTCAATATAATTTACCTAAATTAAAGAACTTGATCTATTTCTTCATAAGTGGCCTGATCAGTGACATAAAATCATAGTCAAATTCATTCACAGACAATCATTAGAGGTGGAGTTATACTAATTTAATTTTACCAGAACTCCATTTTTTATATATATCAAATTTATGGTTTTATTCCCCTAAAACTTGTATAACACAAGTTCTTTCAAAGTTAGAATGTCTGCAATGTTATATCTATAACTAATATGTATGAAAGGTAATATCATTTACGAGAATGAAAACTACATTCTTTTTGTTAGTTGATTTTGACTGGATAGATACTTTTGAATCAAAAGAGTATTTTCAAAATATTCTGAATTTTTTTACACAATGAAAAAAAAAATAGTATACTGATGCAGGAGCATCTTAAATAAAGGGGAGACACGTTGAATGTAAAATTAAAAATTAAAAATTTAAAAAAATAAAAAAATAAAAATTGTGGAGGAGAGAGAAAGTGACGAAAATAGGAAGAAAAATAATTAAAAACGGAAAACAGGAAAAAAGGGAAAAAGTGATTTCTATTTTCGAGGTGCATAGGTGGCATAATAGAAAAAATAAAAATAAATAAATGGTTGTCATTCCATTTATCGAGGTGTGTGTGTAGAATTTTAGAAAGTTATGAACATTGTAGAAAGTTATGGAAGTTGTAGAAAGTTGTGGAGGAATTCTAGAAGGTTGTGGATAAGTCATGTATTGGGTGGTAAGTGCCTATTTAAGCAAGGGATATGAGCATTTCTAATCAAGTTTGAGAAGTAGAAGCTAGAAGGCATGAAGACTTCAAGGTGTGAAAGCTCTAAAGGTGTAGCTCTTCAAGTAGAATTTCTTGGTGAAGCTCTTGGTGTGAACTCTCTTATTTGGGATTTCTCTTATGTTGAAGAATTTGTAAACTCCTTTTTGAAGAAGTCATATCTATGATATCATCTTGTGGGTGTTGTAAGGATTTTCAAGTATAATAAAATTGCTTGTGAAGATTTTTTTTTAATTTTTTTTTGGTCTCCATATTGTGGCATTCTTGATTGTGAGTGGGTAAGGGTGGTGTGGCCCTCTATCAAGTGGTATCAGAGCAGGAGTTCCTGAGTGTGTGGATAGATCACCGAACGTGAGGCAGTTTACACTAGGATTTGCAAAGAAGGTTGATCTTGTGGCTGATTGATCTTTTAGAGTGGTGGATTTGTTTAGGGTTTGCTAAATTTTTGGAAGATGTCTCCAAGAAGATTGGACCCCAAGGAAAATGATGACCTTAGTGAAGCGATGGAAGAAAGAATCTTAGAGAAGATAAGAGCAGAGGTCAAATCAGAGATTGCATTGATGAAGAGTGACATGATTGCTGAAATTGTGAGTTCTTTGGGTGGTGTACCTAGGCATGTGGGTACTGAAGACAGATATGACGAAGTTGCCGAAGACTTTGAAGCTACTAGTGAGGATAGAAGTGATCATGAGGAGAGACCTATTGGAATTAGGACTACTCAGTTTGCTCGACCTGGATCTCAGTTGAAGCTGAAGCATAAGATGGAGGTTTCTAATTTTTCAAGTACTTTGAATCCTGAAGACCTAATTGATTGGATTGGTGAATTAGAGGACTACTTTGAGCTTGAGGGTATTGAAGATCCATTGAGAGTAAGGTTGGCACAAACTAAGTTGAAGGGACATGCTACTCTTTGGTGGAAGGAACTGCAAAGAGACAGAGAAGAGGAAGGTGAAATGAAGATCACTAGATGGAAATTGATGGTGACTAAGTTAAAGGCAAAGTTCATTCCAGCTGATTATGAACTTGAATTGTTTAAGAGGTTGCAGAATTTGAAACAGAAGGATATGACTGTGAAAGATTACACCGAGGAGTTCTACAAGTTGACTATTCGGTCTGGGCATAGAGAATTTTCAAAGGAGAAGGTAGCACGGTATATTAATGGTTTGAGATTCAATATTCAGGATGAGGTTGGTATGCTAAATATTTCTACAGTGGAGGATGCTTATCAGTATGCTTTGAGAGCAGAGGAAAAGCTAAAGAGGAAGAATCAAGGTAGTTCTCGAGGGAAGGAGAAGCAGGATAGTTCGGTACAAGCTAAACCAAAAGCAGAAGGTGAACCAAAACCTATGGAACAAAGAAGAAGGACAAGTGGAGGTGTATTCAGAGGTAATTGTTTCAAGTGTGGTCAAGAAGGGAATAGATCTTTTGAATGTTCTATTGGTAGGACAACTACTATTGTGAATGAGGTTGAAGTCCAGGAAAATCAGCCTGAGGAAGGAGAAAGTTTGTTGGCTCGGCGAGTACTAATGGGTAAGGAGACATTGGATTCTTGTCAGAGGACTAGTTTGTTCAAAACTTGTTGTAAGTCTGGTGGGAAAGTTTGCAAGGTGATTATAGATAGTGGTAGTACTGATAACCTTGTTGCTGAGGAGATGGTTCAAAAACTTGGTTTGAAGAGATTGAGACATCCTTGTCCTTATAGGATTGGCTAGTTGCAAGGTGAGCATGCTTTGGAAGTGAGGGAGCAATGCCTTGTTGATTTTCAGATTGGGCAATATAAGGATCAAGTATTGTGTGATATTGTGGATATGAATAGTTGTCATGTGTTACTTGGTAGACCTTGGCAGTATGATTGCAGGGCTATGCATGATTGTGTTAGGAATGTGTTTACTATTGAGAAAGGTGGTAGGAAGTTTTCCTTGATTCCTTTGCAGAATGAAGCGCTTGGTAGGAGAAACTTGAGTGTTGGCAGTCGAGTTAAGTTGGCAGATTTTGAGAAGATTGAAAATCAGCATGGGAAGCAGACCTATAGAACAACTGTGGTGGATGTAAAGGAGAAGAAGAAAAACAAGGGAAAGAGTGTGCAAATTGAAGATTTGGAGGACATATATGTGAAGAACCAGTTTGGGATTTATGTGTTGAATCCCGAAAGATGTTCTTCCAGCTATTAGAACATCTTTTCGGACCTGGGGAGTCTGATGCAGGAGCATCTTAAATAAAGGGGAGACATGTTGAATGTAAAATTAAAAATTAAAAAAAAAAAAAAATTGTGGAGGAGAGAGAAAGTGACAAAAATAGGAAGAAAAATAATTAAAAATGGAAAACAAGAAAAAAGGGAAAAAGTGATTTCTATTTTCGAGGTGCATAGGTGGCATAATAGAAAAAATAAAATAAATAAATGGTTGTCATTCCATTTATCGAGGTGTGTGGGTAGAATTATAGAAAGTTATGAATATTGTAGAAAGTTATGGAAGTTGTAGAAAGTTGTGGAGGAATTCTAGAAGGTTGTGGATAAGTCATGTATTGGGTGGTAAGTGCCTATTTAAGCAAGGGATATGAGCATTTCTAATCAAGTTTGAGAAGTAGAAGTTAGAAGGCGTGAAGACTTCAAGGTGTGAAAGCTCTAAAGGTGTAGCTCTTCAAGTAGAGTTTCTTGGTGAAGCTCTTGGTGTGAACTCTCTTATTTGGGATTTCTCTTATGTTGAAGAATTTGTAAACTCCTTTTTGAAGAAGTCATATCTATGATATCATCTTGTGGGTGTTGTAAGGATTTTAAAGTATAATAAAATTGCTTGTGAAGATTTTTATTTATTTATTTTTGGTCTCCATATTGTGGCATTCTTGATTGTGAGTGGGTAAGGGTGGTGTGGCCCTCTATCATATACAATAGTTTTAAAACTAATAATATGTCATGTGTAAACTTAAGTGCAAATATTGGAGCCTTCCATAGAATTATAAGATCAATCATAGAAATAGAAGTGAGAATTTTGTTTAACATAGAAACTTTGTCATGTTTGTATATTTTACAAGACTACATTATTCATACTTTCATGCTTAATAAACCATACAAATGGTAGTGAATGATCATTTACATTACAAAAGGAAATTAAAAAAATACGCTTATCCTACATTCCACTATTCTATGATGTCACTTTTCATTTTGGTATTGGGAATACTAACTTCTATTTTATTTTATGAATCCCCCCTTATCAAGCATATGGTTCATTGCCATATGGATGAAGTGAAACTTTTTTAGACTTTCAATGAGCTCAAATTCACATGGAACATTTTTTAGATTGTCATAGGAATTTAATTTTAGTATCTCAAGGTGTGGCATCACTACATTCTCTAATTTTGGCAACTCCTCTAACAGCGAAAAATTAAACATAACATCGCCGAGGAAATCCTGAAACTTCCCAAACCATTTTGGCAAATCCTTTCTATTTGTATTGGTTACCAACTCCAATTTTATAAGTTAGGCATCATTTCTAATGTAGGATATTGAGCATAATGGCAGCTCTCTAACTTCCATTGCATAAAATTTGAAAACCACATATCCAAATCGACACGACAACCTAAAGTAAGGACATGTATTCAAAACCCTTCATAGCTAACATTTTCTCTAATAGAGGTGGAAGATTACCTTCATAACAACAATTTTTATCTATTGTGAGAGCATGCACCTTCGCTAATGTTGCAAGGATTCCATCTTCTATGCTTTTCAATTCAACCTTGTGTCAAATACTTATGTTCACTTTGCAAAGGTTGACCAAACTAAAATTCCCCGACTGTAAGAATTCATTCTCCTCCATTCATAGTTTCCAATACCAATCTAATTTTAGTACCTCCAAAGGTACAAGATTTGATATTCCTTTTGGAGGGATTTCTTAGTCATTGTGTGGATATCTAGTTGTTCTAAGCAATGAAGTTCATCAATCCACTTAGGGAACTGTTCTAGTTTCCTACAATAAGAAATGGAAAGGAAGCAAAGATTTATTGCTTTTCATAGAATCTAATACCACAATAAAACTTGTCTTACCTTAATTCAAAATTCTAAAGAGCTTCAAACTCTCAACACAATCTCACAATGATGGAATTCTGGTGCCACTAAAGTCAAGTATGTGCAGTAATCTTGCACCACGAAGCAAGATTGTTGGAATATTTCAAATGTGTCTATTTTATGAAAATGATAAATAGTGTCAAGACATGGTGCAAAATATGCCTTGTTTCTTGCTATACATTTACATCATTATCACCTATTCTTCTCTTGCCCATTAAAAACTTGTGGTACCTCCTGCCCATTTATGCAATGAGACCTCTCTTCAAGGCTTCTTCCACAATAAATGCGCATTGACTTTCTTTTGCTATGATATTGTTGGAATTAAGCAACAAATCATGCAATGTGAAAAATCTATGTATATATTGATAAATGAAATCCACATCATACATATGATCTACTCTCTCTACCAAACATAAGCTGTGAAGGTAAGAAATATAACTCCATCGAGTATCTACCTAGTCCCCTCCTCGAGAAACATATCCTTCTGCTACTAACAAGTTTATTAGATATTGAACTCTATTAACTCATCTTCCAAAAAGAATAAAAAATGCACAAATCACGGAAGAGAATCTACATAATTGGATCCTTAGTAGAATTTTTCCCTCTTAGCTGCTCCAATTAGGATTCCCACTCCCTCAACAATGTCTTATTTACCAGAGACACCACCACTATTTTAACAACCAAGAGTAGTCTCCCACATTCCCCTTTGATTAAATGAGAAATCCCTTCAAGATGATTTGGTGGTTGATTTCAATGGAAAGCAAAGGGACAACACAGGTTACAACTCTCTTCTTTTGACAAAGGTAGTAACTCATAAACACAAGCATTCATGTTGATGCAAACATGTTTTCTTTCTATTGTGACCATAATTTTGCGTTGGGGGTCACTCCCCTTAGAAAAGCCCAAGGGTAATACCAAGTTCTCATGCTTGGCTGCCCTCCATGCATCATCCAACACAATTAGGAACCTTGTGCTTGTTGAACAACCATGAATCATCTCTATTGCCTCCACCACATCTATCCTCTCATTACAACCTCATTCAAATATAGTTCCATGCCCAAAGCAACCTACAACTTTATAAGGGAGTAAGTTTGAGAAATAGAAAATCATATGAATGGCTCATATCTATTATTTATTCTAATGAAAACATTTTGCATGAAAAATACTTCCCCACACTGCCCATACCGTTGATGCCAATGGAAGGCATGGTAGGGTCATTAAGTAGGAGAATGACTTGTTTAACCTTAGACTCAATAGCCATTGGATGTGAACCACTCTCTATTATAGATGACTCCTACCAATTTAGATCCTACATTATACTTATGGAAGGTTAGTCTGAATAAATGACATTCCCATCAAGCTTCAACTCATTTCCATCTTCCATGATGGATTCGTTCTATCTTTCAAGCTTAATATAATGTGTCATTTTAAGTGAAACACTAATTGAGACTAATTGAAAGCACTGACACAAGAGGATTGAGAGATTTCATTATCAGTACCTCTTGATTGAAGAGCACATTCATCCAATATATCCTTTGCATCCCAAGTGATCTCTACAACATCCAATAGACATCTTTTCATGGGTGCGTAGTGTGCACTCTAGATACCTGCATCTCTAAGAGAGTCTTAAATTTGTGACTTTTTTTCTCAGCTATTCATAGTCACTTCTAAAGTTACAGACAAGTGAAACCTACTTGTTTATGTCTTGTATCAACACCCTGCCAAGATTTTCAAGAACACCAACCACAATAGATGTCATAATTGACCTTTGCAAAAATTAAGAGATTTAAACACTCTCAAATAGTACTATCAACTACATAGATAAAACTTGAAGCACTCTTAAAATTTGACTTCTAAAAATTGTGATCAATACTAAATTGCAACAATGTGAGTAGAGCAGGTAAAATGAAGCTATTTTTAAGAGAATATATGGATAGCAAGGATTCTTAGACTTCCAAGGGCCCAATTTATTCAACTCACTTTTATTTTAACTATGTTGTTCTTTTCTTTCACAATGACTATAACAATTTTGGACTTAAATTATTTCCCAGCTTTAGCACCACTTTTACTTTAATTATTTCCTTCATCTTTTAAATAGTGTGTATGATAACTCTGGACTTCATAAAAGTTCCCTCTTTTAATTTAGCTTTACAAAACAAGGTGGACCCATCTTATTTAATTTATGAGGATTTTTTTTTTTGAAACAACGAATAAAACTTGATCTCTTCTTACGACTATAGGTTTGAAGCAATGCACCTTGTCATAATGCAAGACTATATATACATGTTGCTTCACTCGACATTGCCCATAATCATACACAAATGTTGTTTTTATTTGAAATCACAAAAATAGTATATGCTTTCTTCCTACAAATTTGTCTTGCAATAGCCTTGAAGGTAAATTTGAATCCAGTATGCACTGCTTGGAAATTCAGAGACTTACATGAGTAAATTTAATTTATCTTTTAAATGCATAATACAAGAGAAGAATTGTCATAGTTCTGAGTGAGTGAATGCGTAATCCATGGATGAAGAGGGCAAGGTTGGGGTTAATGGATAGATGCTCTCTAAAAATTTCTACTGAATTTTTTGAAGAGTATTTTATTTCAAAGTATTGTTCAGCTTAGAAATTGACATTTCTAAATCATACAAAATTCATGGAATGAACTGTAAATACAAAGATTGAAATAAGTAAAAGAATTTTTTGTGCATTTTTCCTTAACAATAGTCTAAATAATAAAGAATTTATTTCAAGTTTGTAGATATCATGCTTTGATTTGCAGCTAAATTATATTTCTGAAGTGTTTTTTTTTTGTTTTTAATGTTCAAGTAGTAAATTGTTTGAACACTTGAAATTCAATATAATTTACCCAAATGAATTTTTTATAGTGATGCTTGTATTACATGGCATTCTATTTAGGAATTTGGTTGATTGAACAACTATATCAGTGTAAAGATCCAAATTTGAAGCATGTATGAGGAACACTGATAGTACTTGGGAGAAATGAGTATTAGGAATATTTTCTAGTCCATATAAGATAGGAACTTATAATATTGATATCATGAGTTCATAACAAATGTTAGTTTTAATAGTAGAATTGGTCTTCAAGTAGAAGGTTTTGAACATAGATCGACTTGGAGAATTTGTACCATTATGTTGATTCATTAACTTCGAATTTATTTATTAGATCTCCTTAACTTTGAATTTATTCATTAGCACTCAACATGTGTCTTATCTTTTTCCTCAATGTTCTTGCACAAAATCCCTTAACAGGTGATGTGACATACTTTCTCATCATCCATTTGTATCTTGTCTCTCTCACTTTCTTGTAGTAGCAACGCCAGTTTATTGAGTTGTTCATTCATCTTAGAAAATTTTCTTTCATCTTATCATTGCTTGGCATTCTCCTACATTATATGTATAGCTTACATATGAACCCTTGTCATGAACATTAATCATTATCTTCACTCTTACTTTGTAAACTTTCCTTTTCAACTTGTGAGTTGCACTAAGCGTTTGCATTAAAAAAATTGTTTCATTGTGTTATAAGTACCTCACCGATATTTTTTCCTCTCAACTTGAACTTTAACTATTAAGCTTTCTCTAGTCTATTAAGCTTCTGCACTTTACTCATATCTGCAATTGTGGAGTTGCCTTAACAACTACGACCTAATCTCCAACCTTAGATGGAAGTTGTTCTTTTCTCAATAATGCAACATCTATTATAAGGGTTACGACATTTTTTCCCCCCTCTATCTATTTTTACTTGCATTTAATGAATCATTTATTTAATGGTTAACTATAAATAATAAAGATCATGTTATTTGTTAAGTCTATGGACTTTCTTCCTCAAGAATTTTTGAGTTCTTTGCCTTCACTTTTCCAACCCTCTTTCTACCACCAATCTTCTTTAGATGTCTTTCTCACTAACAATACTTATGCAATGGGTGGACTTTAGATGTTAGGTACCATTGATATTGAAAAAATTTAAATTAAATTTTAAATTTTATAAAATTTAAAGTTAATGAATCAACATAATTGCTATTTGTCTTAAATTATGTTATAAAATCAACAACAGTAAAATAAAAAAATCACACAATTGATTTATTCATTAAATCTCCTTTTATTTTATTATACTTGGTTTAAATTTGGAATTGTTTCTCTATTTAAGGTGATGTTCTTTTGGTCACATAGCATAAAATAAGGACAATTTTCATGAATAAATTCAATCTTTGCCAAGGGTTACCTTTTTTCTCTGATAAGGATTCAATGTTCATCACTATAATCATCCAATCCAATCCCTTTCAATACATACTCAGATACTTGGTTGCATCAAATCAATTCTCAAAGTTGAAGATGCATTATCTGCTTCCTATCTCTCTTCATGTGATGACCATTTTGGTTGCAGGTTATTTCTAGAAACCGTGGGATTCAACAATCAACACCAATATGATATCAAAGCACCAACAAGTGACTTTTCCTTTGTTGATAGAGATTTTTATTTTAGGGGGGGGGGGGAAATGGAGCATCATGTAGCAAAAAAAAGCATCATCATTGCCTCTAGAAACCCAAAAAGCCTAAGATCATGATACTGCTGTCAAGTGAAGTGCGCATGTGTACATGCTCTAGCCCAAAATTATCCTGAGTATCGTCTATTAGTTTAAACTTCAAATGCATAAATATGAAATATCAGTTTCAAATATAATACAATGTATATAAGATGTGTTCTTGGTATATCTTAATGTTATATATAATTTATTCAACCTGCTTGTGGAAGCATATACATTTTAAGTGATAAATATCCTACTTGTCTTCTAGTGTCAAGTGAAGTGCCTATGTGGCCATGCTCTACCCTCAAACTATCCTAAGTATCCTCAACTAGCTTAACCTACAACCAAGTAAATATGATATATTGATTCCAATTAAAATATATTGCATTGGATAACAACCATATATTATCAATGATAAATATCACACCATTTCACTATTTTTAATTGGCGTGCATGTGTGTACTTGCTCTACTTTTGAGCTAGCAATATCACCCACTAACTCAACCTACAAAATTCATGTACAAACAAAATATTGGTTTTATTTATGTAGAAACTATTAAAGGATTATAAGAGTCTATTTTGAATTTTACAGTATAAATTCAGCTTAAAAAATTACATACTTGTGTCATTATAATTGGACATCGAGTACATAATATACATGTACATAAGAGATTTTTTGGTTTTAGACTCTCGAGGCATCCTTACATAGGTAAATACAGATTAATATAGATGAATTCTATTGCAATTTAGCTGTGAGATCAACGACATCCTTTCCTAAAGTCAACAACACATATAATAAATACAATCCATCATTGGCATCTCCCACCAAACCATAGTTAGCATAGTGGTGGGGGTTCCTTACATTTTATGGAGGTTTTAAAACTTAATTTGTTGACTGTATCCTTAACTAGTCACTGTCCACACCACACCAGTCACTCCTTGAAGTTCTCAGTGACAAAATAATAAAAAATATGACTTGACCAAATAAAAATAAATACAAATAGATGTTCTCACATCACTTAAACAAAAATTGCGTTCTATATGCTACTACCAAGTCACTGTTGCCAGGACTATTCCATGGGACAATGAACTATAAGTATGCAAGGAATTTTATTTCTATTGATTGTTTGTATTACAAGCTCGACTCAGTACACAAAAACACCTCCCTCTCCTTCCACTCACTTGGATCTGTCCAAAATAGACCTTGACTCTCCCAAAAGACCAATTGAAACTACTAACTACCTTTCAACTGTTTGATAATAGTCTCCAAATTGACTGTACTAACCAAATAAAGTTAGAATGTGTTATCAAGTTGACAACTAAAGTTGTCAACTCGAAAACTCAACATCCAAGACCTATACCAAAGACTTCTAAAAAGGTTCTAATGAAAACCTTTAAAACCAAACTTAACTTATAATTCATATAACCCCTATTAATGCTAATTAATCCCTTGCTTGGCTTATAATTTACAATATTATGCACTTCAAGTGCTTTTGACATCATTTAAAACCATTATTATTCTTTTCCATCAAACCCTAACCTAGGATCAATGCATAACTCTACCTAGTGACCCCTAAATACCTTATAGACTTAATAATACCATTAAGGCTTACAATCAAAGTTTGATTACAATACAATCAACTTATGATTAAAGCATTATTATATGAACATGAACATTCTCTCTACATGTTTTAATGACCTTTGAAGGCTGCTTGGTTTGCATTCCTCCCAAGGATCCATCAGTGATCCTAGTTCTCTCCATGGTTGACCTTGGTGCTCCTACACCATACTCCCCAACTATGAAATTGTTCTAAGTCCTCTTGGAATTCTCTAAAAAACAAACTTTTCCAACTAAATCTTCATGTCTTCTCATGTCCCTTGCACACATGTACTTTGTCATTGCATAATCCATGCTTGCTTGTCTTTTGGAATGCCTTATGACTGAACCTTATGGTTTTCTATGCTCATCCATGCTTGTATCTTGCTGTCCATATTATTTTTTTAGTGTGTGTGCATTTGTTTTAGACCTTAGGAGGTCTTGCTATGTGTGTTCTATGAAAATTGCACTTACAATCTTTGCAAACTAGTTTTATTTGTTTGATGACACATCTTATAGGAATAATGGCTAATATATGTTAACCTTATCTTTGTAGGGAAGTTGGACAAGGTGGGGATGTACTAACTCTAGACATATTTGTTGATCATTTCTTCATCAGCCTGTAGTCATTATATTCTAGGCTCTCGATTCTTTTCCTTGTTCTAAAAATGAAATATTCTATTTAAGATTCCTTATAAGTTTAAGGTAGAGCAACATACTTTGAAAGACATATTGTAGTGATAGCGATAAGGGTAAATAAAAATAGGGTTAGGGATGAGCACATTTCCATTATCTAAAAGACATACTGTGATGCATTCCTCCATGTTTTATTCTTCTTTGACAAATTTTTGAGCATTTAGAGGTTCATTTACTGAGAAACATCCCTTTTCTCCATTCTACTTTATTCTTTTTGGTTTGGTGATGCCAATGAGCATAACTATTATAAAAACATAGCATGAATCATGCAAGAACAATTTTTTTTGTTGCACTATAATGTTCCACCTCCTCTTTCATTTTTGACTCTTCTAACATCCATTATATTGAACCTTCTATGGAGAAGACATTCCACAAAATTTCTCCATCAAATTCATACCTTTATGTGATGACTAGCTAGAAATGAAAATGTCAAGATGCATATTTATTAATTATTGACTTTATTCATATAAGCCACTCTCTTCCTAGCACATAATTCCCCAAACTAGAATCCACTTTCTCTATCCTATTGGGCCAATATATAAAAGTGTACTTAATTTTTGTGTCATAGGAGAAGAAAAAACTTGAATGTTCTAAATGCCTTTGATACAAAACAAAAAATACTGGCACATCCAAAAATCGAGTATACATGTACACAAGGAAAGCCAAACAACTGCCGGCATGAATTAATCGTATTGAACTACTGAAATAAACGATCACAACTTTGATATGTGCATACTCTACATTGAATACAAACTTGCCCTATTAAATGACCCCAACTCATGACAAACAAGGAGTAATGAAAAGGCTCAACAAAAGTTGTTGAATTTATGTCAACAAAAATTGTTGATATTATAATATGGGTGAGTTTGAGCGAGGTGACAACATTTTTCTTTCAAAATCATATGTGCAGATATAAATATTAAGTACGACATGTCCAATATTTTTGTAGATATACACATTAGTTACACCAATTTTTTCTTTCAAAACCATATATGGGGATATAAACATTAAGTACAACATGTCTAATATTTTTGTAGATATATTTTCCTATGAAGATAGACCACACTTGACAATATGAACCAAGAACAAAATAATGAGCCAATGGCTACATTGTGGTCTTAGTTCTGAAAAAAAGTTGATAAATATTATCGTCCTTGAAAAAAGTGTAAGGGCTTAAAGAATCAAAGAATTCTAATCATAACAACCTTAAGTCATTGTAGGAAACATGTTTACGTTGAAGGGAGCCACAATTTTGATTGATTGTCGAATGTGGATTTCCTACTAGAGGAATGTGGAGGTTTGAATATCCAAGCATAGGATAACACTCCCATGGAAGAAGATGATACTGTACCAGAGGACATGATTAAAGAAGATGGTATTAGTGCAGGTGATGAAGATTCTCACAATGATGGTACTAGTGCATCTGATAATGATGATGAAGATGGTCTTGATATATCTATACTTGAGAAGGAACATGAGCCCCTATATGAAGGCTCCTAAATAAATCCTCTCTCTGCCATAGTGTTGTTGGTGAACTTGAAGGTTATGAATAGTTTATCCAATGTAGCAATGTCACGTATGCTAAGGTATGCTATTTTTGTCATCTGTAATGTTAGCATACCATTACTATTCATTATATTAACAATTCATATTTTTTGTGTAGGTTGATAGGTGAGTTTTTGTTACCACCATCAAACATTCTGCCTCATTCGTATCGAGAATTATCTACCATTATGAATCAAATTGGAACAAAGTATCAAACAATACATGCATGTCCCAATGATCACATTCTATATCATAAACAATATGCATTTGCGACAGAATGCCCTGATTGTCATATTAGTAGATATTGGTCAAATTAAATAACAAAAAAGGTACCTCACAAGGTGCTTTGGTACATTCCCATTATTCCACGTCTTCAATGATTATTCAGGTGCACTAGCTTGACACAATTTATGGATTACCATGCACATAATAGAAGTCAAGATGACATTATGCGAATGCCTACAAATGGTTATGCATTTAAAGAGATAGAAAAAACATGACCACACTTTAAAGAAGAACCTCATAATCTCAAGCTTTCATTGGTAGTAGACGGTGTCAATCCATTTGGAGATATGAGATATGTTTACTCAGTGTGGCCTATTTTGTTATTAACAATAACATTCTTCCTTAGATGTCCATAAAGAGGGAGCACATAATGTTTCCAATGATTGTACCAAGTAATTTTTTATTTAATAGTTATCTAAATTAATTTATAAATAGTGCATGAAAATGGTCATAATAATTATGTAATGTTTCTGTTTATTCAATTATTATGTAAGTACCAAGTTAAAGATATGAACGTGTATATTGAGCCCATTATTGATGAGTTGTTGAAGTTATGGAATGGGGTCACTATGTATGACATCTCTAGATCAATAGGACAAAGACAATTTCAATTCCATGTAATGCTTGTATGGACAATACATGATGCCCTTGGGCTAACTCATTTTTGCAGTAAGTTATATTATTAAGGTCACATATTTTTGGTCTGTTATAGTGCTTACACATTATTGTTGTATTCTTAAGTTTCTCATGATAATTGTACATGATCTTTAAGGTCTTTAGACAAAGGATAAATTTGCATGTCCAATCTTTGGTCCGAAGGTGAAATCTCGTCATTCAAGAAGTTTAGGAAAGCAGATGTTCGATGAGTTTAGGCTTTTTCTCTACAATAATCTAAGTTTTGAATTACTAAAAAGCATTTTTTTAGAGGGAAAAAAGAGACAACATCAAGGCCATGTAGAATGACACCTTATCTATGGAAGTTGGAATACGATTGACTAAATTGCTAAGGTAATGTCCAGTTTGTGGTTCGAAGTTTGAAATTTATATTTTGATATTGTCTTTTATTTAGTGATGATGTAATTGATGCTCATGAAGGTCTTCAAGGCATCAATGACTAACTTTCTAGAGGAATAAAAAGTTATCCTACCCAATTTAGTAGGTTACCATACTACAAAGATATACCAATCATGTATTTGTTTGATGTTATGCATATTGGAAAGAATGTAATAGAAACACTATGCAAAATATTGGATAGAAGACATGATAGAGAAAAAATTGCCAAAATTTGTACTGACATTTATGTTAGCAATAAGGTGTCTAACCTTAGATAATTCCTATTCTTATTATTTGTTTTGTAAATGTATTTTTTGAAAATAATGTAATTAAGTGTGAGTGTACATGTCTAGTTGGCATGTTGATGTGTCACTCCACTTGTATGTTTTGGCATCTTGAATTGTGTGTAAGGAGATCATGATTGAAATGGTTATGATAGATTCCTACAATGCGTAAGAGCTATCTTTGGAAGATTTGATGATGTGTGAAGACATGAAGACATGTAGCAATTGATCATCGAGTATTATACACTCGAGTCTCCATCTAGTATGCCAAAATATTTTTTTTGGTTCCTACTTTTCCAGAGAATGGTAAAACCCTAATATAGTTGTTCTTTAGAAGTTGCCCTAAAAATGGAAAGTGCACAATATAAGTGTTTTTAGGGTTGTAGATAGGAGTGTGAAAAGTGTATTGCTGGTTGCTACTAAATAAGTCATATGTCTCCTGAAAGAACTTGCATTGCAAGTGTTTTGTAACCTTTGTGTTGAAGATAATACATTATGCAGGTTTTGGAGTGGTGTGGTTGTTTTCTTTAGGGTTTTCTCCATTGACATATCTTTGTGTTTATGTATTTTCTTTCTCTATCTATTTTTTGTATTCATGGTTGACTATAATATTATTG
This sequence comes from Cupressus sempervirens, assembly GCA_028749045.1. Classification (NCBI taxonomy): domain Eukaryota; kingdom Viridiplantae; phylum Streptophyta; class Pinopsida; order Cupressales; family Cupressaceae; genus Cupressus; species Cupressus sempervirens. Next base: position 286,935,801 of record CM053783.1, on the reverse strand, counting down.
TTTACATAATATCAAATATAAAATTGTAAGTACTTAATAGAAATTTGCACAATACTTTCCTTAAGGGATTAGTGTAGGAAGCTATTTCCACACCTGAGTTTCATTTCAAGTGGTGTCAGAATTTGATCAACTTTTGATCCTAGTTTTTGGGTAGGGTTTTTTGAGCTAATCTCAAATTGAGTGGGATTTTTGTGCAGAGCATTCTGAATCTTATTTGCAGATTGAGATCGCTAGTTCATCATACAAAAAAAATGGAGGTGGAGAAATTTAATGGCAGTAATTTCAAGTTGTGAAAACTCAAGATGGAAGACTTTATTGAAGATTGTGATCTATGGGAGGTGGCTTCACTTGATGTGAGACCCACAATAATATCTCAAGTAGATTGGGATCTTAAGGATCGGAAAGCTAAGGGTCTTATTAGACTTTACCTAAATGATTCAATTCTCCTAAACATTCTTGATGAAAAGACCACAAATAGTTTGTGGACACGACTTGGGTCTGTGTATCAGGCCAAATCTCTGGTGAACAAGTTGTTCTTGAGGAAGAAGTTGTATTCTCTAAGAATGGAAGAAGGAGGATATGTTATACATCATCTAAATGCTTTTATTTTATTGATTGCATAGTTGACATCATCTGGTGTCAAGATAGAGGAGGAGGATTGATGTATGACCTTGTTATGTTCCTTGTCGGATTCATGCGACCATCTTGTGATGGCTCTTGGAAGTACTTTAGTCACTTTTAGAATAGATGATGTGGTGTCTTCACTATTGCCTGAGGAGATGAGGAGAAAGTTGTCAGAATCAACTAAGGAAGCTCTTGTTGTTCGTAGGAGATTCAATGACAGAGGGAAGAAAAATGACAAGAAGTTTGGAAAGGGTAGATCCAAATCCCATGAAAAATCAAAGACTCCTGGAAAGTCCAAGGCAAAATGCTGAAACTATGATAAGACTGGGCAATTTTGTAAAGGCTGTAAAGGGTCAAAGAAGAAGAAGAAGAAGAAGGCCTCGGATCTAGGTTTAGAAAAATCTCAAGAAGACGGCGATGCTTTCATTGAAACCTTGGCAGTGCATGCATCTAATGATGTGTGGTTGATAGAATTAGGTACTTCTTTCCACATGACCTCTCATCAAAGCTGTTTCTCAAAGTATGAAGTTTTCAATGGTGTAAAGGTGTACTTGGGTGATGATTCTCATGTAAAGATAGTTGGACAAGGATGAGTCACTATCAAATTCCCTGATGGACGAGTAAAGGGGATCAACAGGGTAATGCACATCCCTAGTTAGGCACAAACCTATTATTTGTAAGTATGATGAATGATGTAGGTGTGCAAGTTATTTTTTCTAAAGATGGATGCCAGGTGATGAGAGGAGCTATGGTGCTTGCTAAGGCCACTAGGAGAGGTAATCTATTTTTAGCCTAATGCATGCATTTCTCAATACAATAGTTCTTCTGTTTCAAAGAAGAGAACAACTATCACTTCATCCCCACTGTTTGAATGAGTAGTAAAGAAGACTATGGTTACTGGTTCCAATGGCAATGCAAGATGTGTACCTAAGGGTGAAAACACATTGGAAGGCAAGCTTCCTACAAAAAAGACAATGTTGTGGCATATGAGATTTGGCCACATTGGTGAGAAGGGTCTCAGAACCCTGAAAAACAAGAACCCCATTGAGGGTTTAAATGATTGTAATCTTGAGTTGGACTTCTGTAAACATTGTGTCTATGGTAAACAAAATCATGTTCAATTTTACTCTAGCTCTCAAAAATCTTATGATGTTTTGGATCTTATTTATTTTGATGTATTTGGTCTTATAAAAGTTAATTTAATCTCCAAGTCTGTATTTTTTGTATCTTTCATAGATGATTATAGTAGAAGGACATGAATTTATTTCCTAAAAATTAAGACACAAATCTTTAGTCGATTCAAGGAATTTAAAGAACTTGTAAAGAATCAGACGAGTAAGAAGATTAAGTGTGTGAGAACTGACAATGGTGGTGAGTTTTTCTTAGCAGATTTCAAATAGTTCTGTAAAGAACGAGGTATTGAGAGGCATAAGAGAACTCCTTATATCCCATAGAAAAATGGAGTTGCAAAAATAATGAACAAGACACTGATGAAGAAGGCTAGGAGTGTGCTTAGTGGAGCTGGTCTTAAACAAAAGTTTTGGGCTAAAGTTGTGGCCACTGCTTGCTATCTAGTTAACAAATCTCCTACATCAGCTCTTGTTGGTAAGACACCCATGGAGGTGTGGTCTGGTAAGAAGCCTTCAATTAGACATCTTCATATCTTTGGTTGTGAAGCTTATACACATTTCTCAAAGGAGAAAAAGATCTAATTTGGGAAACAAAGTTGTCGAATGTATTTTCATAGGATATAGTGTTGGTGTGAAGGGATACAAGCTTTGGGACCCTATGACTAGTAAGGAGTTGTATAGTAGAAATGTTATTTTTAGAGAGCTAACATCTTCTCCTATTGTGCTATAACCATATGAAAAAGAAAAAGAAAGACAATATTTTTCAATTGCTTCCTAACCTTGAGAAGACTAAACAGAAAGACCATGTTGGGTCTAATAATGAGGAGAGCTCTAGTAGCTCTAATAGTTCAGAAGAAGAGGAAGAACAACCTCAACCTTAGCCCTTGAGGAGATCTACAAGAGTAAGAAAGTAGCTATAAAGGTTTGGTTATTCTATGTTAGATTCCACTTGTGCCTTTTCTTTGATTACTAACACTGATTAGCCTAGATCTGTGATAGAGGCTTTGGATATGGAAGATGCTGGTTCCTAGATTGAGGCCATGGATGATGAGATGGCTTTATTGGATAAAAACAAAACTTGGACCTTGTAGCTTTGCCTAAAGGATAGAAACATGTTGGTAGCAAATGGGTGTTCAAGAAGACATTATGTGCAGATGGCAGTGTTAAAAGGTACAAAGTTAGATTGGTTGCAAAGCAATACTCACAGGTAGAGGGAATAGATTATGGTGAAACATTCTCTCCTATTGCAAAGTTGACATCCATTAGATTTCTGTTATCTCTTGCTACATCATATAATTTAGAGATGGAATAAATGGATGTGAAGAAAACTTTCCATCATGGTGATTTGGAGGAAGAGATTTTATGTCATAGCCTAAGCACTACATTGTTAAAGGTAAAGAATCTTTGGTTTGCAGACTAAAGAAGTCTCTATATGGTTTGAAACAATCTCCTAGGATGTGGTACCTTAAGTTTGATGCCTTTGTGATGTCAATTGGATTTGTAAGATCAAAATTAGATCATTGTGTTTATTTTAGAGTTGAAAATGATTGCCTTTTTATTGTTGCATTATATGTTGCTATTTGGAAAGGGTAAGGGTATGATTTCTGATTTTAAATCTCAGTTGTCAGCACAGTTTGAGATGAAAGATCTTGGGGCAGCAAGGTACATCTTGGGTATGGAAATTAGTAGAGATAGGTCTAACAAAAAACTTTGGTTGAGTCAAAGTAAGTATGTGAAGTCTATGTTGGACAAGTTCAACATGGTAGATTGTAGACCATTGTGTGTTCCTATTTCTATGTGAATAAAGTTATCTGTAGATGATTGTCCAAAATCTCCTAGTGAGGTGGAGGACATGAGTAGAGTACCTTATGCTAGTGTAGTTGATAGTCTTATGTATGCTGTGGTCTCTATGAGACCAGACATTGCCCAAGTAGGGGGAGTTTTGAGCTGGTTTATGGCTATTCTTGGATGGATACATTGGGATGCAATTAAGCAAGTATTCAAATATTTGAGGGGTACATCAGATTACTCCATTTTTTATCATGGTAACTCTTCTGGAGCTCCACATTTAGTTTTTATTTGTGGGTTTGTGGATTCAGATTGGGCAGGTGATATTGATAGCAGAAGATCTACCAGTGCTTATGTGTTTAGTATGTTTGGTGGTGTCATCAATAGATGAGTAAGTGATAACCTGTGGTTGCTTTGCCAATATAGAAGATGAGTACATGGCTATTACTCATGCTTGTAAGGAAGCCATTTGGCATAGGAGATTGTGTTCTAATATTGGTGTTGATGTAGGACAGATTACTATTTGGTGCGACAGTTAGAGTGCCATTTGCCTTGCAAAGAATCCAACTTTCCATGCCACAACAAAGCACATTGATGTGCAGTTTCACTTTGTGAGAGATATGGTGGAAGATAGAAAGGTAAATTTGGAGAAGGTAGCTACTATAAAGAATGTTACAAATGCATTGATGAAACCAGTAGGCACAGAGAAGTTTATATGATTTTTAGAGTTTATGAGCCTTTTGATCTATAGTGGTTAGTTCCTGTTATGTTCCTGTTGCTCTTACAAGGTGTTTAACAAGTGGGTGAATGTTAGGAATAAGGTGTCTCAACCTTGGATAATTCCTATTTTTATTATTTTTTTTGTAAATGTATTTTTTTTAAAATAATGTAATTAAGTGTGAGTGTACATGTCTAGTTGACATGTTGATGTGTCACTTCATTTGTATGTGTCAGCATCTAGAATTGTGTGTAAGGAGATCATGACTGAAATGGTTATGATAGATTCCTATGATGCATAAGAGTCATCTTTGGAAGATTTGATGATGTGTAAAGACGTAAAGGCATGTGAAAATTGATCATTGAGTACTATACACTCGAATGTCCATCTAGCATGCAGGGTTTGGGGCATAGCCTTGAAATTTTTTTTTGGGTTCCTACTTTTCTGGAGAATGGTAAAACCCTAATACAGTTGTTCTTTGGAAGTTTCCCTAAAAATGGAAAGCACATGATATAAGCATTTTTAGGGTTGCAGATAGGAGTGTAAAAAGTGTATTGTTGGTTGCTATTGAATAAGTCTTTCATATCTTGAAAGAAGTTGCATTGCAAGTGTGTTGTAAATTTTGTGTTGAAGATAATACATTGTGCAGGTTTTTGGAGGGATAGGGTTATTTTACTGAAAGGTTTTTCCCACCAACATTGTTTATGTATTTTCTTTCTCTATTTGTTTTCTATATTCATGGTTGACTGCAATATTATTGTTTACATAATATCAAATCTAAAATTGTAAGGATTTAATAGGAATTTGCACAATACTTTCCTTAAGGGATTAGTGTAGTAAGTTGTTTCCTCACCCAAGTTTCCTTTCAATTCATGAATCCAATCATACATTGAAATATTTCATTGAATCAAATAGCAATGAGACCGCATAAATATGAGCACCCTTCCTTGGTTATTAATGGAGCAACAAAGTGATGCATTAAAAGAAGTCATAAAAAAAACAAAATTTCCCACAAGATTTGCTACAATTATAAGCACTCTTGTATCAAAGAAAGGTGATTTTGGGCCAAGGTTGAAAACACATGATTGACATACCTTCATCAAGGTAAGTCATGCTCTCTATTTACAATATATTTGTAAAATTGAATGTACTAACTATTGCATTGTTTCATAATATATTAAAATGATCATTTTTTAATGATTGTAGTACATCATATCTCTATCCCTCCTACACCAATTTGACAACATTATTAAACAAGTTATACATGATCTTGGAAAATACATGAGGTTAGAAGTGTTATTTTTTAGATTTGTTGTACATATATTGTATTTATGACTTGCTTTACTTTTTATGTAATCTATTGTATAATTTTATTTGAAATCTCATTTATATGTTCTTGTGTGTTGAATCTCTTTTAGGTGGTTATCATCTAAAGAAATTGATATAAAAGATATAAAATATTAGAAGATAAAAATTCCACAGCTTATGTGTAAAATGCAAAAGTGTCGACCTTCAACCTTTTTCAATGCTCAAGAACACTACCTCATACATCAAGTTGAGGAGATTGAATTGTGTGAACCTATGCAAACTAGGTCAATGTGGATGGTTGAGAGGCACTTGAAATTTATGAAGGGCTTGGTTTGAGAAAGAGCACATCTTGAGGGTTCTATGGTATACTAGACCATGGTGTACATTAGTGAATATCTTCCAAATTTTGTAGAAAATATCCATGTAGATCGCTTTCGGGATCTCAACTCTATTAAATTTTTTGAAGGGGAGTACATGATGGGGAAAGGTAGATTGAGGAGAGTGAGAGGTACTTATAATATATATTTTTTAGTTAATTAATTCTTATCCATCATTAATATAAGTTGTTTTAAACTGATCTAGTTGTTTTCTTTATAGTTGGTCGTGAGTGGGATGCACTATATTTGTTTATTGCAAACAATCTTGATTGGATGATGATATGGATTAAAAAGTCTCAAGAGAATGGTCGCTCATTAACATGGGATGGTGTTGCATTTTTGGTTAAAGAAGCTCACTTTAATGGAGATCCTAATATTATGCCAATGGTACTTGATCTAGCACATGGCTTAAGAGATAGAAAAGTACGTAGAAGATTACTAATCATGAGCCATAAGTTTAACATAAACTCATAGATCAATGCAAATAATCTACACATGTTTGAATAATTGTAGATCAAACACCACAAAGCTATGTACTACCATGGCTATAAATTTCACATAAAAAAGTCAAATAAAACAAAGAAAACTTGTGATTCCAGGATAAGTGCAGTCTTCATGGTCACCAATATTTCATCTAGAAATGACATCCATCCTCAAAAATCTGAAAATTGATACTATGACATTATGGATGATGTACTTGAATGTGGCTTTAATTCATTCAAACTTGTTCTATTTGTTGAGAAGTGGTACAGGCTATGACTGAATCAAAAATTGTCCTAATAGAACTATTATTGAACATGATAGCGGATTTACAATGACTAACACAAGGTTGTTTAAGCCAATTGGAGATGAGCCCTATGTTCTTCCAAGCCAATGCAGGCAAGTGTTTTACTTTAGCATTCCACACAAATCAAGTTGGTCATTTGTTTTTAGACATGATCCAAGAGGAAGGTTGGTAAAGTATAATGTGATGGAAGAAGAAGATACAAAAGAATCAAAAGACAAAGTAAATGATGATCATGAATGAATGTTATACAATGATGAAGAAGAAGAAGATGATGATTATGGTCATGTTAATGATAATGGTGGTGGTGATGATGATGATGATAATGATCATGCTGATGAAGATGATGATGATCATGGTGATGATGATCATGATGATAATGGTCATGAAAATGGTGATGAAGATGATGATGATGACGATGAAGATGGTGGTGGTGATGACGATGATCAAAGTGACAAGTACACTGATGGTGAAGCTGATGATGACATGGATGAAGATGATGATTAATGAAATGTCTGTCGAGGTATGATCAATGTCAAGTATGAAGGGGTCATGATTTTTATTTATAGAAATTTGTTTGATTTTGATGAATGCATCATGTAATTTTTGTCTTCTACATAATTGATAGTTTATAGAGCATTGTAAGTGGACAACTTTTCATTGATTATAATATGGGTGAATTTGGTGAACAAGGTGACCAACTTTTTCTTTTAAAATCATGTGCAAATATAAACATTAAGTACAACATGTCCAATATTTTTTTAGATATACACATTAATTAGATCAAGTTTTTGGCTAACTTAAGATAATGATTTACATATGTAGGCTAATCAATGTCTTTGATCAGGATCTTGCATAGTCACATGGATCAACAGGTATATGTCAATAGACCCTATAGATATAATTTTAAATTTTCATATCTTCTCTTTATTGTCAACATCAACTTTTGTCATAGTATGCCTCTCATTTTATGGATTTAAAGTATCACAAAATAGGTATTTGTCTAATCTATCTTCCTCAAGTAAGAAAAATGCAAGAATAGAAGACAAAAGTGAGACATTGAGTAGATCTAAAATATGGAGATCAACTAGAGGTCAAAAGACTATAAGAAAATTCAACAAACAAATATAATTTTTTCTTGTTGAGGGGGTCATGTTCTTATGATAATGAGAGCAAAGGTGATAGGAAGGTTCCCTTCAAGTACACACATATTCAGATTGAATGGGTACTCAAGGAACTATCTCCTAGCTCCATCTTCATTACATGGTTTGGGCCTATTTTCCATGGATGGCATAAAGGTCTATTATAATAAAGTTGTTGAATTAACGAAGTATGTAGGACCTTGTTACAATTACAACAATTGGATGTGGATTGTGCAATATAAAAAAAGTATGCATAGGTATGCATTGTCACCAAATTATATACAATATAAAGAAAATGATCAAAGTAAAATGTTCTCTATGTATATTGATGGAAGGCCAAAAGAAACACAGAATATTATCGAATTTATAAATAGTTCTTGACCTGTATCAAGTAATAAGTTGGTGAATTGTATATTCAAGGCACACAAGGAAAATCATGTTTTTGTATGTGCAATAAAATCAATAAGTGCAGGGGAAGAGCTTCTAATAGATTACAATTTGAATCGTGTAGATGCAAAAAAATTTCTTATCATGGGACTGGTAAGTATAACATTTAAACCAATTTCCTCTAATTAATATTGACTCCAATATACAATCTACTTTACTATTAATATTTTTTTTAGTAAGTCTATTACTTTCATTTCACTACTGATTGCTAAGAATTACTAATCTTTTTCATAGGGCGATATGGATAGACGAACACCCACACGTGGGGATGCATCATCTCACACACCTTCTTCAGTGAAAGTAAACCTTAATTATTATAATTGTTCAAATTATATAGAAATAAATAGGGCGGGGGCCCTAGCTCGGTTGGCTAAATCTTCCCTGTTGCAAGGGGTTGGTCACGGGTTCTAGTCTCCCCCGTCCCCATGGTATCGGTGGGCGTGTCACGCCAGCGCTACCGGTCACATTAAAAAGTTTACTCGGCGCACTGCAATTTATTGGGGGGGCCGTGCTGCACCCGATTCTTGTAGTCTAAAAAAATAAAAAATAAAAAATTATATAGAAATAAATACCATATTATTGTATTCTTTTCTTTTATGGCTTTGGAGTTATTTTGATAGAATTTTACTGATATTGATGTCACAAATGATAGGGAAAAGCTAAAATGATAGTAGATCAAATGTGATCTAAAATATAGGCATCATTTCTATATGACATTGCCCTTAGTGCTGACCCTCTGTTCATGGCCCAACAAATCAAACAAAGATACAATGATGAAATTGTTAATATTATCATCTAGGGTGACACAAGCAAGGAGAAAGTGGCACTAAAATAAGAATTGGCCCTTAGAGTCAAATATTTGAAGGAAAATATTAATTAATCTCAAGCAATAATAGAAGTTCAATAGATGTTTATATTTATAGTATCTTATGGATCATGATCTAAAATATTATGTGTTCTTCTACAACAATATGTGACACTGTGTGGTGAACATGGTGAGGGTTGTAGCGCACAACCTTCGTGTAAGTAACACTTTATCTTTACAACATTACTAAAAATTATAGTATTATTACACCATTGAGTTTATTTAAGGCAATTACTCAGTGTTGAAATAGGAAATCTAATGTTGAAAGTGAAACTGGTGCAACATTGTTTGTTTTCATCAACATTATAACACTTAACTTTTATTTTTGGATGCTTCTAGCTAGTATTCCATTTGATCTTTATCCATTGAAAATGTCTTTGCTAACAATATTATATTCTTTAGCTCATGATGAAGTGTGGACACCTCGTTCGATCATCACTCTGATATTGCTGAGTGCATTGTCGACAACAAGGAGCATGCAAACATCCTTGTCTATGCCAAGTACAACTAGTAAAACCTTGTTTTGCTATATTTTGTAATGTGCTAATCATGGATTTTTTTTTTTGTTGGGTGGATTTTATACTCATGTACCTATTTTGTGCACTGATAGATAGACATTCAATTGATAGAGAAATAGAGAGCAGTACTACTGAAGCTCATCCATTTCTTGGAGTAGTTTGTGTGACTAGTACTAGTTCATTTGTGGGGACATTGTTGTTGAACAAGAAAACTATGTTTCCATAAAAATTACGAAAGCTTCTAGGCACTTTAAAATTATTATTATTTTTAGTGTAATTATAGTTTACTTATACATAACTCACTTTGGACTAATATTCCCATGATATTTTTGTAGGAAATAATGTTTTCTTTGATCATCTTTTTGATATGGCATTGAGGCTATTTAGACACACCATACGTAAAAGGTACGTAGTTTCATATCATTGCTAAAATATTTTTCTTTTCTTCTATTTATTGTATTATGATAAAGTTATTGATCTAACAATTTTATTTTCAAAAAAGGTGGAATGACTAGGCTCTTGAATTAAAAAATCAGCTCATTATATCTTTTGAAGACCTTTTTGGAAAAAAACATTTTTGAAACTGCCTTACTTCTCAAAAGAGCATCAAGACATATAAAGATTGTGAGGGAACAATATAGAAATGGTCTAAAGGAGAACCCAAAGTACGACCATCCTCCTATGATTCCACTAATGGAGTGGAATGAAATAATAGAAGATGAAAAAGAGAAAAGACTACATGATAATAAAGGAAATGAACCAAAATAGGAAAAAAGAAGGTATGCTATGATAGTATTGAGTAGAATATAATCATGCACTAATTAGTGATCTTTGTAAATATATAATATAACATGTTTCAAATTGTTCATAGACTATAGGACACATCAGTGGCTACAAAAGCGAGATTAGAAAAGGTTGGCCAACACAAACTTGGCTCTGGTGGCTATATGAATCTTCAGTCTCGACTTGTAAGTAGCAACAATAGAATTTAATATAATTTTTTTATATAATGTTGCAAAAACTTTTGATTAATCAAACCATACATGCAAAATTGACAATATTAAGCAAAAAATATAGGGCACAAAATTCAATGTAGAGCTCATGGATGAAGATAAAAAAATTGCCTTGAAGGAAGGCTATAAAGTTGTGCCTGCACATCTACGCCAAGAATCTGAAAGCCATACCCAAAAATCCGGTGCACCAAATGAGACACATGTAAATTGGTTACATGAAAAGTAAATCAAATTGAATAGTTGAGAAATTTCTTTTTTGGTGTTAGTTTTGAACATAAATTGACTGCATAACAATGTGCATAACATTTCACTGTAGGCTTCATATCCTATCATAGAACCTTCGCATAATGAAGGCCATGATGTGCATCATAGTGGTGGAGGTATTAATTTGCTATTGGAAATTAATCACACAATTAAGAAAATAATTTAACATCTTCAATTGCAATTTGACATGTAATCTTTTTTTGAATATTTGAGAGCATGTTGAACATCATGATGAAGGAGTGGAGCATGTTCCAAGCATTCAACATGTTGATGTGTTGGTGGATCAAAATGTTAATGTACATGATATGGCATTATTAGGTAAGAAAAATGCATGTTATGTTGTACTGGTCAATTAAATACTTGTAAAAGTCAAAAAAAGAAAAAGAGTATGCCAATTTAATACATTTACTTGTTCTTGGAATAGAGCCCCCTTTAGTGTAGTAGCCTCTTGCTCCTTGAAACATGAGGAAGCATCATAATTTGACATTACTTACGCCACAAGAGGAGGAGAATGAGGATGATATTGTTGCTCCTATCAACTTTTTTCTTAAGAGAACTAAGAAAAACAAAATGAAGAAATGATTTTTAAAAAATGCTCTTTGATAAACTTCGTTGGATAATGATAGAATATTGTTTTTAGTAATTATCTATGAATGCTATGTATTAATATTAATTTTTATTTTGTGTTAATGAATATTATTATATGTGTTAATGAATTCTTGATTAGTATTGTGTAGTAATAGATTTTATATCATATTAATGAATTTTATGTGTGTTAGAATCTAAAAAGATTGATAACCCAAAAACTAGTGCAAAGAATAGATATCAAAATTATGAATGCAAATGATACAAAATCAAAATAAAAACATAGAGTTAATTTCCAATAGAGTAATGCAAATTCTAGAAGCAAAATAACATTAAGAGGATGCAAAAGAAATCAATTACAAATACAAGCCAGGTAGCATGCTTATATAGACTAGGAAGAGGGAGGAGGTGGCAACACCGACCAATGAGGAACAACCTTCTATTAGAATAAAGATAGTAAAGTATCTTCCTAAAATAGCTAATGGATGCTCACATGTAAGAAGGTGACACCTCACAACCACTTACTAAATAAGACATGCTTTATTAACCTAAGCAAGATTATTAAAAGTGTAGGAAAAACCTAGCAATATAGGGAAAAATAAATAACCCACTAGGAAAAAAAAAACTACACTAACACCTACCCATAAGTGAAGCTTAGGTGGATGTAGAAATGGGTCCTGAAAAGTCAGGCCTGATGAGGTACCCATGTACATAAAAGTCCCCTAAAAGAGACTTCCCAAAAAGTCAGGACTCTGAGTGAGAGAAAGAGCCCCCCGAAAAGATGAAGCATCCCACATCCCTAACAAAGGTTGCAAATGAAGGAACTTACTCTTAATGATGGGTTTGGTGAAGATATCAACAACTTTCTTGGAAGTTGGACAATAGTGAAGGTCGATGACATGACCATGGATGAGTTACCAGATGTAGTGCATGTGGATCTCTATGTGTTTGATCCGTTGATGATGGACCAAATTCTGTGAGATCTGAATGGGACTCTAGTTGTCACAAAATATTACTGATGGCCATCTAATCTAGATGTCAAACTCATTGAGAAGATGCTGAAGCCAAATGGCCTCAGTGGTGGCATTCACAACCCCCCAATACTTAGCCTCAGTAGAAGATAGAGCAATAGCAGATTGCTTTTTTCTTGACCAAAGAATAGGACCTAAACCAAGTGAGAAGTTGTAACTTGAAGTAGACTTATGATCTTGAGAATCATCTGCCCAATTTGAATTTGTGTATCCCACCAAATCAAGCTCAATACTTTCTGCATAGTGAATCCCATAACTTTAAGAACCTTGAATGTAGTGAAGGATCTACTTGGTTGCTTTCCAGTGTAGCTCATGAAGCTCCTGCATGAATCAAGAGACCATGGCTAAAACATAAGAGATGTTAGGTCTCATATGAGTCAGATAAATGAGACTCCCAACAAGTTGGCAATACAAGGTGCCATTAATAAGTGGAGAAGAACACTGAGCCTCAAGTTTGACTCTAGAAAGGAAGGGAGTTAGAGCAGGCTTACAGTCAGCCATATGAAACCTCGAGAGTAAATCTAGAGCATACTTGGACTATGTGATGGTGTTCCTAGAAGGAGTCTGAAAGATCTTAATCTTGAGAAAATAATGCAACAAGCCCAAGTCAATCATCAAAAAATTATCCTGAAGGGAAACTTTGACAGCCTTAATGATGGGTGAAGAACTTCCTGTGATCAACAAGTCATCAACATATAAAACCAAACATAGGAGTGAATCACCCTATTGCAAAATGTAGACATTAGGATCAGAATGACACTGAGTGAATCCAACTAATAGAAGGAAGGAGTCCATCTTGGCCTACTAGGCCCAAGAAGCTTGTTTGAGACCATAAAGAGACTTCCAAAGATGATGCGCAAGTGAAGAATCCTAAAGGAAACCTTGTGGCTACTCCATGTAGATCTCCTCATGAAGGTCACTATGAAGAAAAGCACTCTTCACATCCATCTGATGTACTTCCCAATGATTAGCTAGAGCAATGGAAAGAATAGGTTGAATGGAATTCATTTGAGCAACTGGCACAAAAGTCTTAGAGTAGTCAATCCCAGAAACCTAGGAGAATCCTTTGGTGACCAAGTGAGTCTTGTAATTGTCAACTAACCCATTTGCTACAAATTTTGTTTGATAGATCCACTTACATCGAACAAAGTTTCTTCCCTTAGGAGGAGGGACAAGATCCCAAGTGTTGTTCCTCATCAAGGAACTATACTCTTCCTACATAGCTATATCCCACTCAGAAATACTAGATGCCTCATGAAAGGACTGTGGATTTGAGGCAGTAGCAATGAAAATAGGTGGAGCATCCTAGAATTGTGAACAAGTCTACCTAGTGTCTAATGGATCCCCAACCCAATTACCTACAAATTGCAAGGTTTGTCTAGCCCAAAGTGGATTGGAAGATGGAGAATTTGGAGAGGAATCATTAACCTCTAAATGATGACTAGGAGAGGAAGGAGGTGAGTTCTCTGAATCGTTCTCTACATTAGAAGTGGAGGTAGAAGATTGCTCAGGTGAATCTGACTGATTAGAACATTTGTCATGTATTTCAAGTGACTCCAATGTCAAAGTAGAAGGAGTTGGAGAAGTGATAGAAAGTGATCTTGAAGATTCCTCCTCAAATTGAACACTGCTCTCAATTGATAACCCTTCACACCATTAGGATAACCTACAAATATGCAAGGTTTGCTTTGCGGATCCAAGGCCTTTCATTTCTCTGCAGGAATGTGGGCCCATGCAAGAGAGCCAAAAACTTGAAAGTGCTTAGCTAATGGTTTTTGACTACTCCAAGCTTCAAAATGAGTAACCCGCTTCAAGGCTTAGTGAGGAACACAGTTTTGGATATAACAAGCACAGTTAATGGTCTCTGCTCAATACTATGGTGCAAGAGATCTAGAGTGAATTATATATTTTGCTATTTTCTTCAAGTATCTATTCTCCTATTCTGCAACATCGTACTATTGAGGATTCTATGGAATTGAATGTTGTAAATCAATCCCCTTTGAAGTGTAAAATATTTGAAACCAATGGCTGACATACTCACCACCATTGTCTATGTACAAAAATTTGATGGCTTTTCTAGATTGCTTCTTTAAAAACATTTTGAAGTCTTGAAAATGATCAAATACCTTTGACTTTTGTTTGAGAAAGTACACCCAAGTATATCAAGAAAAGTCATCAATGAATGCGAGGACATATCAGGACCTGCTGAAAGAAGAATGCTGAAATGGACTAGCCAAATCACTGTGAACTAACTCTAGTATCTATGAAGCTCTCCATGCCTTACTTTTGTCAAAATTTTCCTTAGGATGCTTACCGAGAAGGCAACCTTGGCAAACATTTCCTGAGAACTGAACTAAAGGCAACCCTGTGACCATTCTTTGTTGGTTAAGCTGATGCAAGTAGTAGAAGTTAAGATGGCAAAACTACTCATGCCATAATTTATGCACATCATTAGAGTGGGTGAGTAAAATAGTCGAAGGAGGATTAGGTACAAAGTGAGAAAATAGATAGAGTCATGGCTGATGATCTACTCTCCCAACTACAACTATAGAATCATTGTGTAACTCATGTATCTCCACTAAATTAGGAGTGAACTCAACCCGCTTGCCTAAACCTGTCTGAGTGATCTGGTATACTGATAGGAGATTAGTTGATAATGAGGTACATAAAGAACATCATGGAATGTGCCATCTCCCACATCAAAAAACCCTCTGCCACACACCTCAACAAGAGTGTCATCACCCATCAAAATAGGAGGCACAGTACATGGCTCCAAGGATGCAAGTTCTTCCTTAGATGAAGCCATGTGGCGTGAAGCACCTGAATCAAGAACCCAAGTGGATAGTGAGGAAGTAACTACAACACGGGCCTTGGCCTTTCCTTTCCCCTTGCTATTTTCTTTTGCCTTGTTAGACCATTCATTAGAACTTTTTTTGATAGACTTAGGAACACTAATATTATTCTTCTCAAGAATGTGTCTCAAGTGATCAATTTGTTTCTTCAAACATTTATGTTCATCATGACCAGGTCTTTTACAATAGGCACATTGGACCTTTTCTTTCTTAGGCTTGTTGCCCTTGGAAGATGGGGTATTAATAGTTGCTTTTGAAGCAACTGATATCTAATCCTTCTTTTCCTTGCTATTCTTTTGTTTCTTATCCTTACTATTGTTGTTACTACTTTGTCCCTTTTGTTCTTTTGTGTCTTGGTTGGCAGCCAAGGCATGTGACTTAGAGGAATTAAGAGTGCCCATTTGGATTAGCTTGTCCTATTCTTGACTGAGATTGATAGTAAAATCATCTAAAAATGGCATGGTGAATTGAGTGCCAAGTGCACCCTTAGTAGCATAGAAGGTAGAGACAAACACAAAATATTCTGAACTTAGCTTAGAGAGAATACTAAGAATCAAATGTTCATCTTTCTTTTCAATTCCACATTGTTTTAACTCCAGCCTTAGTGATTTCAATTTATTGAAGAAATCTTGGATTGTGTTGAAATTTCTTGGACTTAAACTAATTAGTTCATTTTCCAATATATGACCCCTCATTGAATCTTGTGTGCCAAATAATATTTCTAGCTTTGTCCATATTTCATGGTGTATCCAAAGACTCAATGTGAAATAGCAAGTCAAGAGAAGCAAACAAACACAATGTTCCATATGCCTCATCACATTTGTTAAAGCACTTAGGCTTATCTTCATCTTTGTTAGGTTTAGTTTCAAGTCCCATAGTTATCCTATTTAATCCAACTTTCCTTAAGTGAATTTTCATGTGTGATTTCCACTCAAAGTAATTGTATGGATTTAGGATGGGCATATTTGTTTGATCTATAATGAAAAAATGCCACTAGCAAGAAAAACTAAGTGGTCTTGATTTCAATGCATTACAAAACCCTCATGAAGAGCATATGCTGAAAATGAAACTTGGGCACAATACTCAAGGAAACAAATATTACCACTACGATCTACTTGAAAAATATGCACTTTTAGAAAAGAATCACCTCGATATGAGGTTAGATGAGACAGTTATGATCCTCCAAAGTTTCCAAAAAGAGAACTATACAAAGTCATAGCCAAGAATCCATAGTTTCTAAAAAATTTATGCATGAAAATTAAAAAATGACTGCACTAGTGGATAAAGCACAAAAATATAGCCAAGATCATAACAAGAATTATCAAAATTGAAATTTGTATGAGCAAGAAGGAGGCATTTGAAAACTATATTCAAATATGTGACTACCAATGAAGAGGGGTATGGCTGTAGCTTTCCGTGCTCTATTTTGCATTATATACAGATTGCATACAAAAACTAAAAGAGACCCAAATAGTTTTTCAATGTTGGAAACAAAACCCAAAAAGCATTTTTCTTGCTGATGTACATAAGATGTAGTTGTAGTATAAATAAGATGCCTTTAATAATAAAAAATGACCCCAACAACCAAGAAACGACCCCAACAACCAAAATATGACATGCAAAGGTTGAATCAACTATCTAAGTCAATCAATGGCATGTTGAAACTTGCAATATTGATTAAAAACACCGAATATGCAAGTTGGTTGTTAGATTTGAGATTGAAATGCCAGAGATTAAAAATATTTTTGTCAACCTTTTCTAATTCTCAAGATCATCCAAAGATGCAAGAGAAGAGCATACTTGGTTTTTCAAAAAACCTACAATAAGATTTATTAGCCCCATCCCCCCCCACCCCCTGAAATAAAAAAACTAAAATCTACTCTTGCACATAGAAAAACTCTAATACCATGTTAGAATCTGAAAAGATTGATAACCCAGAAAACTATTTTAAAGAATAGATATCTAAACTATGAATGAAAATGATATAAAATCAAAATAGCAACATAGAGTTAATCTCCAAGAGAGTAATGCAAATGCTAGAAGAAAAAAAATGTTAAGAGAATGCAAAAGAAATCAATTACAAATACAAGCCAGATAACATGCTTATATAGACTAGGAAGAGGGAGGAGGTGGCAACACTGACCAATGAGGAGCAACCATCTATCGAACTAAAGATAGCAAAGTATCTTCCTAAGATAGCTAATGGATGCTCACATGTAGGAAGGTGACACCTTGCAACCACTTACTAAATAAGACATGCTTTATTAATCTAAGCAAGATTATTAAAGTTGTAGGAAAAAACTAGCAATATAGGGGAAAATAAATAACCCATTAGGAAATTAAAAGAACTACACTAACAATGTGATTGTATTGATTGAATGTTATAGTTCATAAATGGATGGATGCATGAATGAATGAAGTATATAATTAGATGATAATGGGTAATTTAGATTGATGTTCGGGGGGGTGAGGCCAGATGAGCTTCCACCTTCACATGGTTGGCCTTCTTAAGTAGAGAATATTAAAGCATTCTCGAAACCAAGTAAAGCTCAAGTGAACATACCAAGGATATCTTCCTAATGAGCTAATAGTTTCTTTTCTTTGAGATAGAGTTTTCTGTCCATTCCTTTATTAGTCACTACTTTTTATGCTCCTCAATTTCCTAATCTATTCTTACTTTTTCTTCAAAACTATTACCAAAGTAGCATTTTATTCTTGATCATCTTTAGCTTAGTTACCAAGCAATATAATATATTTTGATCCCAATACCTCCACTTCCTTTAACTACTATTCTATTGTATTCATTAGGTTTTCATCCCTCCCTCACATTTTTTCAAACTTGAAAGGATATTGTTTTGGGACTGAATTCTCAATGATATTCAACTAAACTGCAAAGTGGTTTGAACTAGAATGAGGAAGGATATGGGCCGAGACAATATATTGAAATCAAATGCTATTAAGATTCGTTGGTGATTCTCTGCTATTTTTCTCTAGGATTTATTATAGCATCGAATTCACCACCTATAACACAAATCTACTCGTCACATATAAAGTACGACACAACTGATGGTTCTAAGTCACTATTAGAAAAAATAATGTAATGTTGCTATAACTTGATTCAAAATGTCACACTCCATGCACATGTTATAAACATTAGCTGGTTCAAAATAAGTGGTCACACCTAAAACTTATAGCAAGTGTGAGTTAACAAAGACTAACTATTATAAAACTTTCCTCGTCAAATTGCCATTACTTAGACTACACATACTAACATCCTTGAGGTTTGATAATATATGTTAATAACTTTGTGGATTTAACTATGTGAACAATTTAAGTATCAAAATTTTGCATCATTGATGTAGCAATAAGGCTTGCTTCGTTACTTCCTAGTTCTTTCTAAGTGCTTACTAAATCACTTCTATGACCTTGATGGTAATTCTTGGCTCATCAACTTAGGATTAATCCAAGATCCTTTTCTTTCACCTTGCTACACCAATAGGATCAAGAAAAATACAAAAAATTGCTATTGATATGCACACTTCCCACTATGGAGTTGTTCACTAGCTCTTGGTTCACCAGGCACTAATGAATCATAGGCTTTGCCTAAGGGTTTTGAGGCTTCCAAATGCATCATTAGGACTACATAAACATGTTTGGACCATCACATAAACCTTGCACAAAGTTTCTTACAACTTTATGGTCAATCTTACATATTGTTGATGTTATTCCTTCTCAAATAGGGCTAGAACAGGGTCATCTTGCTTTCCAAGCTATTCCTTGGTCTTTGAAGACTTTTCCCAGATTTATAAGATGTAAGTTGATAGGTCCAACCCAAGTATCAGCTACCATGAAAAGACCTTGTAAGAAAAATCAACAAAGATGAATAATGTTGTTGTCATACCATCAAAAATGAGGCTTACAAAAGAGAAATTTGAGCATTTTCACAATAAAAATCTTAAGAATCCCTTAAAAAAAATGAGATATGGATAATATTTACCAATAAAATAATTATTTCAGCGGTTTCAAGATTTCAAACCCTTCACACAACCCAAATCAATTAGGCCCAACTTCATGAGAGTTTACAAGCAATTTAGCCCAGTTTGGAATAAAACAAGCATAATTTGTTTCCAGTGTCACTCCAACACCTCAAATTGCACAAGGAGAAAGATTATACCATTAAATAATGCTTTACATCATTGGTTTGAGGAAACTAATCATTAAATTCCCTTCTTTCTACTGTTTACTAGTAAAAAATCACAAGTCAAGGCTAGATTTCTTGACTAGGGCTTGCACAAACAATTGTTTGCCACCATTATAAAGAGCTATGGTTTTGGTATGTTATAGAACATTGAAATAAATCTGTTCCCCCTTAGTTTCATGAATTTTCAACTATGGGAAAGAGAGTTTCAATCCATTTTTACAAAACTCATTGTTATGAACAAGAAAACTAGTAAAGAACCAAAAATCAATGTACAATAGTAATAAAATTCAAAATTGACAACTTGAACACCTAGGAAGAACTGAAATAAATGTAACTAACTATTCCAATCAAGAAAAAATCCAACTCAATCCATTTACACAGTGAAATTTTTCTATTTCTAGCTGGCTGCAATTACATTTCAATGCCAAATTCGTACACTGTATGACCAAAACTCTTCCAACCCTTGAAACTGATCAAGAGTAGACTTATATATGTGTTAAAAGCCTTGTCTAGTCATTCAAAACATATTAAATAACTCCCATAGAAAATTTTCCCATTGATAGAAAAAGTTGCAAAATTGCCAAAATTGTAACTTTGCAACCTTTTCAACTTTTTAGCAATTTTTGCAAAATCTTGCAATTATAATAAGATGGGATCACCAAACTTGATCAAGGGCATGAATAGGTTGATTGAGACATTCAAATTTTTTTCTAACCCTTGGTCAACCCTTCTACCCATTTTGGTCAACAAACCCCTATTTTGCAACTTAGAGCCATAATAACAACTTAGGAGCAAGATTTAACTTGACAACCTATCTATCCTCACCCAAGGACCTAAAAGATCCTATTATTAATCTAGTGATGTGGATAGCATCACTACAAGAAAAAAATGCAATAAAGAAACCCCATACCCAAACTAGCCTGTCTAGGTGCTCCAATTGCCCCTACAACAATCATGTTCTATGATCTACCATCACATGCATACAAAGATTCTAGAGTATCTTTGTTCCTCTTTTTGTAATTTTATGGCTATATATAGTTTTTTTTTAGTTTCAAATAGCATTTTATTTTTAGAAATGTTTGTTAGGTATAAAATATGTTATACATTGAATCAGATAATTATCTCTTGAATGTTGTAATCTGTTGGTGATATATTCTTGATTTTTTCTCATATATTAATTATTTTTTCAGCAATAGCTTGGATAGAACACTCTATGGTCATATACACAATATTATTCACAACCAACACAAGGTTATGTTCCATCACATCAAACACAACAACAACAGTAGGGGAAGGTTTCAGTTTGATTGTTATTAACAGCTAAGAAGTTGTCAACTCTATTAAGTAGCATTTAATCTAGGGACAAGAATCATGTGCGTATCTCTCTTTGTTGTTTTGCAGTATTCTCAAATTGCTGAACCAATAATAACCTACACAACAAAAACTGATATGTCAATGCATTAAACCTATTGATTTGGTTTCACTATATTTTCAATTGTACCATGTATGTGTATCACTTAATAGTAGTTTCTCTATATGTCCAAATGTGTGATGTTTGTGTACCAGTAATTAGTATAAATCTTGAAAAAAGAAAAAATGTACCTTCTTATTCTTAAGAACTATTTTAATTTATAACAATGAGTATTCTTTGGCAACAAGTATTGACAATTAAGGTTTGACCATTCTTTCACTTATCATGTTATTGTAGAAACTTGTAGATCTTATGGCATTGTTGTGATATTTAACTCAAAAGGTTCCAATCACTTTTAATATGACTGACCTAGTAGGCACTACCTTGACTTATCAGGCAACCTTCTATATGTGTCATTTCTACTTGAAATATTCAATCGAAAACCTTTTCTCTTCATTTTTTTAAATCCATATTAGCCTTGGCTTTTATCCTCATTTCATCATATGAAAGGTTAATATCTATATATAATTATGGAGATGAAATATTTATTGTATGAATGTAATTTTCCTTTATATTTCTCTAAAATCACCTCAGAAAGATAATGCATAGAATTTTAAACTAAATCTTGGTTCTTTTCTTCAAATAAGACTAGACGTGTGTTGAAACACATGGTTGACCTTGTTCAACGTGCTTTGCTTTCCTGTATAATGCTCATATTCATATTTAATGTGGTTGTGTTGGCATCCTTGTTATCTATGACTTGATAATACTCTATTATATTGACAATGATGTCTACAAATTTGAACTATTTTATAGATCTCCAGAAACCACAAGTGGAACTTGATGGAAAATCATGTGCTACTATTGGGAAAATTGGTCTCATGGCTCTATATGACAATCTATTTAGTCAGGTTTACAATAGCCTTAATCTTATTTATGATTGTCATATTTCTAAAGCTCAATATACTTTCTTAGGAGATAAATAGGAAAGATAATTTATTTCAATACATTACACAAATTAAAGTATGTCTTTGTTAGGAATAAGGTGTCTCAACCTTGGATAATTCCTATTCATTTTTTTTTTGTAAATGTATTTTTTGTAAATAATGTAATTAAGTGTGAGTGCACATGTCTAGTTGGCACGTTGATGTGTCACTCCACTTGTATGTGTCAGCATCTTGAATTGTGTGTAAGGAGATCATGGCTGAAATGGTTATGCTAGATTCCTATGACATAGAAGAGCTATCTATAGAACATATGATGATGGGTGAAGATGTGAAGACATGTGGCAGTTGATCATTGAGTACTGTACACTTGATTCTCCATCTAGCGCATGGGGTTGGAAGCAACACCCTAATTTTTTTTTGGGTACCTACTTTTTTAGAGGATGGTAAAACCCTAATATAGTTGTTCTTTGGAAGTTGCCCTAAAAATGGAAAGTGCACAATTTAAGCATTTTTAGGGCTATAGATAGGAGAGAGAGAAAGAGTAGTGTTGGTATGATATGTTGCTGCTAGATTTGTCTTTCGTGTCCTGAAAGAACTTGCATTGCAAGTGTGTTGTAACCTTTTGTGTTGAAGATAATACATTGTGCATGTTTTGGAGGGGTGGGGTTATTTTACTAAAAGGTTTTTCCCCACCGACATATCTTTGTGTTTATGTTTTTCTTTCTCTATCTGTTTTCTGTATTCATGGTTGACTGCAATATTATTGTTTACATAATATCAGATCTGAAATTGTAAGGATTCAATAGGAATTTGCACAATACTTTCCTTAAGGGATTACTGTAGAAAGTTGTTTCCACACCTAAGTTTCCTTATAGTCTTGCTATCATGTAGCTAGATGTTGCTTCATTCAAACTTCTTGTAACTGATAATGAAGTCAAGGTTTCAAAGTTTAGAAAATAATTGAGCAAAATTGTAGGTTATTTGCTATAGTTGCACATAGTCCCAACTTTTAATGAAAATCATGCAACGAGCACAAGAAAAACACCATACAAAGTATTTATTCCTACAATAAATTTAAACCACATATTTTTTTTTTTAAGTATGCCAAATTTTTATTTTTGTTCATGTTGTAAGATTTTATCCATTTATGTATTCTAGATGTGAAGATGTTAAATTGGTCTCTTTCACAATTTGGGATGATACTTAGTGCTGATAATGTTGAATCAAATGAAACTCGGTGCTGATGATTCTAAGAATTAGGGATTTAGCTACACTACCATCCATATTTTGCATGTTGTTGAATGAAAGAATCTCTTGTTAATGCATTTGTCTTGGTTTTGAAAAACTACTTATATAGATACACTTACATTATTTAGTATTGAATCAAATGAAATTGGTGTTGATGTACTAATACATTTGGTCTACATCATCCTGGTCTACACTTTTTAAAGAATTGATTAATCTTGGAACATTAGAACGTAGTTTTTCATTCTGGGAAAAAGTCTATAATGTTAGTGTAGTTTTTTATTTTTCCTATTTTGCTAGGTTTTTCCTACACTTTTAATAATCTCGCTTAGGTTAATAAAGCATGTCTTATTAGGTGAATGGTTGTGAGGTGTCACCTTCCTACATGTGAGCATCCATTAGCTATCTTGGGAAGATACTTTGCTATCTTTAGTCCAATAGATGGTTGCTCCTCATTGGTTGGTGTTGACACCTCCTCCCTCTTCCTAGCCTATATAAGCATGCTACCTGGCTTGTATTTGCATCTCTTATTTTTGCATCCTCTTAATGCTATTTTGCTTCCAGCATTTGCATTACTCTCTTGGAGACTAACTCTATGATGCTATTTTGATTTTGTATCATTTGCATTCATAGTTTAGATATTTACTCTTTGCACTAGTTTTCTGAGTTATTAATCTTTTCAGATTCTAACATGCTATCAGAGCTTTTCTATGTGCAAGAGTAGATTTTAGTTTCCTTATTTGAGAGATTCGGGGGGGGGGGCAAATAAACTTTATTGTAATTTTTTGAAAAATGAAGTATGCTCTTCTCTTGCATCTTTGGATGATCCTGAGAATCAGAAAAGTTTTGACAAAAACAGTTTTTCTCTGGGGTTTCAATCTCAAATCTGACAACCAACTTGCATATTTGGAGTTTTCAATCAGTTTTGCAGGTTCCAGCATGCCATTGATGGACTTAAGAAGCTGATATAGCATTTGCATGTCATATTTTGGTTGCTGGGGTCATTTTCTAATTTTTGGAGCCATTTTTTATTGTTAAAGGCGTTTGATTTACACTACAACAACATCTTTTGTTCATCAACAAGAAAAACGCTTTCTGAGTTTTGTTCGCAGCCTCAAAAAATCATTTGGGTATCTTTTAGAGTTTGCATGCAAGCTGTATATTTTTCAGAATTGAGCATGCAAAGCTACAACCATACCCCTCTCCGTTGGCAGCTGCAGATTTGAATGTAGTTTTCAAATGTCTCGTTCTTGCTCATACAGACTCCGATTTTGATGATTCTTGTTATGAACTTGACTATTTTTTTGTGCTCTATCCACTAGTGGAGTTATTTTTTGATTTTCATGCATGAATTCTTCAAAAATTGCAGATTCTCAGCCGTGACTGTGCACAGTTCTCATTTTGGAAACTTCAGAGGATCATAAATTTCTCATATGACCTCATATTAAGGTGATTCTTTTTTTGAAAGTATATGATTTTTTGAGTAGATTGTAGTGGTGCTATTTGTTTCCTTGATTATTGTGCCCAAGTTTCACTTTTAGCATATGCTCCTCATGAGGGTTTGTAATGCATTGAAATCAAGACCACTAAGTATCTCTTTCTAGTGGTAGTTGTAAATGTACTGAAATAAAGTGCCAAATCATATTTCTTTGGGGGGGGGGGGGGGGGGGGGTTCTTTGATTGAGGAAAAAGGGGGGGGGCATTGTCGTGGCTGGGTTCTCTTCTTTTTAGCATTTCTTTGCATTCCTTCATTATGGATCAAACAAATATGCCCATCCTAACTCCATACAA
This sequence comes from Cupressus sempervirens, assembly GCA_028749045.1. Classification (NCBI taxonomy): domain Eukaryota; kingdom Viridiplantae; phylum Streptophyta; class Pinopsida; order Cupressales; family Cupressaceae; genus Cupressus; species Cupressus sempervirens. The sequence continues at coordinate 286,910,760 of CM053783.1, read as the reverse complement.
TTACTTTGAGTGGAAATCACATATGATAATTCACTTAAAGAAAGCTGGATTAAATAGGATAACTATGGGACTTGAAACTGAACCTGCTAAAGATGAAGACAAGCCTAAGTGGTTTAACAAATGTGATGAGGCATATGGAACATTGTGTTTGTCTGTTTCTCTTGACTTTCTATTTCACATTGAGTCTTTGGATACACCAAATGAATTATGGACAAAGCTAGAAACATTATTTGGCACACAAGATTCAATGAGGGGTCATATGTTGGAAAATGAATTAATTAGTTTGAGTCCAGGCAATTTCAACACAATCCAAGATTTCTTCACCAAATTGAAATCACTAAGGCTGCAATTAAAACAATGTGGATTTGAAAAGAAAGATGAACAACTGATTCTCAGTATTTTCTCTAAGCTAAGTTCAGAATATTTTGTGTTTCTCTCTACCTTCTATGCTACTAAGGGTGCACTTGGTACTCAATTCACCATGCCATCTTTAGATGATTTTGCTGTCAATCTCACTCAAGAACAGGACAAGCTAATCCAGATGGGCATTCTTAAGTCCTCTAAGTCACATGCCTTGGCTGCCAACCAAGGCACAAAAGAACAATAAGGAAAAAGTAGTAACAACAATAGTAAGGACAAGAAACAAAAGAATAGCGAGGAGAAGAAGGATTAGATGCCAGTTTCTTCAAAAGAAACTATTGATACACCATCTTCCAAGGGTGATAGGCCTAAGAAAGAAAAGGTCAAATGTATCTATTGTAAAAGACCTGGTCATGATGAACATAAATGTTTGCAGAAACAACTTGATCACTTGACATAAATTCTTGAGAAGAATAATATCAGTGTTCCTGAGTCTATCAAACAAAGTTCTAATGAAGGGTCTAACAAAGAAAAAGAAAATAACAAGGGGAAAGGAAAGGGCAAGGCTCTTTTTGCAGTTGCTTCCTCACCATCCACTTGGGTTCTTGATTCGGGTACTTCACACCACATGGCTTCATCTAAGGAAGAAATTGCATCCTTGGAGCCATGTACTATGCCTTCTATGTTGATGGGTGATAACACTCCTATTGAGGTGTGTGGGAGAGGGTTTGTTGATGTGGGGGATGGGACATTCCATGATGTTCCTTGTGTACCCTCATTGTCAACTAATCTCCTATTGGTATACCAGATCACTCACACAAGTTTAGGCAAGTGGGTTGAGTTCACTCCTAATTCAGTGGAGATATGTGAGTTTCACAATGATTCTACAGTTGCAGTTGGGAGAGCAGATCATCAGTCATGACTCTATATGTTTTCTCACTTTGTTCCTAATCCTCCTTTGACTATTTCACTCACTCACTCTAATAATGTGAGCAGATTATGGCATGAGCAGTTTGGCCATCTTAACTTCCACTACTTGCATCAGCTTAACCATCAGAGCATGGTCACAGGGTTGCCTTTTAGTTTGACATTGGAGTCACTTGGAATACATGATAGATCTTCTAATGGGTCAGATTCACTTGAGCAGCCTTCTAGCTCCACTTTTGATGCAGAGAGTGATTTAGAGGACTCACCTCCTTCCTCTCCTAGTCATCATTCACAGGTTGATGATTCTCCTCTAGATTCTCCATCTTCTGGTCCACTTTGGGCTAGACAGACCTTGCAGTTTGTAGGTGATTGGGTTGGGGATCCATCAGACACCAAGCAGACTCGTTCACAATTCCAGGATGCTCTACATATCTTCATTGCTACTACCTCAAATCCACAGTCCTTTCATGAGGCTTCTGGTATTTCTGAGTGGGATACAACTATGCAGGAAGAGTATAGTTCCTTGATGAGGAACCACACTTGGGATCTTGTCCCTTTTTCTAAGGGAAGAAAAATTGTTCGATGTAAGTGGATCTACTGGACAAAATTTGCAAGCTTTGCTGGGAGTATGAGATGCTTCATCTTTTGGGGGGGCTGCTTCCTCTCACTTGGAGTCCTAATTTTCTTTGGGGAGTCTCTTTTCTCTCTCTTTTGGGGGAATTTTATGTACATGGGTACCTCATCAGGCTTGACTTGCTGGGACCCATTTCTACATCCACCTAAGCTTTGCTTGTGGGGGGGTGTTAGTGTAGTTTTTTATTTTTCCTATTTTGCTAGGTTTTTCTTACACTTTTAATAATCTCGCTTAGGTTAATAAAGCATGTCTTATTAGGTGAATGGTTGTGAGGTGTCACCTTCCTACATGTGAGCATCCATTAGCTATCTTGGGAAGATACTTTGCTATCTTTAGTCTGATAGATGGTTGCTCCTCATTGGTTGGTGTTGACACCTCCTCCCTCTTCCTAGCCTATATAAGCATGCTACCTGGCTTGTATTTGCATCTCTTGTTTTTGCATCCTCTTAATGCTATTTTGCTTCCAGCATTTGAATTACTCTCTTGGAGACTAACTCTATGATGCTATTTTGATTTTGTATCATTTGCATTCATAGTTTAGATATTTACTCTTTGCACTAGTTTTCTGGGTTATTAATCTTTTCAGATTCTAACATATAATAGGTAATTTATCAAAAGATGGAAAATAAATTTTAATATCATCCCATCATTCAAAAATGGGCATATCCAACTTTTCAATACCCTACAAAAGAGGTGCAGTCATATGGAAAGTAAATTGTTTGTGGTCACCACCATGATGTATAGAATTATAATTATATTACATGTCATAACTTGTACAATTTTAATGATAAATTTGTAATCTTTGAACATTGCAGGCACTCAATTTTCATCCGATATTAATAGCAGACTATTGTTGATTTGATTTGTGTATTAGACCTTCATTTACATGTCTTTAAACTTGATTAAGGCAAGGGAACAAAAATGAGTTTTTGGGGTTGTAGCTAAGATCAATTAAGGATTGTATGGATATCTTATTGCATGATCATATGATGGGCATGAACAAGCCTAGGCCTAGTTATTATTTATGATCATAGTATAGTCTATTAGTCTGCCTTTCATAGTATACATTACCATATTCATAATTATATCAAATATTTTTAAGTATCATAACTACATATTAAGCTAAACCTCATGATGAGTATTCCATACATAAAATCCTCCTTTCATAAAAATTGTCACCAAGAAAGTCTCATGCTCTACTCCTACTATTGTTGCATATTGCTCATCATCCAAAGCACAAACATCTGAAGGCTACTTGTAAGCAGCTTGGAGCATGTTGACCTTTTGATTTAGTAGTTGAGTGCAATATTATTTTCTAGGCATTAATAATGATAGTCATGACTCACAAGTTGGGATAAGTATTAAGGTTGTAAGCTAAAAGTGGTAAAAGACAAGTGAATTACTATTGTAGTAGACTTCTGAACCTCCTTTGGTCAATTTCAATAGCCATCACTATTGTAGTAGACTTTCCATGTGTCTAGATTCTATATGAAAACCTTCACCTTGAACTTCATCTTTCCCACAAAAATAAAAGTGTCATGTCAAGGCATTTGGTGTTGCTGTGTTTTACATAAAGAGCTCATGTATTGATTTGGTTGGAAAATAAACATTACAAGGCTAATTGTATCAACATGTCTAATTTGGAGTTGTGCATTTCTTGGTATAATGATATTTATGCATCAAACGTAAAAATAAGAGTTTTTACATTTTAGGCTAGTTCTTCATTGTGTCAATGTGTTGGGTATTGAGGAACTGTATAAAATGCCATGATATTTGATTTGTGACCCCCCTTATTGTGTAATATTATATTGAACAAGTATTGGACATCACAATGCATATTTTTCTTTGCTATAATATTCTATTTTTTCCTTGTTTATTTATATTCTTGAGAGCTCCATCTAAACCATAAATAACAAAATAGAATGAAATTTCTTTTATGTCACTTTCGATTGTCTAATTGCCCATATATTCTTTAATTTGATGACTTCTTCTTCTTCTTCTTCTTCTTGATCTTACCACAATATCATGATAATGACATCAAATCACATGATGTTCTAGATTGAAATCATTGGGTATTCATTGTTATCAAATAAAGGTAGGATGTTTCTAGAAAAACCATGTCAATTTTTTATTAATCAACTTTATGAATTGAACTGGGATAAACAATAGTTTTTAATTAAATAGTTCCCATAAAAAAAATTTCATTTTAATCTTCTTTCAAATTAAATTTTGTAAAAAATGAAAAGTAAAGATTTTTTAAAGAATTATATGTATTATATATTTGATTGAAGTACACTGTAAAAGAATGGAACCAAATACAATGGAGGGAGGTATTGATTTGAAATGGAAGAGCACTTGATCAGATTTTTTTGTTTGTTTTTGACATGTGGCTGTCCAATCCACAAAATATAGTTAAATAGAAGGAAAATGGGCTATGAAGTGTGAGATCTGGTGTTGTGTATTTATTGTCATGCACCAACAGATTTTATCCTTGTATTTATTTTTAACTATCTTTAGAGAAAGATAATAACATGATTTGGTAAAATCAATTGCAACTATAGGACTATGTATGTTTCATTTCTATTGTAAAATGTGTGGATCTTTTAATCTATCCATTAATCATTTCCCTATTAGATGTTGTTGCACCATCAATTTATTTGAAGATACCTTCATTAATATTACTTGTCTTGAAGTTGACAAAGTTACTGTCAACTATGAACAATAAATTACTAACTAGTCAAGTTACTTTTTTCTCTTCTTTATAATAATGTAATTTGATATATGTAGTGAAATGCTTTCTATTGTGTAGGGTCTGAGTGTTCCTAGGTTCATTCCTACCGACTTTAGTAGTACTATCTTTCACTTCTTGAAAAATTGTAATAATTGAATATTCATTTTGTAGAGTACATTTTAGTTAGCTTTCTTCTTTTGGTCATGGGTAAGAAATAAAAATCATTATCTAAATATCCTCGTATATCTACTTTTAGTTGATTTTAAAGTTTGGATTTGTATAATTTTCCTATTTGATCAACAAACTTACATTAATTTGTTATGATTGATGCAGTATGAATATGGTCTAAAATTATACTTCCATGATTGGATGTTGGACATTGTAAGCAAAATAACTTGTGGGTTTTACTTGATGTGTTAAATTTCCCCAAATAGTCAATATGATGGTTTGGTAGTGTCCTAATATGGAAAAAATTGAAATGTTTGGCATTAAAATAAATGACCATGATCATGAAACACACACAAAATTACAAAATTCTACTCACACTTTATAAAGATTTTCCTTTCAATATTATGTTTATATCCATATCCACAACATTGCTAACTCAAAATGCATTTTTTTTTCATTAGGGTTGCAGTTCAAATACTTTGTAGCTATGTAAGTCTCTCTCTCTATGCTCTTGTTAAACAGGTATGCATTTAATAGAAAGCAACACATTTGATTTATCAATGGCTCGAGACACTATAATTTTACTCACCTCCCGTGGCAATGGCCCTTGTAGAGAATTCCAAGAAATATTGAGCTAGAGTTACAAGTTTCCAAGGCTAACAATGACTCCAAGAGGTATCATCCCCTCTAGATTATTGTGAACTAAGTCACGGAGCTCCAACTTCAGACATCCCTCCAAATAATAGGTATCTCCCCTAATAACTTGTTGTTGTAGCTAAGATAAATGAGTCATAGTTGTTGGCTATAAATGGTGACATGTCAAGTTAAGGGGAGATCAACATGAGATTCGAGTGAGTTGTTGCTAGATGCAAAAGTAGTTGTTCCTCTACATGTAGAGTGGGACTACCAAAAAGTAGTTTGGCTCCATTACCCATTTGAGCTTCAGCCCCATTAAAGAATATAGTCAAAATCTCCTTGATACTAAACACAGGCTTCTCCACCTATCTTGCATGCATGTGAAATGTAGAAACATGAAACCAGGGGCAATTGATGGGATCCTGTAAACCCGTATATGTAATAGTAATGCTACAAACATAGGCGTAGATAATCCAAAGCTAGTTGGAGACCTTGGGAAGGAGTGTGAATGGATCCTATAGGGTGGGGGGGCCTACCATGCAGTGGTGCATGCATGCAAAGGATAGATCTATGATAGGATGGGGGGGCCCTACCATTCTATAGGTTGGTGCTGTGTCTACTTATAAAATGGTAGGGAAGAGACCACTAATATTTTAAATAAAGGTGGACCAATTTATTTCCATCCATCTCCATGCATCGTCTTGCATCATCCACCATATTTAAAAAAGAACAAATCAGATTGGTCAAAATTTTGACCAATCTTGGTTGGCATTTTGACCAAGATTGGTTAAAATTTTGACCAATTCTTTGGTTGTGAGTATGAAATCCTTGTCGTTGTGGTGTCCATTTCAACCAAAGATTGGTTAAAATTTTGACCAATCTTAGCTGGCATTTTGACCAAGAATAGTCAAACTTTTGACCAATTCTTTGGTCATGAGTATGGCATCCTTGTCATTATGGTGTCCATTTCAACCAAAGATTGGTCAAAATTTTGACCAATCTTGATTTTCATTTCGACCAAGATTGGTTGAAATTTTGACCAATGGCCACCAATAATGGCCATACCAAATGTGGTCCATTTTGACCAAATATTTGGTCAAAATTTTGTCTAATTTGAGGTTTTGTTGAAATTACGATGAGAAAATTTGTGATGCACCACTTGGTTGCAAATTCAACCAACATGGGTTAAAATTTTGACCAAGTCTTGTTGAAAAATGGGTCAAATTTTACTACTGACATGTAGCAAAATAATTATTGAAGAAAAAGGGACTAAACAATGTGATTTATATAATCTAGGCATGGAAGATGATCCTAAGTTGGTAAGGATTGGAAGGGCATTTAATTTATAGGAATGACAAAGTATGCTTCAATTACTTACAGAATACAAAGATGCCATATAATGGAGTTATGAAGAAGTCAAGAAGTATGATCCTAAAATCATTACTCACAACATTTTGCCGGGGCCGAATGCAAAACCTTTTCGTCAAAAGAAAAGATTGGTGAATCGCATTATTTAAACATAAATAATGAAAGAGGTCTAGAAGTTTCTCGATGCTAAAATAATCTTTCCAATCTAACATTCTACATGGGTTGCTAACTTGGTTCTAGTAAGTAAAAAGATTGAAGAGATTTTCCATTGCATGGATTTTCATAATTTGAACATAGCATCCAAAAAAGATAACTACCCTTTGCCTTGACTTGATGAAGTACTGCAAATTGTCAATGAATCTAAAATGATATCTTTTCTAGACAGATATTCTAGATATAACCATGTTATGGTAGATGAGGAAGATAGGTTAAAGACTGCATTCACAACAAAATGGGGAACCTTTGCATTTATGAGAATTCCCTTTGGATTAATCAACACAAGAGCCACATTTTGAAGAGCCATGGATGAAGCATTCAAAGGGCTGATCAATATATGTATAGTTATCTATATGTATGACCTAACCATCTTTTCAAAAGATCGGAGTACTCATATTGGTGATTTGGGACAGGTTTTCAATAGATATTGGAGATATGGCATTTCTCTTAATCCTAAGAAGTGTTCATTTAGGGTTACCAAAGGAAATCTTTTGGGTCATATTATCTCTAAAGTTGGGATATCCATCGATCTTGAAAGGGTAGAAGCTATTATGAAATTGTCACCTCCTCGTAGTAGCAAAGAGCTCAAATCCTTCTTTGGAAGATTAACTTTGTGAGAAAGTTCATTAGTGGGTTTTCTAAGATAGTACATCCCCTCAATGACTTTCTAGAAAGGGAGCAAAAAACTGAATAGGTTCCTAAAATCAAGAAATCTTTCGAAGACATTGAAGTAGCTATCTCTATGATTCTAGTTTTGTAAGTCTAGATTATGAGTTGCCTTTCAAAATCTATTTGTTTTCTTCAAAATACTCATGTGTCAGGATTCTCAATCAAAATAAAGATAAATAAGATGAGAGACCTATTGCATTCATGAGTTGTCCACTAAAGAATGTTGAATTGAACTACTCCAATCTTGAAAAACAATCTTTTTCCCTGATAAAGGTAGTCAAGAAATTTTGTCATTACATATCCAGGAGTAAGGTATATTCTATTATATAGGATCCTACAGTCAAATAATTACTAATGTAGAATGAACTAGGTAAAATAAGAAGAAAATGGATGGCGATATTACAAGAGTTCAATTTGGAAATACAACCAATGAAGCTAGTGAGAGGACAAGGGATGATCGAGGTGACAACTAATGATGAATCCAAGACTAACAATGAACAAAGGATCATAGTGTCTCAAGTGGACATTAATGAAGAAATAATTACAGATGTGTGGTATCAAGATATTGTATACTACATCTTACAAATTCAATGCCCTAATTGGATGAATAGTTCTTGACACAGAGGACTCAAGATGAAGTGTGAATCATAAATGCTTCAAGATAGGAAACTTTAATAAAAGAAAATATGAAGTAATTTATTTGATGTGTTTGGGGTGTGTGGAAGTGAAAGAGGTATTGGAACAATATCATGAGTTTTGACACAGGACATAGATCACTGAAGGCTACGATCCATATGATTTTGAGATTGGGTTACTTTTGGCCTACAATTTTCAAGGACACATTTGAATGTGCTCTCCTACCACACTTTCCAAACAAATTCTAATAGGGAAAGAAATCCAACTATGTCATTACAACCATTGTTTAAAGTATGCCCTTTTGCCAAGTGGTGGCTAGACTTTATTGGGCCAGCAAAGCCACCATTATCAACAAGAAATATGTGCGTACTCATAGCCATTGACTATTGCACACACTAGAAAAAATATGAAACTTTTCAAAATTGCACAATAAAAGTGGTTACTAATTTCTTGGAAGACCACATAATCACTAGGTTTGGAATGCCATTGTTCTTGGTATGTGATAATGGGTAATATTTTGCTTCGATTTTCCTTACTCAATGGGAATTAGGAAATCATGTTATAATCAAGTTCTCATCTAATTACTATCCCTAAATGAATGGTGTGGCCGAGTCCACCAATAAGAACTTGATCATAGTAATAAAGCACTTGCTCAAGGAGAACCCTAAAGATTGGCATACTCAACTGAAATATACATTATGGACAAACAGAGTTAGGATTAAGAATGCTTTGGGAATATCCCCATATGTACTTAATATTCTCACTCAATCTCAAGATTCAAGGGTTGAAGTTCATGGGAGGATATTCTAAGGATGTTGACAGAGTTTAGATGAAATTAACAAAACTTTTGGAATTGAATGAGAAAAGGACAACAACTTTAGAGCACATGTCAAAACATCATGTTGTCATAAAATGTTAGTTTGACAAGTAAGCCACAATCAAATCTTTTAGAATATCTGGCCTTGATCTCCTATGGGACAAGGCAAAAGAAAAACTAGGTAGTCACACCAAGTTTCAATGCTTGTGGATTGACCCTTATCAGATTGTAGAGATTTTGGGAGAAAATACTTTTAGGTTAAGTTCTCTACAAGGGGAATTGGTCCCATTGCCAATCAATGGCTAGTTTCTGAAACATTATTTTGAGACCTGAAAGAAAAATTCTTTCTAAATATATATAATTAAAAATTAATTAATTAAAAAAAAAAACTTTTTGCATGTGTGTTTACTTTATGCAAGTGTGTTTAAATTTAGTTGTGTGTTTACTTTCAATTGTGTGTGTCTATTCTTGTCAGTTTGGGGGTTAGGTGCAATCATGACTCTTTCTTGATGCATTCAAAAGATAACTTCATTTGGTTTCAAATTTAGTGAAGAGGTGTTTCTTCATCAAAGGATTCAGATGATTTTGTTTCTAGTACCCACTAAAAATAGGTGTTACTTGTAGTTGTAGAGGACTTCTAGTCTTAAAATTAGAATTGCAAATTGATAGCTCTTAACACTTTACAAATTTAAGAATTGACTATCTTGGTGATTTTTGAATCTGGGTTGACAGTAGCAAGGGATAATTCAAAAATTGCTGATTTAGAGAAAGGGTCTCTTCAATGAACTATTAAGATCATTGTTTGGCATGAGAGTTTCCCAAAATTTTATTAGAAGGGGAATCCAAGAGTTATCAAATAGAAGAAAAAATCTAGAAAACAACACCAATGCCTTGGCCACACACTCTAAGTGTGTTCAGGGTAGAAAAGAAAGGAAAGGAATTACAAAGAGGTGTTAAATCTAAATATTCTAGACAATTCCAAAAGCTAATTATATAAAGGGATATGCATTCCAAAATGGCTATCCTATTCTATACAAAATACTTCAAAGAAGAATCAAATGGAAACATGTGAGGTCCATGAAACAAATCAAAAGGGATTACCAAAGATTGAATTTTTTTTGATAACTCACCAAGACCCCTCAGAAAAAATTCTCTCATCTGGTCAAATAGTGGTTGACAAGCAGGTTTTACAAGGACTCCTAATGAATGACCGATGGAGCCAAAGATTTTCTCCAAGTTGCTAGATACTCATGATAGATTACACCTTGAGAGGTCAAAGGAAATTGACACACTCAGTGCAAATTGAGCTTCAAGATTCAAGATTTTGAAGTTTCAAATTTCAAGGGACTTGAGAGCCTCTTGAAAAGTTCAAAATTTAGTCGTCAGTTGACACATGTCAGAAGAATGCTTGCTGATGAATAAATGCCTTTGTCATTTCTTCCCTTTTGTTGGGGCTATTTGTTGTGGTTTCATAATGCATGCCACATTTTCACATAGAAAATGTGGACCCCCTAGTTTTAATTTCTCCATTGAGGCTTCTAGTTCAAAGCCTTGATCATTTTTGACCCTCCCTTGGGTCTATGATAAATCCCACTATCAAGCCGACCGGGCTCGGGCACCTGGAGAGAGAGAAATCAAGTTTTGAGACTCATAACATACATATGGGCACATGTTTACCTCACCCCCACTCTAGGGGTGCACACATGCCCATGTGCACACCCTCAAAGGGTGTACACCTTCTTAGGTGCGCACATGGGTTACCCTAGGGCCTATATAAGGCCATGCCCCTCTTTCTACTTTACTTTCTCTCTACTCTCCCTCTAATGTTATACTACACTACTCTATTGATTCACCCCCCCTACACAAACACACAAGGTCAGAACCTTAAGAGGTGCACACATGCCCATCCTTAAGATGTGTGTATGTGTGCACCTCCACATACTTAAAAACATAAAAACAAACCTAGAAAACTTAAGAAAAACTCAAGAGGATTCAATGAGGTGTGCACATGCACGCCCCTATGAGGTACACCTTTGCACACAAAAAAGAGAGATTAAGAAAAAGAGCCCCTCTTGCATAAAGCCACTATGCATGTATGCAATTGCACAAATGTGCATGTGTGCACTTTTCCTAGGTACGTATGTGTGTTGGTGCCCAGCTGCACCCAAAGCCATTTTAGAGGCTAATTAAGTGCATTAGCAAACTTGTAAGGGTGTGCTAAGATGAAAAATATGATTTTATAAGGGGGAATTGCATTTTGTCTTTTTTGATTGGCTTTTGTGCCTTTTGATATCCATAGTACTAATGTTTGCCTTTTTCATGAACATCAATGACATCATCATCATTTTCCATGGAAAAGAATATAGCACCAAAACTTGTTGCTTTCAAGTACCAAGGAGCACCTAAGAAATCAAGATTCTAGGATGGACATTGGGAGATTAGAGATATAGAGTTGGGCCACATCAACTGGAATGCCTTCCTAACAATTTGCAACAAACCCAAGGAGAGGTTGGCAATGGTCTCTGCATTGATCCAGTTTGGATTAGTAAATGCAAAATCACATCTCACTTCAATTCAATCTTCTAAACTAATATTGACATTGGTAGAGCATTATGTGATGGGGAAAAAATCATAAAGAGAATCACTAGAGAGATAGTCCTAGACATTCGACCTCGAAACATAGAGAAAGTGTTTTACCTTTCAAGGGTAGATCAATACCTCTAGATATGATATGATGGATCAAAGAGGTGGTACAAGGAGAATGAGAAAGAGGCTAAGAAGCTAGTGTAGACTTCATTCTTTATTGATAGGACACCATTAGGACGAGGAGTAGGCAAGGTGGATATGACCAGAGGTTACATGAAAGATGACATTGGATACTTAATTGTCCTCCTTAGTAGAGTTATGAGTCTTCTTGTAGTCGGTCACCTTCAAACATGGATGGTTCATATCATTGAAACTATAAGGATTGCAAATAGTCACTGTTAAAGTATACCTTTGCTTCTACATGACATCATACATGGTGTACTTGCTAGTTAAAGTAGACCTTTGCTTTTACATGACATCATACATGGTGTACTTGCTAGCAGCTAGAACCACTAATTATCTAGGCTTGTATAGAAAGGGAAGCATGCAAGATGAAAATTCTTGGCCTTATGTGGTATATCCACAATTGGTTAAAAAGAAGCTTCCACTATAGAGTGTGGAATACAGAGTGCTTAATATTGGATTCATCTTTTCCATCATCAGATTTATTGAAGGAGATTATGCGAAGAGAATGTCAGTAGAGGTAGCAATTAGAATCATAGGAGTAGGTGCCTACTATGTTCAATACAAGACTTTCATGTATCTTCAGGTATCTGGTACTCTTTTGTGCCCCAAATAGCTTGCAAGTTATCCTTTAGATTAGCTGATACTCCTAGAGATAGCATGCCAACTCACTTTTTCTTATGATAGAGTGAGGAATAACATTATAAGACATGGTTCTGGCCAATTACAATTGGCGCATTTGAGGTGAAGCAAAAACAAGACATTGCTACTTGTGACTTTGAATGAGATCAGTATCCCTTGGAAGAATACAACTCCCCTTGCCCCTTTTTTGACAACATTGGGATGGTTCAACATCTGGTAGGGAAACAATTTGTACATTTTGATGCACTAGAAGATCACTAGATGAACATAGAAGATGACTATGATATCCACACAAGGGACTATTGTAGGATGAGTCTATATTTAGTAGAAAATGTGTTCAAACTGAAGATTCCTCTAAAGGTCATAAATAAGGATGTTCCTAAAGTCATGGATCCTTTGTACAATAGAGATAAAATCTATGACACGCCTATCATGAATGCAGATATAGGGTGAGAGGAAAATTATTGCATTAATCATCAGACAAGACATGTGGTCAAACTAATAAGGGAATGGATCTGAAAGCCATTTTGGATGGATTGAATTCCCCAAGCCATACCTCTACAAGCCATAACCAGGCCTATAAAAGCTAAAGGTGCTAAGGTCACTGTACTAACCTACCCCACTAAATCCTTGGTAATGCTAGATAAGGTACATAAACATGAGCAGGAGGTTGAGTACTTCAAGGCTAATAAAGGAAAGAAAAAGAAAAGGGTACCCTCTAGGGAAAAGAAACAAGTGGCTGAGGTCCAAGAACCTCTAAAATGAAACAACCTGAGCAAGGGCAAGCTGAGCCTCAAGTAGAGCCAACAGATCAACCTTCAGAGTAGGCACAACTATAACAATAAGAGGATGAACAAATAGAGGAACAGAGGGTCCCATTGCCTAGAAATTTAGAGGAAGAAGCCTCCCTCTTAGCTCCAAAGAGAGACTCCTTTATCACAAGGACCTCTATGCATTCCACCACCACCATCAAAAGATATGGCCTTTTTAGATGAAGGGTCAATAATTCTACCTCCCCACGTCATTCAAGAAGAAGTAGAAGAACAACAAACTAAGGAAGGAGAATTTCAATAGCTTCATATTGATGAAGTGTCTAAGGAGGGACAAATACTAGAAGAAATTCAACAAACTCCCCCAAGTACAGAGGCTACACCCTTAGCCCAATAGGACACAAAGCCTCCTTCTAAAGATATTTCTCAATGTGCGAAGGTGCTAGAGAGATGTGATAAGGGAAAGGATCCTGCTACACAACCAAACTCTTCGGCCAAGTACATGTCACCTATGGGCACCACACCAACATGGCTGAAAAGGAAGGTCATGTTTTGATAGAAGAGGTAGCTTGAGCTAACAATAGAGGAAGGATTGAAGGAATTGATTTAAGTAGTGAAGATGCATGAGCCACCTAAGGGTGATGCAAGAACACTAGCCTTCATAATGAAGATCCAAGACTGAGACCTTCTCTCACACATATCACCATTCCTTCTCATGCTGACATCAAAGAACTAATTCTAAAAGATTACCAAATCAAGGAGGTCATGTTGGGAAAGCCCATGATGGACACGACCAAAGTAATCACCACAGGTATGAAGGAGGTGTTTCAACATATGGATCAATCAGATGAGATTGAATTGATAATACTGCATAAGTAGAATGGGCTCCTCAAAGGCTACTTGAATGAAGTAGTGGGACCTAATGACCTCAAAAATCTAGAGTTTGTCCTTGGAGCTACACTAGGAAGAACATAGTCAAGAACACAGTTGGAGTTTTTTTTGGAGGCATATCAACAATGGCATGACAATTTTGAGGAGAAAGGAGTGCAAATAATACAAGGTAATTTGAACTTGTTGCACTACATCCAATCAACTATTAACAAGTTAGTTTCAATAGTGAGCCAGGATTTTAGGCTGATGGATGAAGTGCATACCTAAGCCAAGGAATTATAGGCATTAAGATCAATAAAAGGTCAGACATATTAGATTCTTATGGAGTTATATGCTTCTGAGGAGCTAGATAAACTCAACGATTGGATTAAAAACATATCAACATGAAATACAATAAAGGAGGGATTGTGTGATGAAATTCAATAGATAAAGGAAAAAGCTCAAGAGAAATTTTTGGAAGTGGAAAGGTACTATACTGCCGCTAGCTTTAAGATTTTTGAGGTTGAGTGAAAGACCAAGTTTTTTGTTGTGCAATAGTAGTCCAACAGTTCAGAGGAACATTAGATGCTTTGTCAGATGATGACATAAGACAAACATTTAAAACTAAAGAAGCATTGTTGGAGTTGGACATTGAGCTTGAATATATTGTAGAGACAAGAATATAAGTCAATAATTATTGACAAGCAGTGAAGAATAAGTATGAGGCTTTAGATTTATTAGAAACTAGCCAAGTAGCCAAGATGATAGAGAAATTAAAGAATAAACATCCAAACATTATTTTGGTCTAAGGGGGAAGAAAACCTAGATGTTGCAAATTCAATTTTGACACTTCGAAGATTTTTGGATTTTTGGAACTTGTCACCAAGGTGTGCAGGTGTGCTTTTCAAAGAGGTGCATTGACTATTTTGAAGAAGAAGCAGTGCACAATTCTGTTAACTACCAGTTGCTAATTTAGAGCATTCCATGCACCAAGAATGTATTTTGATAATAGTGAAACTCCCAAATATGTCTAAAGAAGGTAAGATTCCATGTTTAGAGCTTCCAGAGACTTCCAGTTCATCTCACAACTTCCTTCTTAATATTTTCTTATTATTTCATTTTTTTGTGTCATGTAAAGGCTCATACACCCATTAATAGATATAAACAAGGGTGAAGACCTACTTAGCACCATTTAGAGAGTTAGATTGTATATAATTAGCTTTGATTTAGTAATTTTTAGCATAAGTTTGCATTTAAAGAGCTCTCACTCACAACATAAATGGAGGAGATGATTTCTTATAAATACATGGACATAATATGTACCCCAAGCCATTATTTTGATGCAACAATATATGCTATTGGTGCTCTCATTCTGAGTGTAGTTATTCTTGCTGGTGTGTGTTAGATTTATGAATGCATGTTCATGAATAATAATGGAGCCAATAGTTTTATTATGTTGTTATGATTGTGTGACCTTTTAGTTCTAGTGTTTTCCTTGTGTTAATGAATTCCAGTGTTATGATGAATTGGAGAAAGGATCATCTATTATTCTTGCATTGTGTCTTGTTTTGCAAGAGCACATTTTTTGTGGCCTTCCAATTTGATGAAACATGAAACATCTTCCAGTTTATATTGAATTCCCGTCAATGATTGCATCAGTGGAGTTGAGGAAGCATTGCTCCTAATTTCATTAGTTTCCTACTCAATCCTTTTGATAATTTAATTTATATATGTGTTGTTACCTTGGTTTACGTTCATTAGGAATTTCCCTTTCAAGTTATTTTCTTTAATCTCTTGTTACTCTATCTTGTTATTTTATTTTCTAACACTTGCTTAAAATAGGAATTCATATAGTTGCATTGATAAATTGTAGTCATCATAAAACATAAAATACAAAACTACAGATCTTTTATGGTTACACTTTCAAGCAGCAACATATTGTCCAATATTTCTTAGAACCAAAAAAGGCCTCCTTATGAACATACACATTTATCTTCAATTGTGTGAAACCAGTAGTGTTGCAAAACCCACCTGGAACCTTGGAGTTGGTCCTTGATAGGATTTTTAAGAGAGGGTTTTAAAAGGATTCCTGTTATTCAACATCATGCAAAATGATAGCTCAATAGTTACATCTCATATGAAATTATATTTTAAGATTGAAACAATATATACTATCTCAAAGTCTTGAAATAAGAATGTTTTTTAGGTTTTTGTGTAGATGCAATGGGGAATATCATAATTATCATATAAAATCTTCCATATTGCCAATAAAACTTGAAGGATAAATAAAAGTTAAAAAACTATTATAAATTAAATGACTAGATTGGATTGTGCACTATAAGTACTTTTATATTACAACATTGACTACTTTACATATATTCCTCCATGTTATGTGACTGGGGAGAGAATGCTCAATCAAGAGGTACAACATAGTTAGTGTAATGAAGTTATGGATTGTTGTAGTGGTGTTTCTTTCAATTATACAATACATTTATGTGAACAAATTTTATCTCATTGAATGGTGTCTATGGAGAGATCTATTGATTGAAGATGATAGATCATTAAAGCATATTTGTTTTGGGTGGATGGGAACTTCAAGAACTATAAAGAGCTACCCAATATCAATCAACAAAATTGAGACATCTAAATCATTTTAGACAAGTGCTCTACAATAAAAATATGATTTATGCAAACTAGATGCTCCTCTCAGGGCTCCCAATACAATACAATACAATACAATATGCAGGCACTCACCAACTACTTTTCTAATAGTGTTACACTCTTTTCTCTTGCATCTCTCTTTGGAAATCAATCATAGACATTCTTCAATTCATTGTTGAAAATGAGCAAGAAATTAAACATACCTAATCCTCCATTTATGAAGAACTCGTTGAAGGAACAATGATTTAGCCATCTGAAGATCTACATGAAAAATTTAATGTGTCATTCATGTGCTCCATATTTGCTTCAAGTCAACATTGCCAAAAATTTAAGTGCACAATATAGTGGCATTTGATATCACAACTGGTGGCTCTGCTTTCCCTCTAACTTATTATATAGTATATGTACCAAAAAAAAGGTTCTATGTTATTATATCCAACCCCACCAAAACTCAAGTACTACAATCATAGTCTTTACCACTAATATTATATTTATCTAATTTTGAATTATTATTATTTTTATAAAAAAATGATTAACTTGGAAATTCTTCAAATTGTACCCTACCATTTATAGAAAATACAACTATTAACTTTATAAATCACATTAAAAAATGATGATAACAATTAGCACTGAATTATTATTATTTCTAATATAGTTGTAAATAATAATATTGATATCTTCTCTTGATGAAAAATTAAAGGGGGAACTAAATATACAAATAAACAAGCTAGAGCCATTTAAATATGAAATTAGATGTATCTAACCTAAAAATTGACTTGATCCCCGGTGTTGTTGTTTTCTCACCACTTTTACTCTCTATCTTGTAGTTTTCACTAAGGTAGGGAAAAATAGTTGCTTAATTTCCTTTATTTTGAAATTTAATTTCATTTTTACGTTTATATTATTAAAGCCTTCCATTTTCTATAAGGAAATTCAATATTAATACAATAGTAGTACTCTTATTACCATATTATATTCAAACAATACTAATCAGGTGGAAGAGGAAATCACAAGAGACTCCTACATATAAAGTTCATTAGTTTGTTATTGTTGTGAGTAGCATTTGATTGTTTTGTGCCAATTATAGCTTTAAATTTATATAATTCAATACCTTTTTGTAGTCACTAATGAATTTTCAGTGTTATACAAAATTATACTTTGGTTAACTTGTTCTACATGTCTAAAAATAGTTCAGATAAATATCTTTCTCAAGCCACTTTAAGAAATATTAATTAAAATATTATGAGAATTTGGCATAAGATTTTACTAAAATAGTTTGCGTCAATATTTTGAACCACAATCTATGATTTATTATCAGTAAAACATAGGGTACGAAACAATCTCAATGGAAGTCTCCCCTTAGCCTTTAAGGTTCAAAATTTTTTGCATCAAAATTTTAAACCACTATCTATTATCCATCATTAATAAAATATAGGGAAGAAAACACTCTCAACCTAAGTCTTCCCTTGGCCTTTAAGGTTTAAAATATTTTGCATCAACATTTTGAACTACAATCTATGATCCATCATCAATAAAATATAAGATAAGGAATAGTTTTAACAAAACTCTTTTCTTGGCCTTTAATGTTTAAACTATTTCAAACTCGATACATTTTAATATTTAGAAAATAATTTCTTAAATCATAAAACTTTTGAATTATTTGAAATTTTAGATAACTTGCACCCATTAGTGTTATTTTGAAACTTATTTGTGTGAATGGCTATTTTTTAGCTATATTAGTGCACAATGAAAAGTTCAACTAATATTTCTATGGAATTAAAATCTATAAATAAAATAAAATAATTTTAATACACCTCTTATAAGCTATTTTTAACTATTAATTTTATTTTGAAATATAAATAAATAAATTTAAAAGCTAATAAATGCTTATTTTTATGTATTAATAAGCCTTTCAAATGGATACAATGCACATATGTGTATGAATATAATTATCAATTTTTAAAGAGAAACAAAGAGAAGAGTTGTAAGTGCTTTTTACTTTTAGGATCTTTATATCAAATCTAACATTATAGAAATTTATGTGGTTGTGAATCAAAAAGACACCATAACATACAAATACTTTTCAGATACATCTCGTAACAAGACTCTTATGATGATGGGGACCAAATCTTCTATTATCTCACAACTCCTCACTTTCCCTTTTCCCCATTGCCTTTGGGAGGACTTCCTTTGATATTGTTTGTCATACAATGTACTTTAGATTCTTGCAACCTCATGCTAAAATAGTAACAAACATCTAAGATGTATTTTTGCGAACATAATCCATTCAAAATATGTTTCATCACCTATATTACTTCTACCAAACAAAACAAACATTTACTTTGGAGAAATATGGATAGTAGAAAACTTTTGAATTTCTCCTTTGAAAGAGGTACTGCCTAACTTAATCTTTTATATTTTTTACTTCACAAGAATCTCTTTATACTAGACATGTTAATTCAGTTTCTTATGTTGTTATAGAAGTTTTCTCTCCCTATCTTGTTTTTTCTTCCTTCCCCTAAAAACAATCAACCCAAATTATTCAAATTAGATTAAAATGCACTCACCCTCTCAATGTGTAATCTCTCTCTGTGGTTGGCTATGCACTAATATGAGATGTGCATGCAAAAATTCAAAAGCATAAATAAGGCATGTGTACTATTTTGATAGTTGCATAAAATACGTCATCTCGTAAAATTTATACTGTCCAACTCCATCATGGCATTAAGATTATCTCTGAATATAATGAAGTTATGCAATTATTCCACTTTTGTATCTAACATGGCCTAATGACTAGTGGTTCACTCCAAAATCTCACCACTACGTGTCCACTGTTGACAGAGATTTGAGGCCTAGTTTCCAATATTTCTTAGTAGCATTTCCATTTTATTAGTGTAAGACCATTGGATTGTCTAAACAATCTACTCAGAATATTTTGCACGGATTAAGTCGATTGAATTAATAAAAAATCATAGAAGGTAAAAATTTTTAATTTTTTTTTGAAGGCTTAGAGTTAAGAATAAGAGAAATAAATCTTTGCTATGTAAGGTTTATAATTTAAAGAATATATACACATCTACTGAACATCTAAAAAATCTAGCAAGCAAGCTAGAACAAATCATCCAAGAGAATGTCATTGTTTATGTGGAGGATGTGAAGGATACCAAACCAAAAGAGAATGCATGACATAGGAAAAGGACACGTGGCAGTACCAAGAGGAAGGGGTTTAAGGCCAATAAGAATATTGAAGAACCTAAGGTGTTTTTTGATAAAATGAATAATTTGGAGCTTGAAGCCACAAAGCTTCTTAAATTTTTTGCTTAGCTTATGTGTTTTTTTGTTTTCTATTTGTTTTCCTTTAGCCGATCTTTATTTGTGTGCTAGCATTTTGTCTCTACCAATGTCTCTCTAGGTATTGTTATGTCACTCTAGGTATTGTTATGTCACTACTATGTTTTTGATAGAATTTAACACTTATATCTATAATATGATGTAAATGAGTTTTAGGTCCCCAAGATCTATATTTTTCACATAATAAAAAACTCTGTGTGTGTGTGTGTGTGTGTGTGCGCGCGCGTGCGGGCGCAGGCACATGTGTGTGTGTGTGTAGAGAGAGAGAGAGAGAGAGAGAGAGAGAGAGAGAGAGAGAGAGAGAGAGAGAGAGAGAGAGAGAGAGAGAGAGAGAGAGAGAGAGAGAGGTTGAGTCTTCGGAGAATGCTGACTTCCTTTACTATCAGGGCACACCTAACTACACTTGGAGAGGAAAAGCAAGAAGGGATGCATGAAAGCAAATATACCTATTCTAACCTAAGGGGTGATGCACCAAAATAGAGTGTTCAAACCAATCTCTAACCATACATGAACTTTTGAACCATCATGACACCAAAAGATATACACATCTAGACTTGTTTTAGTCTAACAATCACATGCAGATTAGAAAAATTGAGTAAATGACACAAAGAAGATAAAGATTCACTTATATATCATTCATTTGTCAAAGAGATATAGTCATGCAAAATTGCATATATTCATAATAAACCAATGAGGGGCAAATAGGTCTTGCAAAATACATCAATGGCTGGAGGAGATAAGATAGAATGTCATATAGGTTCAAAGGCAAAGGGGATCTACAGTGAATTTGCAGAGCAATATTAGAGAAAATATAGAAGAGTCAACCCCAACAAAGATTACAAAATCTACCTTTATAGCTCAGGCATAATTGAGACATTTTCTATCCTAAACCAAACTCAACCACTACCATTTAAGATTGTAGAGAACAATCATGCAGATTTGGAGAAAATTTGATTTTAACACAGATTCAAATATAATAAAATCCAATCTTTTACCAAAATAGAGCCTTGAGAAGACAAAACGATGCCATTTAAGTCACTCTAGCAAAATTCATTGGAAGGTGGTTGGAAACAATCATGAAGATCGGATCGTACAAGAAAACATTCCTTCCCCCTATTTTTTGGCTCATGAATTAGCAAGTTCAGTAGGTCAACTGAGTTCTACGATCAAAAAGCACCACATGG
Organism: Cupressus sempervirens; assembly: GCA_028749045.1. NCBI lineage: Eukaryota > Viridiplantae > Streptophyta > Pinopsida > Cupressales > Cupressaceae > Cupressus > Cupressus sempervirens. Next base: position 286,889,351 of record CM053783.1, on the reverse strand, counting down.
ACCAATATTCTTTTATTTTTCTGCCACCTTGCAAAGTCTCCAAGCGGTTGATCATATTACTCTCTAACTAATCACACCTCCTTCAAACTTAACCATGGAAATTAACAAAAATGTCAACCCAAATGCCAATGTCAATTACAGTGTTATCTCCTTAGACCTACAAGGACATGTGTCATTTGGGCACTTCTCTACAATGTCTAAAGTTCTTGCAATTCCATAATGTAGGAAAGCACTGATCACCGATCTACAGAAGATTGATAATCAATGAAAATCTTTATCATTACTGCTCCAACTTTCTAACTTAATTGCAATTTAACATAACTATTAGCGTTAACTATGATTGCCTTTCCTTTAAACTAGGTCCACAAGGACACATGGCAATTAGGCATATTCTCGCATTATCTAAATCCTCATAGCTTCAAAATGTGGGAAAGCACTAATCATCAATCTCCATAAGATTAATGGTCATGGATGATCCTAGTTATCACAACATTCACTTTTAAAACTTTTGGGCCCTCCAGACACTTGACATCCACCTCACCAACACATCAACCCTTCTGGTTGTACCTCGGCACCTACCTGGCACCCTGACTGGCACTATATTTTAAATCCTAGCGGCCCACACTAGAAATAGGTCCCACATGCCACACATTGCATTTTTGCTTCCCTGTAATGTTTAAACATATCGCATCTTGAGGAAGCAGGGAAATGCCTATCATTCATCCATCTGAGATCAGACAACCTAGAAACATGCAACCAACAAAATGTCCATGTCAATACCTTTGACCAATGACATAATACCAAACTGCCTCCATATGCCAATATTCTTTGATAGGTGCCAAATGATTCCAAATTTATTCAAAAAGTAAGGTGATGATATCACTAAATCCACATGTCAACAAGGCACTTGCCTATATCGTTTAAACATCTTGCAATTCCATAATGCAGGAAAGCACCTGCCATCGATCATCTTCAATTTGACAGTGGATGAAAACATGCAGTCCACTGACAACCTGTGTCAGTACCTCGATCAATGAAGTGCCTTCCACATGCCAACTCAACTAATAGCTTCCTTTTTTGTGGCCCACAAAGAGAAAATGGACCCATGTGCCACATGACAATGAGGCACTTGCCCACTTTATGTAAAGGTCATTCTCTTTGAGGAAGCATGAAAGTACCCACCGTAGATTTGTGCAAGATCTGATGACGCAAAAAATTGAGGGAGTTCCAAAAAAAAAACTTAAGGAAATATTATAAGATTTTAATTTCATTTAATTTGTATTTCCATGGTATTTGAATATTAGAAAAATTGGGAAGTGGCCATTTATCTTTTAAATTCAAATGTAGTGATTTTGGCGGGAAGGCAAATTTGGCCAATAGTTTTCATGGATCATATTGAAAATATCAAATTAGTTAATTTTTTTTTGTCAAAAACTACGTAAGCAATGACCTCTCATTGGGCATAATGGTAGGATAAAATTAGATGTATGCTTATTATTTATCTTTCAAACTATAGGACATATTGTTAAGAGTTTTTCAAATAGGAATAGACAAGGCATTAGATACTCTTTTTGAATAGGATCTTGAGCCAAATAAGATATGAATATGAATGTTGCTATATAATGTTCTTGCTTTATGAGTCACTATCATTTTTCTTATGAGCATGATTTATATGTATAGGTGATAGCATGCCATTATCCATGGTTAAGAAGATATAAAATGAAACATCATTCTCAAATTATATGACCATGAAGAAATCCAAAAATGGTTACCAAATTCATTCAAGGCCACAAGACTCTTAGAGAAATATGCAAAAATATTTTGATAAGTTAACACACTCCATATAAAGAGTCTAATAGATATGTAGATCACGGTATAAATTATTAACTTGTTCTCCAAACTTATGATTGGAGATAAGTAATTCAATTTGTCTAAATTGTGGTGAGATGATTTCATCATACAAGGTTAAAAATGCATCACCTCATATGATATCATTCTACAAAATTTATATAATAGCGGGGTTTGATAGAAAGGATCCTAAAGTCTATTTTTCATCAAAGGATTAAAGAAATCTTTCAAGGGGTTGGTTAACCTTTTTAAACTACTTACCCACCAATGAGTCAAGCTATGGCACTAGACACTTCCATTCCATAGAATAATTTTTTTCGGGTGAATGTTTTGCAATTGACTGTTTGAAGAATTAATTACAAAAGGGTTGTTCCAACCTTAACATGTTATACATAGTCTCCTAATTAAGGGAAATAGTCACTAGATCTACTATTACTAAAAGAAACTAACATTAAACTAAAACCTATGGTTATGTACACAAATCTTAATAAATGGTTATTATATTCACCATATCCATATTCTTCCGAACATATGTTCTTCTTTCATTCTATTCTCTTATTTCAAAGTACATATTTCTTTCTTAAAACATACTTTCATGTACAATCTTGTAAAGTTGAAAAAAAGAATCTTGTGAAAGCTTAGAGTCTTTCCAAAAATCCTTATGTAAATTCAAAAACATCATATCTTATTTATAGTTGGGGGGTTAAGAGTAAAAATTGGAGAATTCCAACTAATTAAGACTCATTCCACAACTAACCATGATTATTTTGAATTCAATCGTAATGCAATTTGACTTGCAATGTTTTTACATGTAATTACAAGTTATAACTTTCTACATATATAATCAAATTATAATTTATTTTTTAAAAAAATACATGAAAGATGTAATTATAAGTACAAACTAGTAACTATTCTATGTGTTAATAGACATGACTCTAATTTGATCATCCTCTATTATTATTTGTGTTGCGACATAATTTTTTTTATTGAAGTACTTGTATTTGGTGGAAACATATTGAACCAGAACATGAATTTGCACCCTTGATAATTCTTGTATCAAAGTGACCTCTATTATATAAATGCCTATCTAACATTTTGTAACCATTTGAGCCTTGAAACCATTTTAGTTCTTTAGATAAAGCAAAAAACCATTTACTATCCTAGGGAAATATTTTATGTATCCTTGTGCTCTTTGTATCCTTTAACCTTAGAGTCTTTGTACAAAATAATCCCCTGACTTGATTTGTCAATTTGGTAGGTCATGTGTGTAAATACTACCAACAAGCTTAAGTTGAACAAGATGCAATAGAGGTGTCAAATTTTAATTTTGGGTCTTGGAATGTGCACTCTAAGTGAGTAAAAATATGGATTTCACGAGAGAAAAGTGGATTTTGAAAAAAGAATAAATTTAGGTTTTGCAAGACATAATGCAATGTTTTTTTTGATGCTCTATTTATATATTCTTGGATGCTTGGGAAATTCTTAACCTGTTCTCCAAAACTATGTTTATAGGTCACATTTTCTTACATAGTGTTGTGATTGATTATTAAGAGGTCTTTGAAATCTCAACCTCTTAGGGATCATTACAAGGATTGTAAAATAAAATTGAGTTTTCTTTACACATAGATGATCTATGTCACTAGCTCATTGTCATCCATTACTTTACTTCAAGAGGGTCTTCTCTAATTAGCCTTTCTCTCCTAATTCTTAAAAATAAAGGAATAGAAACCTTGAGAGAATAAATATTGTATTGGCATACATTCAATAAAATTGGTGTCAATAACATTTCTCTCGAGGTAGTTTCATAGTTTGATGTACATTAGGATTTTGGGAATCAACTTTTCCCTTGATTTCCATTTTCTATTGTACAATGAACCTGTGTCTTTCATGCATTTTACATTTTGAGTTGGTTAGGTAGATCTTGCATGTGTGTCTATTTAAACAATAGAAAAAAATTATTTTTCCTAGTTACATTTCCTTTCATTGCATTTGCATGTTTTTTTTTAAATTGTCATATCATGCATTCATTGCTTGTATAGTATTAAAATACATTCCTTTAATTCCATTTTATAGTGTCTAATTTAATGTTACAAGACTTTATAACTTTTGATGAGTCACTTGACAATGATGACTTTGATGTGTTAGATGAGGTCCTTGATGGCTGCATTTATATTCATTCTAGTTCTTCAACTCCTAAACCATCCTTTTATGGAAGGTTGATTAACATGATCTTAGAAAACCCGAGATAGTTGTTCAAATTCCTAATGATATTCCTCATCCATAGAGTAAACATGTTATTGTTGAGGTTATAGTGATTCAAACTCCTTAAAAGCCTCCAACAAACCAATTATAATTGTGAAAGGAAGGTCGAGAGTCTCTTTATCAAGAAGATTCCCATGCATATTGTATAAGGAAAAATTAACAACCTACTAATCCATCTATATCTATTCCTCTTTCTCCTTCTAAACATGTGCTTTCTCTACCATCTCATTTTCCTCAAACTATTGGAAAGGAATATGCTTTAGTAGAATAATTAAGTGTGAATGCTTCCAAGATTTCTTTTTGGGAACTTCTCTAAATTGACCTACTTATCATGATGCATTAAAATAAGTGTTAGAAACCATATCTATTCCATCTCCTATGTAGTATGTGTTGGAGTTCTTTCTGGTAAAGAACATATCAGGTAGATTTAAACTTGATACCAAGAAACAAAGACCAAGGACAAGCCTAAGGATGAGCTAAATCCTATGTTCAACAAGGCTAAATCTCAGTTTTGGAGCAATGAATAGAGTCATCAGGACTCACTTCACTTTAGGTTCTGCTAAGCCAAGGTGGGCAAACCTAAGGGATATAGCTCATTAACTTGATATTCTTCTTTGCAAGACTGTCCCTATAGCAGAAATGGTCAATATTCTTATTGAATTTGCTAATAAACTTCCTAATTGCAATAGCTAATTAAAACCAAAGGAAGAAATAGAAAATAAGCTATGACTTATATTTTATCTCTTTAATACATAAAAAGGGAAATTGATATTCATTAAAGCTTTGATCTCTTAGCATAACTTGGGTATGCAACAATAGAGAACATGCATCCTTCAAGCTGACCAGTCCCTTATCCATTGGGCATCTACTAAACCTTCATATACAGATGGATACCTGAAATATACTCATACATTCAGACATATGATCTACCTATTTGACTTGCAAATAGACATCAATCTTCATGACAACTCTCATACTTATGATGAAATCCTTCTGGTGTAACCTGTAACCCTATTAATGTGAACAAGCATTTGCATGGATCTTTGTTCCAACAACAAATTCATCTTGACATACAACCTTAAGGGATTGTAATTGAGTTCAAGCTCTTCATTCTCAAACAAAAACATTACAGATAATAGAAGAAAGAGATGAGAATCAGAATGAAACTAAGAAAGGTGAAGCTCTTGTATTAATTTCATTGAAAACAATACATCATCTACATATCAAAACTTAGAAAATACACAAAGAATGACTATGTAATATGAAAATGCATTATAAGGAATACAATATGCTATTCATAACATAAGAACATTGAGAAAATTAATATCACAACTCTAAAAATTGGAGCCAACCTTGTGGTCTCACAAGTCCTGAAAATTGGAACCCTTACAAAGAGCAGAAAAAGAAGATATATAGGAGAGAAGATCTTTTAGGAAATGTAATATGAGTTTGACATGTGTCCCATTGAAAAAAATTCTCAATCTGAAGTTGCTAAAACTAAACTTCCTTCAACTGCCTGCAATTGAAATCATAAATGATATCAAAATATCTGATATATCTCACTTTAAAATAATCAACAAAATAGCTCATGGAGAACATGAATTTATCACAAACTATACTGGGCTTGAAATTTGATCTTTGTTTGTCACATCTGCCCTTTGTTGGCTATTCAATTGCAATGTTTCCAAAAACACAATTGCTTCAACCACCTTCAAAAACATTCAATTCATCCCTCAAATTGTTGAAGAAGTCAAATCAGATGAAATTATGTCTATATCTGATTGCAATTTCATCTACAACATTAAATTTGCAATTTTCACTAAGAAGCCCTCAAAATAAAAAAACCTCATGTAGTTGCTACCAACTGATACCTACTCAAAATCTAACTGCAAAAATGGAAAATTCACTCTTTTTCAGTTCCAACAGTATATTACACTATGCATTTTAGGTAAAAAATGCTCCCCTGAGACCATTGTAAAAATTTGCCTCTCTGATTGAACATAGCATGTTTAAAATTGAAATTTTTTAAAAATCATATAGTATAAACTATATATACTTTAAAAATAATTCAAATATTTCAAAATTTAAAACTCATGCATTCAAGTCATTTTGGGTTTTGACTTTTATAATCATTTTCCACTTTCCTCCAATTCAAAAGTGCCAAGTGTTGATCGTTGATTCATTGAACAGACCCCACTTTATCTTTTCATTTAAAACATATGAAATTTTGAATATATTATGGGTCTACGATATTATGATGAAATCACAACATCGTAGCCCATTTATTTGAAATTCCTGATCATACATCAATGTATTAATTTTCACCTTTGCATTGCAAATTCATATATTTGAAATCATCTCTTATTAATATATGATTAATATATTAATTCTTTAAACTCCCCTTTATCCCCATCATAGCATTGTGGGCTCAAATTCAACCCCCTCCGACCATATGACAAGGGAAAACTCATAGCATCGTGCCTCCTCATTCTTGGGCCTCCGATCACATGATGAAGTCGTAGCATCACGGGGCATCAAAAATCATGCCTCGATCTTACAACAATCTTAGGATCGGGGACCTTTATTTTTCCATTTACAATTTTTCAACATTGTCGTAACATCGCACAAGTTAAAACTTCACTTGCTGATCACACAACATAGTCAAAACTTTGTTGACCATGTAACTATCGATCAGATTGGGGGGCCCTCCATACAAGCCACATCGTCCATGAAGTGTGTATCTTAAGACACTATACATTGCATGCTTGGGCTTATTAAAATTATTTTAAAAACTACATCCCAATCAATGTGGGATATCCATTAGACTAAACCTTCACCCTATGTAGAAGTTATGCCTGCTCCATTATGAGCTGCTCTTAAATGTGTGGACCATGGCTCCCATTTGGATGTGGACATCTTGAGGCACATTGTTCCCATTGTGTGAACCTCAACTAACGCCATATGAGAGAGCATGCTTGCTAGCCACGGGTTCTTGCACGTGAATGACTCTTGCTGAGTGTTGAAACTTCCTATGCTGTAGCTTCCATGTGGAAACATGGGCCTTTTTCACACTATACAACCCTGTCAAAATATAGACTGTCCCTCCTATTTTAGATGTGAGCCTCCTGCAGGTTGTGGGCCTCCTCAAAACGTGGGAAGCTTGTTCATAATGCATGGATTGCCCCATGATTTTAGCATACAATTTATCAGAGGTGGGATGCTATTTAATATGGGTGTGAGAGCCCCCTTTTTTCATTATGCCTTTCTACCATCTGAGAGTCATGTGTGTACCTATTACTCTCATCATGAGAAGCTCCCTCTACCTGTGTATGGATGAATGCCTTTGTCTATGACTGCTATGATTACATTCATCCAACATTGCATTCATCCAACATTATGGATGGCAGGGTGGAGTCTTATTTTTCTTCACCATTTTCCATATGAATGCCCTACATTTGTCAATTGTATGGAGCTCTATAATAGAATTTTTCTTGCCACATAGATTCTTTGCCTTTGAAACAATGTCTCTCTTATTGTAAACATTGCATCTTCAAACACCAAGTGGATGGAGATAATTATAGATATATTGTGTTTGAAATCATACACTATTTTGAGAAAAATAATATATGGAAAAGGCCACACATTATTATCATAGTAATTTAGAAATCATTGTGGCAACCCATTGGAAAAACTTGAAAACCCAAGACATCTCATTTATGTCATAACATTCACATTCATCTGATGGAATGAGCCAGGCCCAGGGTGGGTCCAGCTAATTTTTGTTTGTTTGTTTTTGAGCAACTGACATGGAAAATTGATCCATTAAGCACCTTGAACTATTTGGAATAAAAAATGAGCACTGAATCATCATTAAAACCTTGTTTTACCACTGTTCATTAAACTGTGATTCACTGACAGGAAGGCCTGATAATTGGCTTTAAAAACTAACACAAACACCTAGCAAGGCTTTGAAACTCTGGAATTTTGTTCTCTCTGACATATCCAATAGGCTTGCAAAATCTTGTCACATGACGACACCAAGATCATAAGATATTGACCTCTGAACATGCCTACTTAAAATCACCTGTAATTAAATATGTCAGAAAGTTGGAAAATGGGTTTGGAATTAACTTCAAAAATTGAGAAAATGGGCACTTAAGTTTCTAAAAAATGGGGCAACAATAAATTATCATGAGGAGAAGATGATTCTACGATTTGGGCTCATGAAAAATTACAAGACACATTTGGTGAAGGTCTGAAGTTGGCTACTTGGATTTGTAGGACACTAAACATTGACAAGATAACAATTTTTACAAACGGAATGACCCAGGCAAACTGGCACACTTGTAGTGTTTTCAGTATAAAATACAATGGTATAATCCATTTGGTCCCACCAATCATGGACTCAAAGATATCACATCTCAGACAGGGCTCTCGATCAATCTGCACTTCTGATTACTAGTGAAACTTTAAAATTTGCAAATGGAATTGCGTTTGAAATCTGATCAAATGGATTCTTCATAAGCTCAAATCTAGAGCATAAAAAGTATTTGACCTCTAGAATATGATGCAAAAGGAATCTTCTTATTTGGGTCAACTTGTCAAAAGTTATAGTCTGTCAAACAAGGCTACCTAGAATTATGAACAATATGCAGATTTACAATAGAGGTAACTGACCAACTTTGAGGGGTTTGAAACCTAGTCAAATGAATTTGAAATGACTTTAAACTTGGAACATAGGTTCTTTTTTATACATAATAAGCATCCTCAAAGTGGTAGGTCATGAATCTTAATTGGGTAAAAGATATTCAAATGCAAATGTGCCCTTTGATCACTGTTTGACACTTGGGCATAAAATGTAGAACTGAAAACAACTCAAAATGGGACATCACAGAATGGTTCAAAATGTCATTTTATCATCATGGAACACATGGATAGGATGAATGAAGGGTGTTAGAAACATGAAACACCATTTAGGCATTAATTCCTCAGCCAGGTATATAAGCATGAAAAGTGTTCATAGGGGGCTCAAAACTTGGACTAGGTACTCAAAATGGAAATGCAATTTTGAGCACCAGTAGTGGCTCCGTTTGGGGATGCATGCCCCTTGTGAGAATGGCAAGAAATTAGATCTTTGGATGAAGAAGACCACTCAAAAAATTGCTCTGAACAAAACTTTAAAAACAAGGAAACTACTCTAACTGTACAAGATGGTGATCTCGGGCCACCAAAACTTCTTGAAACCTCTTACCTCTATCAAACACTTAATTTTCATTTATATCTCTCTAAGGTAGGCTGGAAAATACTTTTCCATCAGTTTCACCAAACACATAAAAATGCTCAATCAGCTCAGCTGGTAAAACAAAATAACTTTCCTGACTTTCATAGTGCATACTAGGGACACTTTTAACATAATGCTCACTATGAAAATAGGGTTTAGCATGCTCAAATATACCAGGATCAAACTGATAATTGTCTTCAACAGATGAAATATGCATGCTATCAAATCTAGGAAAAATATTAGACACACCTTGAAAATTTGTATCTCCATGTATAGCCGGTTGACAATCAAATGAGTACCCAGATTTGTACTCACCAATGTCTTTATCCTTATCAATGACTAAACCCAATGTAGGGATCTCCATTGATTCTTCACAATTAGAAAATGGGTCAGTCACATTAAAAAATTCTTCATAAAACTCCATGCAAGGTGCAGGAAGATTTTCAATAGCCATTTCATCTAACACCTCATCCTCATAGTCACAATTGAAGAGCTGATTAGCTCTTACCTCGCATAAATCATCATAAAACTTACTATGAAGTGCTGGCTTATTTTCAAAGACAACCTGATCAAGCACCTCATCTTTGAACTCACAAAATGCAGCATCATTAGAATTTTCATTGTCACAAATGGAAGAAGAACAATTTGATTTGTTATAGTAGTATGATAGGGTATCTTCATTAAACTCATTCTCTACTAAATCTGAACCCTCCATGTCCTCTTCAAACAATGGATTGATCACTCCATGCAAGGATCCTCTTTGAACATTCTGACATAATATGGGCTGGTCATCATCCATGTCTTCACCATATAAAGCATTAGTATAAACCTTAAAACCATTTCTGGCATTATTGTCATGAAAATTTTCAGCATGTGAAGAGGAAAAATCAGAATCATATGAAGACATCACAACATCACTATCTTCATCATTTTCATTTATATGATCACTTTCAACATTTTCTTCTTCTAATTATGACTGAGATAACTTTGAATTACATTCTTCATCTTGTGTTAGCTTTCCATGGAATGTCAAATTGACAATATCAAACTCATCATTAGAGACATAACTCTTAGCCTCCTCACTTGCATAAGACTGAGATTTAGATATAGAAACTTCATGTCTTACTACTGTAACATCACAAATATATGTGTCTTTATTTGCAATAGGCTCATTCTTTTTCACACCCATATTCTGATTTGAAATTAAATCTAATTATACATTACAACAGGGGTGTTGACATTTTGATCTGTAATTGAACACTCAACATGATACTGCCCCTTATCTTTATCTTCATTATGCAAGCAAGAAACCTTAAAGAAATGACTCCTAGTAAGTCCATACTTCAAATTATTTTCAATATCCATAGCAATCATAAAAGCCTGATATAAAGCTTGAGGTTCTTTATCCCTTAACCGATAACTCATTTTCTTGTCAAATGCACCAAAGTAAACTATTAGGTATACTTGATCCTCTGGTCTACATTTCTCAGGGATCTCATTCAAAGTTATTACAAATCTAATATTAAATTGAGGTACAAGTTCACCATCCTCAATATGAATCCTTAAAAATTTACTATATGAATCAGATATGCATACCCTTTCTCCAAATTGCTCCATGAAGGTTGAATGCAACTCACTCCAAGACGAAATAGAACATGCTGGTAAGAAGTAAAATTGGTCTCTAGCATCACCTTCTAAAGTTTTAACAAATAATTTCATGTGCACACACATCCTCATGAGAAATCTCATAGTCACCCATCAAATCACTGAAAACTTGAATATGTTGACTAGCTGAAATAGTTTGGTTCCCATTGAATTTAGGCAAAAATTTTCTAAGGTTATACAAAATGACATTTGGGAAATCATAGATACCATCAAAACATAGTGGCATGTATCTCTTGGTAGAAAAGGATCTATGATTTTGGTCAATGGACTACCTACTAGGTAAAAAGAAATCTGCCATCTTTTGCAAACTTACAACTCACCAAAATAACTTTCAAAATTTATAATTTGTAGTAGATCTGAAAACTCATCTACCAACTTAAATCTCTAACATATTCCCATATGTAAATACATTTTTGAAACTACCTTTCATAGAATATGATGAGATGCATTAAACACTTCTCCTACTTAGTGCTGAAATATCACTTGATGGAGAAAACTTTCATATAACTTACTTTCTTGAAAAGAAATCTCAAGAAAGAGGAAAATACCTTAAATATGATGCCTACAAACCTCTTCAATGTTGTGTAAATGAAATGAGAAGGCCCACTTTTACAAAGATCTCAAAATGGCCAATTCCTTGAACATTAAAATGATGTAAGACCCTTCTTAGAGTGAAGCATTAAATTAGATTTCTTAGGGGAGCGAACTAAGGATTATTAATTTAAATTAATAAAAAGTCTACCCGATTCATAAAATAAGAGGAGATGCATAATATTAATTTATAGGGGAGATAAAATATTATCTAAGAAAGGACCAATTTTAAATATCAATTTAAATAAATAAATAAATGAGGACATAATATTTAAGAAAAAAAAATGTCTAACCCACTTATATTAATTCTAAATTAATAAAAGGTCCAATGTGATTAAATAAATTATTTAAATGAAAGATAAATATAAATAAATAATATAACTGGATTAATTGGGTGTTAAAACTTCATTAAATTGGGCTGCTTCTTATTTAAGACAGTACATTTAGCTCTCACTTTAGCAAGAGTATGGTCTCAACACAAACTCTTGGTAAAGTAGAACACAAGACATGAGATAATCTTATTAAGATCAAGGAACCAAAGAATCACCCATGAACCTAAGGGATTAAACCCTTGATAACTCAAAGATTATAATATTAGAGAAATTACTAACTGAAAACAAGTAGAGAGAGAAGGGGTTGTGTATCTCACCTAGTAGAGTTACCACCTTACTATGAATCATTGGAAAAATTTGTTGCAAAGGATGACATTGAAATAGTCTAACAAGGTGGTGGCTCACTAGTCAATCCATCAGAAGGCCCACCATAGATCAACGTTCTTCATATCACCATGATAAGGTCTAGTAAGGATGAGTTACCCATATATGAGATTGTTGATGTAAATAAGTATTTACTATTTACACTTTACTTAAGTTTACTTAGAATAATGCATATTCATATGAGTTGTCATGTAGACACCTAGGAGTTTGCATATTCATATGAGTTGTCATATACACAACATAGTAGTTTGCACTCCAATTGAGTACATGTTGTCAATAAATCTCTTTATGAGATACATCTTTGCATTCTTATCCTCTTATTGTTGCACGTACATTCATGCACAATGGAGGATAATCCACTCTTGGTGGACATGTGCTTAGTTGTCATGCTTATCTCTTTGTTGAATCCTAGTCATATCAGTTGCCTTAATATAGAAGGCACTTTTATGTTGTATTTATCCAATCATCTAATTAATCCAATTATCTGATTAATCCATTCTCATTTGATCATATCTTGTCTCTCTTGTGCTATCTCTTGAGCTTCTAGATCTTGGCATTTTATTCTTGCCTTAGGAAAATTCTTACATGGTATTAGAGCTATACCAAATTCTTACATGGTATCAGAGCCATAGGAATTTCATTGCATAGCCATTGGAGAGATTTTATTTGCAGGTCAATATTGGAGCTTGTTGGTGCAAATCAAATGTTGGTATCACATTCAGAAGGTCAAAAAACTTCCAAATCGACTTTCGTTTCATCAAAATTAGATATCTGAGGTGAAACCTAGAGTCATTTGATTTTTGGAGGTGTGATAATGGCAATTTAGGAAAAATAATTATAGAGGTAATTTTCAAACAATGATATCTCCCTCATAAGAACTCCTATTTTTGAGCAATTTTTTTTGTTTTGGGGTAGAATTTTGTGATCTACACACTAGTGCAAGTTATTTGTGATCTTTGTTTTTGAATTTTTTTAAAAATTGCTAATCCCAATTTTTACAACTTCAGAGGCTTTGTTCAATCTCATATGGATACATATTCAGGTGTTATTTTTTTGAAAGTGCATAATTTTTCTCTACTTTCTAGATCTAGTATCAGTTTGGAGAAATTTTGAGTGGACATAATACTTTCAACATTTGGTCATTTTTGACCTATTTTGGCACTTGTAATTAATTAGATCATTGAGAGGACCCATGTCTTATCTTTTTGAGTCATATATAACTTCATATTTTTAGTTGTAAATATAAAAAATCAAAGTTCCAGTTTGGCCCAAAATTGGCAAGTGGCTATTGTATCCGCACTATATATAAAGTGCCAAATCATCTTTTTTAGGGTGGGGATTCTTTGATTGAGTGAAAAGGGGGGTGTGTCTTGTGTTCTTGTGTCTCTTTTTCTCTATTTTTCTCTTTTAATTTTTTGCATCATGGGTTCACCTAAAACTCCACTTTTAACTTCACACAATTCTGCTACATGGAAAGATATTGTATGGAGTAGACTAATGGAAAAGGTTTAAATCTTTATGTTGATGGTACAATTATAAAATCCACTGATGCTGATGCACAAGTTGATTGGAAAGTTAAAGACAACCAAGCTTTAGGAATTATTAGGAGTTGTGTTCATAGAGATCTCTTCTTCCACATTTCTAGCTTTAAGGATGCCAAGGGTGCCTAGGAAAAACTTGAAGGGTTGTATGGTAAGGTGGATGAGGAAAAGGGATTCCAAATTGAGGATGATCTACTTCTCTTGGATCCTAAGAATTTTGATAGAATTCAAGACTATGTCAACAAAGCCAATGAGTTGAGAGCACTACTTAAGGATTGTAGTAATCCCATGAAGGATGATAGATTGATTCATCACATCTTGAAGAGGCTACCTTTAGAGTATGCATATTTTGTTTTGAGTTACAACATTAAAAAGTTGACCATGGGAAGTGCCTTCAATAAGCCTTCATTTGATGCATTTGCATAAATGTTAATGTTGGAACAATCCAAGTTGATAGATATGGGAATTCTCAAGTCTAAAGCATTGGTGGCTAGTAATGAGAACCAAAAAAATCAAGGTGGCAAAAGTTTCACCAACAAAAGAAGAAGTAGTGGAAGCCAAAATCACAATCAGAGACACAACAATCTTCCTCCTCACAACAAGGTAATTATTCTTCCATCAAGAAGGAAAACAACAAAAATAAGGGTAAAATATTTTGTGCATATTGCAAGAAACCAAATCATGATGAGTATCATTGCAAGAATAAGAGAATAGATGAGTTGGAAAACTTACTTAGGAACAACAAAATCAATGTGCCAAATGCTTCCAAGGATTCAAATTCATCCACTTCGAAGGGAAAAGGAAAAGCAGTTATGGCAAGTTCAAGTTCTTCTGGGGAATGGATTCTTGACTCAGGTACCTCACATCATATGGGTTCTTCAAAAGGACATTTTTCTTCATTGGAGAAATCTAAGGCACCTAACATCTTTGTAGGGAATGATACACAAGTGGACGTTGAAGGAAAAGGACAAATTGAGATGGAAAATGGAGAGTTCAAAGATGTTCTCTACGTTCCTCACCTTAGCACTAATCTTCGTTTAATTTACCAAATCACTTACTATGGAGGTGGAAATAAAGTTGAGTTCCTTCCTAATACAATAATAGTGCAGAATCTTAAGGATGATTCATTGGTTGCAATGGGTAAAGTTAATCATGACACAAGGATTTATTCTTTCTCCCACTTTGTGCCTAAGTCTCCTTCACATGCATTGTTGACACATTCACAATCATAAAGTAAATTATGGCATAAGTAGTATGCACATTTTACCTTTTGATATCTTCATCAACTTAGCTTAGAAAATATGGTCAAAGGTCTACCTACAATCAACTTTTCTAAGGGTGGATGTTCAACTTGTTCAATGGATATGCATCTAGAAGAGAAGTTTTACAAAGGGAAGTCTTCGAGAGCATCAGTTGTTCTTAAGTTGGTTCACATTGTTCTAGCAAGCCATTTTAAAAAAACATCAGCTAGCAAGGGTCGCTATGTCTTCACTTTCATTGATGAATTTTCATGCTACACATGGGTCTACTTTCTTGATCATAAGAATGAAGTGTTTGATAAGTTTCTAGGCTTCAAGAATCATGTTGAGAAGCAATCAAGTAAAGCCATCAAGGTTCTTCATATGGACAATGAAAGTAGATATCTGAACTCAAGACTTAGAGAATTTTGTGAACTTGAGGGTATTGATCTTCATAATCTTGTAGCATTTAGTCCACAAAAGACAAGTGTTGCAACAATGAGGATTAAAACTCTTAAGTCAATGACAAGTTGCATGATTTAAGCTAAGTCTCTTGATCCATCACTTGAGGTAAAAGCTATAAGTAGTGTCATTCACATCCTTAATAGGTCTCTTCATAATGTCTTAGATGGAATGACTCCTTTTGAGGCATGGTACAGAATAAAATCAGTTGTGAAACACTTCAAAGTTTTTCATTGTCTAGCATGGCCACACATATCTTCAAGGGAATGCAAGGAACCACCACCAAAGCCTTGTACTTTCATTGGATATGAAGAAAGTGTTAAGACATATAGACTTATGGATTCTAAGACTATGAGATATTCATATAGAGGATGATCACTTTGAGGAAAGTTCACCTAGCTTATCCTTTATTCCTCTCCATACTACATACATTGTGGAAACTGATAGTGACAATAGTGATAGTGATTCAATAGGTTTAGATGTGGGGGATCTTTTTGATAGATATAGGATGAGATCACAACATCAAAAAATTTCACATGCATACATTGCTACAGTTCTAGGTCCATGTAATTCAGTACAGTTGGATACACCTTGTCTTCCAGTTCTAGCATCAGGGGATGACTACTTGACAAACATTTTAGGTTTGTTTGTGGAGTCCTACATAGTAGATTTGGGATACATTATTGATGATATACATCTTCTCTTTGATGAAGAAGATCCTTCTTTAGTTGTTGCGAGGGAACACTTTGACCCTCTTGTTCATTTTCTACATGATCAGTCTTAAAAGGTTGATATGATTGTGGATCTTTATGTACAACTGTTGGAGGAGGTCTCTTTATCATTTTATGAGAAAATTGGTTCTTTGGGATACGTTCTACATCCATCCTTGCTAGATCCGAACTTGTTCTTTTCAGCAGTGTTGGAAGGGGCGATTGTTAGTATCGACCAAGGATAGTTGAGCAATTTTTAGAGACACCATTCAACTTCAAGATTCTTTCTACATATTGGGGAAAAATCTTATTTCTTCCTAAGGGGAGGAACATTATTCAACAGTCATGGATCTACTTCTACATTCATCTTGGAGCAACTATCACTGATGGGCATTCTTCATTGCGGGGCGAGGGGACTACCTTTTCTCCTTTCTTCTTCTTCTTCTCTTTTTTTTTTTTGGGGGGGGGGGGGGGACCTTTTCTTCTTCTAGGGTTTTTTCCTTCTCATACTTCTCTATTGTAGATACATGATGTATGTTGTAATGGGGGGTCTTAGTTATTCCATCCATCCATGCATCTTATTTTTTCATCTCTCTTTTTGGGGGAGGGTTTTTTCTCATGAGGTTTTCTCTCTTTCTCCGCTTTATGAGAGATTATATTGCATATAATTTGAACTTGCATTTTGTACATGGGTACCTAACATGACCTAGTAGCCAAGACCCATCATGCATTTTCATCTAGCTTTTGTGAGCTTAAGTGCATTCCCCTATGTTGCACTTAAGGGGGGTGTTGGTGTAAATAAGTATTTACTATCTACATTTTACTTAAGTTTACTTAGGATAATGCATATTCATATGAGTTTTCATGTAGACACCTAGGATTTTGCATATTCATATAAGTTGCCATGTAGACAACATAGTAGTTTGCACTCGAATTGAGCACATGTTGTCTACTACATCTCTTTATGAGATACACTTTTTCATTCTTATCCTCTTATTTTTGCATTTACATTCATGCACAATGGAGGATAATGCACTCTTGGTGGACATGTGATTAGTTTTTATGCTTATCTCTTTGCTGACTCCTAGTCATATTAGTTGCCTTTATATAGAAGGCACTTATATGTTGTATTTATCCAATTATATGATTAATCCATTCTCATTTGATCATATCTTGTCTCTTTTGTAGGCAAATTCTTGCATGGTATCAGGGCTATACCAAATTCTTATAGAGACTTTACAAAATTGTTTTGTGTAGCCCATAGATGAGATTTATTATATGTGCATGCAAAGGGTAGAGAGAGAGAGAGAGAGAGAGAGAGAGAGAGAGAGAGAGAGAGAGAGAGAGAGAGAGAGAGAGCTCTTTCCACAAAGAATCCATGCTTTAGGATTATGTCTAATATGTCTAATCCATTAAGGGAAAATATGTGCAAAAATAAGGGATGAAGTAACATTGAATTTGAGGATAACGTAAGAAGCATACCAAGCCCACCAGGCTAAGGTACCCTAAGCAATACTCAAAATTTGTATTTACTAATCCATGAGAATAATTTGAGAATGCATAAAGATAGGTCAAATGGTATAGCATGCGTGTGTATCATGCTAGTCAACCAAATCCATATATAAAAAGAAGGGGAATATGTATGCCCCCATTAAGATAGGAAAATAATTTCTTATTTTAGCATCTTAAGAAAGTAATGAAGAAAGATAAAGCAATATTAGAATCAAGATAGTATCCCCAAGAAACACCTAGTCCAAACCAAAGAGGTCACAATTCCTATGAGGTTGTGGAAGGGTAGAATGTGATGAGGCGCCATGCAAGAAGTGAAAAAATAAATCCTTGAAAAGGATAACACATGATTATGATTTTCTAAGGTAAGTGATCTATCTACCATTAATATCCACTTTCTAATAATATAATATTGGATGTGACATGATAAATAAATAATACTCAACCAAAGGAAATAGTGGATCCTTGAAAAAATGAAAAACATGGATAAAGTCTCCTTCCCCATAAATATTGCGACTTAAATATTGACAATCACTAGTAGAGTGATCATGAAAATGATGATACATGAAAAATGGAAGATTCATAAATTTTGACTATGTTTCTTTCTACATTTAGGTCTAGTAATCACATTGGCATGAAGAAGCTTAGGCAAAATGAGCTCTTAATTAGTAGAAGGTGATAAAGTAGAGGATGTGGAAAAATAACCACTTTGTTGCACACATCCTAATGTATGAGTGCCAATGGTATTGAAAGAATGCTTATGCCTCCCATAGCCTATGGGAATGCTAGGTTTGATAGGTTCCTCATGACTAGAAGCATAAATAAAGTTAGTAAAGAGAGGAGTAGATTGATTTATCACGAAGGAAAGATCATGAAATATATATCCTTCAATAGAAATTAGACTAAAATCTAATGTACCCCAATCATGTTCGAATAGAGTAGAAGAAAAAGGGTCTTCTTTAGGTTCATATTTCTTCACCTCCTATGTAGGAGGAGAAACCCTAACATAGCTTTCATTTAAATGGGGATTGGGTTCATCACCAACATGAAGAGTATTCTTAAGATTGTTATAAATGAATCTTACCTAGTGATGAAGAGTAGAAGGAACAATAGGAATAGAATGAAACCATGGTCTTCCTAAGAGAAGATTATAATTGAGAGGTATGGGAATTACATGTATGAGAGTATCCAATATCACTAAACCAAATTTTACAAGTAGCATTATAATACCCATTTTTCTCTTATCAATGTTATCAAATCCTTAATAGAAGTGTCATCTGGTTGAATAGTAGAAAGATCAATGTTCATTTCCTTTAACATATCTATAATGAAAGATTCAAAACAAAGCCATTATCAATCAAAATTAATCATATAGAATTTTTATTGATAGACATGAGAATCGAAAGAGTGTCATGACAATCTTGAATCTCTTTAGAAGGGAAATCCACATGAGTAAACATAATTACATGTGGGATAAGAGTATGATGCATTCATTGCAAGAAGGAATTTATGTTATCTTGATTAGGAGGTGGAATTGAGAGATTAGATAAATATTTTTTCAAGGCTTCATGATATGTAGGAGATGTTTGAAGAAGACCCCAAAGAGAAATCTTAGCAGGGGTATTACGTAATTGCAACACCAAATCACAAATCAACCCAAAATTCTTAGGAAGATGTGGTGAAGGAGGAAGAATGGAGTTGACAATGTGGAAGAGAGGTAGTAGGTTGAGGATTATTCCTCGTAAGATAGTTGTAAGACACTTCTTGGTAATCACTATATTTTCTTATAACAATTAGAGGAGGACAACCTTTAACAGTGAGAAGAGGCTAACCTTTAACACCAAGGATAGGTTGACCAACATTAACTTTATTAAGAGCTTGCATCTTTATAGATTCATCACTAGAAGGGAGAAAATTAAGGAGATGGTCATTTTCCTCTTTTACTAAGGAATCCATAGAATAAGTATTGTGGATTTCCATTAATAGTTTCACTTTACTAGGAGCATCAAATGAAGGCAAGGGCACATGGAGAAAATGATTTACAATTTTTTCAATTTTTTCTAAAATATCAAGCTTTTCATGTTGGAATGAAATGTCATCTATGATGGTGCCCTTATAAACTAAGGCTCTCTCATGAGGGAATGAATAGACAATTTATAATATAAGGGTTAATCCCACATAGGAGAATCGTCAACAAGAAGAGTATCTTGTTTAAGAAAGCACACATAGAGTAATTTAAAGAAGGTATAAAATTATCCTTACCAAAAGAATTATTATAGATAAGGTCTATACTAGGAGAAAGGTTAAGCTTAATCCCTAATTTTTCCTCATAAAGAGAAAGAACATTAAGGGAAAGGCTAAGATCATCTTCTTGCCCTAATATTTCCATAGGATGGAATGTAAGAGAAGAGAGGGAAACATCACATACACAAAATGGTTTCATTTAAATAAGGGAAACATACTTTAAAGGAGGACGTTGTTTTACAACAAAGGGGGTTGAGAAATGGTGGAAATTTTCTCTAAACAACTTTCACAACATGAAGAAAATGATTTCAAGCTAAATCGAAACATGCAATGCAAAAGGAAACTAAGTAAATGTAGCAAAAAGAGATAAAGAAATCTAATTCCACTACATAAAAAATTATAACTCTAATAAGAATGAGATAGGATGTAGGGTTCACCAAATATGTATAGGAGGAAATGTAAGTCAAGGAAGTAAAACCCTAACTTCATCAAAAATCTTGGTTACACAACTCAAAGAGGGTATCAAGGAAAATGATCCTTTTAATCCCAAATTTAGGGTAACTAGAGCTAGGAAGATTAGTGCCAACCAAGTGGTAGAGAAGCACTAATTAAAAAAAATATCTAATGGTTATAGCATTGGAGAGAGGATACAAAGGTCCTTAAAACCCTAATTTAGCAATATCTAAAAAGAGAATCCAAGTAGATGTACAATATACAACTAAGAAATGATAAAGTGCATTGAAATGAAAGAGGGGAAAAATATATAACTTGTGAAAAACCTAGAAAATGGGCTATTAAACAACCTCTAAAAGGGTTGATTCACTAAGAGTTGGATTGGAAACTGTATTGTAGACAAAACCAAGAAATCATTTAATGAGAAATCAAGGGCAACCTTCTCAATCATGGGAAAAATTTGACCCTAGTGGAATCTTCAGGGGTAAAACATCATGAGAAAAATTGGTCACTAGGGGTGAAATTCACCACTGATGACAATGTTCGACGATGATTATGATTTTGTAGTTTTGTAAAAATTTCAAAGGGTATCCAAATTTACAACCCATT
Source organism: Cupressus sempervirens (assembly GCA_028749045.1). Classification (NCBI taxonomy): domain Eukaryota; kingdom Viridiplantae; phylum Streptophyta; class Pinopsida; order Cupressales; family Cupressaceae; genus Cupressus; species Cupressus sempervirens. The sequence goes on along the minus strand of CM053783.1, from coordinate 286,868,222 downwards.
TGCCAATCCAAGATCCAAAACCTGCAAAACAAAGGATTCATTTGTTGGTTGTTGGGGGGGGGGGGGGGGAGTTTGCCTTAGTCAAACCCTAGTTTAGGAATTAACCTTGAATTGAAATAATTGTGATAATATTCAAAGAAAATGTACACATTCAACTTACAATAGTAGGATCTCTCAAATCCGTGTATTGTGCTTACATCACCAATTGATTTGGATCAAGAAGATAGAGATGAATGGATGTGGAAGATGCAAAAAATAATCTTGAATTGATTGAAGGAGATCTTAAAGATGGCTCCCACAATTTATTGAATGCTTGAATCCTTGGTCTTCAATGGAGGAATAGCTTGAAGAATTCTTGAAGACTTGAAGGCTTGAGGGCTTGAGCATGAGTGCTTAATCTTGTGAATGCATGATGTGTAAATGAAATTAGAAGGCTCCCTTTTATAAAGATCTCAAAGTGGTTAGTACCTCAAAATTTAAAATGAGGTAGAACCATCTTAAAATGGAGTATTAAATGAGATTCATTAGGGGAGTAAATTAAGGATTATTAAATTAAATTAATAAAAGGTCTACCCAATTTATAAAATAAGAGGAGACCCATGATATTAATTTATAGGGGAGATAAAATATTATCTAAGGAAGGAACAATTTTAAATATTAATTTAAATTAATAAATAAGTGAGGATATAATATTTATGAAAAATAAAGTTCTAACCCATTTAAATTAATTTTAAATTAATAAAAGTTCCAATGAGATGAAATAAATTATTTAAATGAAGGAAAATATGGAAGATAAATATAAAAAAATAATATAATTGCATTAAATGAGTGTTAAACCTTCATTAAACTGGGGTGCTTCCAATTTAAGAAGATACTTATACCAATATAGTTTATTTTTTAGAATATATGAATCCAATTAATACTCCAGCTAAAATTATATTTTATCAAGATGAGTTACCCTTTAAGGAGATTCAAGATCAACATGATTCTCTTATAATTATAGTTTTTGTCAATGGTAATCTCATTCAAAAAACTTTAATTGATAATAGATTTGGACTTAATATTTGTAGTATAGATTTGTTTCATACAAAAAAGGTGGATACTTATTTAATCAAACCTAATTCTATTCCTATATGTGGCTTTGATAATGTAGATAAATAAACTTTAGGTATTACCACCTTACCTATCAAAGAAAGTATTATCACTTAATGTATTCATGCCATGCCTGATACCCCTCACTTATAATCTTCCCTTGGGTATACCATGGTTATATGTCATGCTTGTTATTCCTTCAATGCTTCATTACCAAGTGGTGTTCATTTATATCAACACCATTTATACCTTAGTTGTTGTTGATTTAAGTTAATAAATTAATTACATATTGTAATTGATTCTCAAATTATCCCTACCCTAATTCAACATGATCAATATTATTTTTCTTAGGATATTTCTTCTCCTAATAGTGTCCTTCTAGAAAATTATTAGGGATCCTTGTATTTTTATACCCTGTGTTGCAGGAGATATAAAGTTTCTTTATTAGAATCTAAATAGACTGAGCCTATTTTTGAATCTAAGACAACTTCATCTCTTCTTGATCAACTCTATAATAACTTATCATTACTACAACCTCTAGTGAATTCTTTAAACTCTTTCAAAAGATTATTTCCATAACATAGTGTTGAGTTGTCATTTTGCACGATGTTGAAGATAGGAATCCTTTCAAATCCTTGTCTTGAAATATTGGTTGAAGATCAACTCCAAGGTTCTAGGTGGATTTTCAACCTATTGGGTTTGCTCAATTGAAGATAAATGAATATGTTCACAAGGAGGCCTTTGCTAGTTTGAACCAATCTTGGAAAATCTGTTACTACTTGGAAGTGTAACCACAAAAGAGATATATTTTTTGGATTTTATGTTTGTCATGAATGTAATTTATCAATGCAACTATATGAATTCCTATTTTAACCTAGTGTTACAAAAGAAGGTAAAAAAGATAGAGTAACAAGAGATTAAAGAAAATAGCTGAAAGGGAAATTCCTAATGGACATAAACCAAGGTAACAACACATCTACAAATTAAATTATCAAAAGGATTGGGTAGGAAACCAATAAAATTAGGAGCAACACCTCCTTAACTCCACTAATGAAATTTCCATTAGAAACTTAATATAAATTGAAAGATGTTTCACATTTCATCAAATTGCAAGGCCATAGAAAGTGTGCTCATCTGAGACAAGATGCTATGCAAGAACAATAGATGATTTATTCTCCAATTGGTCACAATATAGAATTCATTAACATGAGACAGACACCAAAAATAAAAGGTCACATGATCATAAAACAAAATAAAACCATTGACTCCATTATTATCCATCAACATAAATTCACAAAAAAATAACACACTCTAGCAAGAATAATTACACTCAGAATAAGAGCACAAATAACATTAATTGTTGCATCAATATAATGGCCTAGAGTACATATTAAATCCATGTATTTATAAGAAATCATCCCATCCCTTTGTTTTAGGAGTAAGAGCTCTTAAAATGCAAACTCGTGATAAAAAGTAATAAAACAAATCTAATTATATAAAAAATGACTCTTTGAATGGTGCTAAGGAGGTCTCCACCCTTGTATATATCAATTAACGGGTGCATGGTTGGTCCATGGAACCTCCCCTTTTGATGCTTTTAGGTGTTGTTGGGGTTGGTTTAGGTGTTTCTAAGTGTGTTGAATAAATGACAATGGGTTTGATGTAAGGGTTGATCAACCATATGTTTGTAAGAGCCTATAGTACTCAATAGGTGGAAAAGTTGCTATTTTGGCTTAGAATATTGCAACATTGTTCTTTTGATGTAGTATGAGTTTGAAAGGTGATTTAGGGCCCTATGTATCTTATCTATGGTCAAGGTGCTCACACTAAACCATCAAGTTGTCCAAAATGAGCCAAAATGCTCATTATGCAAAAAGTTATTAACAATTTTGAAAAGTTGCTCAAGCAACTTTAACAACTTTTGCAATAATGAAGCAACTTTTGGTTAGATTAGTTATAACCATCCATGCTTGGGATATAAGCATGGATTCAATGCTTGGAGAAGGTTAATGGAATTTTGTTTTGCATTTATTATTTTTTGTACTTCTATATGTACTTCAATGGTTGTACTATGCTAGAACTATATTATTTCTTGGTTGTTGTACAACTTGTACATATTGGTGGAGTAGATCAAGACCCATGGGAATATAGAGGATTTCAATATATTTCATTTCTAACAGGTAGTTTTCTTTCAAGTTACTAGTGTGTAGAGTTAGGAGTTTTTGAAGGTCACTATTTGTACAGGGCAGTCACAGTGTTCTTTGACAAAGAAATGGGTCTAACCTGAGAACCCATTGGTGGAAATGGCTAAAAGAATTAAGGAATTAGGGTTAGAGTCTATATATATAATTTCTAATTTTTTTGTTTTGAGTTTTTTCAATCAGTTCCTTGGTTCCAATAGAAAGCCCTATGGCTGACTACTAAACACAGGTGAGCCAGGATAGGGTAAAGATTACTTTTGAACGTGCGCCCATAGCCTTGTGAAAAAAGAAAATTAACATCTATGGAAGCTCTAGCTGATCCCTGATAGGATTCAAAGGTGGAAGGATTTGAAACAAGGTTTGGAGACCATTTTGTCTATTGTTTGTGCTCACTAGTCTAGAGGCCTAATTAATAGGCCAAAAACTAGGGCCTAGCAGAAACTAGGGTTATGGGTGCAATGAGAAGATAAGATTTTGGATTTTGGAAGTAATCTCATGTACCTTGAATATTTTCAATGACTTAAGTGGGGTCATTTGAATGTTTTTGAAATTATAGCTTAAAACAAATATACTAGGTCTAATAGGGGCTAGGCAACTAGGTGTCCTAGAGGATTGGAGATGAATTGGATTGGTAAAGGGTACATAAGTGTGGGAAAGGGTTCAAAGTTACTCTATATGTTTAAGTAGACTAGTAAGTGTCTAAGAGAATGTGTGGTGGGATCCTAGGTAGAATATTGGTTATTCTAGGAGGGAAGATTAAAGAAGAAGACTAGGTGTTTGGGAGTTAGTTGGACTAGTTCACCCTTGTAAGCTCAAAATATTACAAAGATAAACTATAACTTGGAGGAGAAGTTGATCCCAAGGATCTTGGATATCCTAACTAAAGAATACCCTAAACCATTAGATGTTTAGGCAAGCAAAGGAGCATTTGGAGTGAACAAAACCTAGGGTACCCATGTCCTCTGAATCATAGTGGTATCAGAGTTAGGTTTTAGTTGGTACATGTCTAATGAGAAAGGAAGTAAAGGGAACCAAGAAGCTAATAGTATGCTACCCAAGGAAATGAGAAAGGGTGCCATAGTGGACTTGGTCAAAGATCTATTGTCCACGGCCAATCAAGTAGAGAAAAAGATCAAGAAAAAGACTACATAATGGGGAGATGAAAGTGATGAGGAAGATGGACTCACAAGGGAGACAATAGAAAGTAAGGAGGAGGTGGACCAAGATAAGAAGACATTCATGGAAGCATTTAAGTCTATCAATAAAGACAACATGGAACACATCCCTTACTGCAGTGGTAGCTTGAATGGGGATGAATTGTTAGATTAGCGAGAATCGATTGATAACAAATTTGACTACAAGGAAGTACATGAAGATAAAAGAGTTAGTTATGCTAAGGATAGGCTCAAGGGATCAACATTAGTTTGGTGGAACATGATGAAAGATGATAGGGTAGTAATAGGAAGAAGAAGATAGTAGCATGGGAGAGAATGAAGATTAGAATCAAGGCTCAGGTCTTGCCCACTGACTATGAGATCTAGATGTATCAAAAGTTACAAAATCTAAAATAGATAGATATGACAATAAGTGCTTACACTAAGGAGTTCAATAGGTTGAGTCTTAGGTCTAGAAGGCAAGAAGAAGAGGTGGAAAAGGTAGCAAGATAGGCAGAGGATCCAAGATGAAATCACTATGATGGCCCTTGATAGCATGCACAAGTGTTTCCAAATGGAACTAAGAGAAAAGGATAAAGCTAGGAGGAGGAATGAGTCTTATCAAAGGGAAAAAAAATAACAATAGAGGGTTTAGAGGAAGAGAAAACTTTGGAAGGGGGAAAGGTCTTAAAAAGCCTAATGAAGGATAGTCTACTGATAACAGTGGTGGTAACCAATATAGGGGAACCTTCCAAAGGGGAGGATATAGAGGAAGAGGGCCTCCAAGAGGTAAATTTTAGTCAAAAGGAAGGTCTAACTCAGTCTTTATTGGAAGGTGTTATAATTGCAAGTAGGACATACAATGGGTAGGTGTCTTAAGAAGATTAGTTCCTCTTCAATAGGGGAAAGGAGAAATTGGTTTAAGAGGATGAAACACAAAGTGTTACTTCTCCCATTTCCAAGGTAGGGCCAATAGTCGATGGAGAGAACCTACTATTAAGGAAAACTTTTTTGAAGATGCCAAGTGTTGTAGAGCCTCCACAAAGGAAGAATCTATTCATGACAACTTGTAGGTCTTATGGGAAGATTTTGCAAGGTAATAGTGGACTTTGGTTCCATTGAAAATATAGTGTCTACTGAGATAGTGGATAAACTAAAGTTAAGGAGGATACCTTATGCCACTCCCTATAAGGTTTCATGGTTGAATAAGGGACAACAAATAATGGTGGATGAGAAAAGTGTGGTTGAATTTGAGATTGGTGAGTATAAGGACAAGATCCAATGTGACATCATGCCACCTACTCCTAGGATGTCCATGGTAGTATGATTTCAAAGCTATCTATGATGATTAGAAGAATACCTATGTGATCAAAAAACAAGGGAAGAAATTCCAAATGGATCCATTGTAAGAACCTTGTGAGGAGAAGCATGTAGGAAGAAGTGTAATGTTGTTGAGTGGAAAGAGTTTTACAAAGCTATGAAGAAAGAGAAAGGGGTTATTGAGAAGTGGTAGTAAAACCAAAGGAGGAGACCACAGAGAAAGCCAATATGCCACTAGAGGTACAAGAATTTTTGGAAAGGTACCATGACATAGTATATAATCAGTTTCCAAGTGCATTAACATCAATGAGGGATATGAGTCATCAGATTAACCTTATACCTAGAGAAAATTTGCCAAACAATGTAGCCTATAAGATGACACCAAGTCAAAATGCAAAGATAACAAGGCAGGTTCAAAATTTGTTGGATAAAGGCTTGATAAGGAAGGGTTTAAGCCCATGTGTTGTACCCACAACACTTGTAGCTAAAAAGGATGGGAAGTGGAGAGTTTGTATATAATTTAGGGCTATAAACAAAAAAAATTCAGATATAGGTTCCTAATGCCTCGAATAGAAGATTTAATGGAGAATCTGGGAGGTTCTTGTTACTTTTCTAAGGTGGATTTGAAGTTAGGATATCACCAAATAATAGTAAGGCCCAGTAATATGTGGAAGACAACATTTAAAAGAAATGAAAAACTCTATGAATGGCTTGTTATGCCCTTTGGCTTAACAAATGCACCTAGCATATTCATGAGGTTCATGAATGAAGTGCTAGTAGATTTCATTTATAAGTTTGTAATCGTTTACCTTGAATATTTTTTGATATTTAGTAGGTCCAAGGAGGAGCACATGATGCATTTGGAGATGGTCTTGAGGAGAATACATCAAGAGAAGTTGATGATCAATCAAGAAAAATGTGAGTTTATGAAAATTGAACTAGTTTATCTTGGTTTTGTGGTAGCTAATGGATGTATTAAGATGGACCTTGATAAAGTTAAGTCAATCTTGGCATGGTGTACACCTAGGTCCATAGGGGATGTTAGGAGTTTCCATGGTTTGGCCTCCTACTATAGGAAATTTGTAAGGAACTTTGGTCATGTATGTGCCCTGATCCTCACCACTATAAAAGGTTAGATAAAATGACAACTTAAATGGATAATAACAATAGACCAAGGATTTGAAATGTTGAAGAAGAGGATTGCAGAGTTACCTACCCTTAGGTTCCCTAATTTCAACCAATTATTGGTGGTGGAGTGTGATGCCAACAAGTTGGCCATTGGAGTTGTATTAAGCCAAGAAGGACACATTGTAGCTTTCTTCTCATAGAATTTAAATGAGTCTAAACAAGAGTACTCCACCTATAACTTGGAGTTATATGCTATGGTGCAAGCACTCAAGAAATGGAGACACTATCTCTTACCTAGGGAATTTGTAGTCTATATTGACAATCATGCTTTAAGTTTCCTCAATGGGTAGGATCAACTAAATCAAAATCACTTGAAGTGGGTAGAATCTTTATAGGCCTATACATTTGTTATCGAGCATAATAAAAGAGTTAGTAATAAGGTGCTAGATTCTCTGAGCAAGAGAGTCTTAACCTTACAAGAGATCCAACTAAAAAGCTTTGAAATGAATGATTTGAAGGACCTTTATAAGAGGACAAGGACTTCTGAGAAGCCTATAAGGCATGTGTGCAATTCTAACATGGATTCAAGGTGGACTTTAGTGAGTTTGTACTACATGAAGGTTTATTATTTAAGGGACACCTTATGTGCATACCCAAAGGCTCAATGAGGGAGAACATTGTGAAGTCGAAACACCAAGGGAGTTTAGGAGGACATTTTGGAGTGTATAAAACTCTAGAGAAAGTCAATAGGCATTATTATTCAGCTAAGATGCAGTTTGATATAAGAAAGTTTGTGGAACAATGCTAGATCCACTAGAGAGCAAAATGATAAAGAAATAATAGTGGATTGTATTAGCCACTCACCATACCCTAAAGGCCTTGGGAGTGCCTTAGTATGGATTTTGTGTTGGGGTTGCCAAAGACAACAAGGGGTAATGATAATGTCTTTGTGGTAGTGGATCATTTCAGAAATATGAAACACTTTATTCTATGCAAGAAAACCAATGATGCTTCTCAAATTGAAAGCCTATTCTTTAAGGACATTGTGAGAATTCATAGATTGCCTCTGAATATTGTAAATGATAGAGATAACAAGTTTGTAGATCATTTCTAGAGGACCTTATGGAAGAAACTTGGCACAAATTTGTCTTTCTCTTCAACCTACCATCCATAGTCAAATGGTCAAATAGAGGTGGTGAATAGGTCACTTGGGAATTTTCTAAGATGTTTAACTAAGCAACATGGCTAGTCATGGGATCATATCATAGGGCAAGCTAAATTTTCTTATAATGACTTTCCATCAATAGGAGCACTAGTAAGAGCCCTTTTGAAATAGTTTATTGGATTCATCCTAGAGGGGTCTTAGAGTTAAGGGATCTCATCTTAACAAAAAAAAGGAGTGCACAAGGAGAGTCATTTGCAAGACAAATGAAGGAGCTTCATTATCAAGACACCAAAACTTTGCAAAAATAGGGGGAGAAGTACAAGGCCAAAGCTGATAAAACAAGAAGTGATGTATAGTTCAAGCTAGGGGATCTAGTCCTTTCTTACCTCAGGAAGGAGAGGCTACCCAAGGGTCAACAACTAAGCTACTCATGAAGAAGATATGCCCATTGAAGATTTTGCACAAATATGTCAAGAACGCCTATGAGGTGGAGTTACCTCCTGATTTAGGAATCTCACCAATCTTAAATGTTTTTAATCTGTATCCCTACAAGTGGCCACCCTTGGATTCAGGTCAGTCCTCTCTTGGAGCTTTGGTGGATGATGAAAGAATTGCCTACTCCAACACCTATGAAGTTGGACAATATCTTGGATTCTAAAGTCCTCAGGAAGAATAGGAAGGGTAACTACAAAGCGTACCTCATTAGATGGCAGGGACTATCTAATTTTGAGGCTACTTGGATTATAGAGATAGACATTCTGAAACATGGGGTCACCATTAAAGACCTCCTAACTCAAGGGACTTGAGTTTTTGTTCCAAGGGAGTATGGTGCAAGGCACCTCCCTTTTTGATACTTTTAGGTGTTCTTGGGGTTGGTTCAGGTGTTTTTAGATGTGTTGAATAAATGACAATGGGTTGGATGTAAGGGTGGTCAACTATATGTTTGTAAGAACCTATTGTGCTCAATACGTGGAAAAGTTGGTATTTTGTGTTAGAACAGTGAAACATTGTTCTTTTGATGTAGGATAAATTTGAGGGGTGATTTAGGACCCTATGTATCTTATATAGGGTCAAGGTGCTCACATTGATCCATCCAGTTGTTTAGAATGAGCCAAAATGCTCATTATGCAAAAATTTGCTAGCAATTTTGAAAAGTTGCTCAAGCAACTTTGACAATTTTGCAAGAATGGAGAAAATTTTGGCTAGATAAATTATAACAACCCATGCTTGGGATATAAGCATGGATTCAATGCTAGGAGAAGATTAATGGAATTTTGAATTGCATTTATTATTTCTTGTACTTTTGTATGAACTTCTAAAGTTGTACTATGCTAGAACTGTAATATTTCTTAGTTGTTGTACAAATTTTATGGATTGGTGGAGTAAATTAGGACCCATGGGAATGTAGATGATTTCAATGTCCTTCATTTCCAATAGGTAGTTTTCTTTCAAGTTACTAGTGTACAGAATTAGGAGTTTTTGAAGGCCACTGTTTGTATAGGGTAGTCATAGTACTGTTGTTTGACAAAGAAATGGTTCTAACCTAACAAACCATTGGTAGAAATGGCTGAAACTATGGGGGAAGTAGGGTTAGAGTCTGTATATAGCATTTTTAAATCTTTTTTTTTTCAATCATTTCATCGGTTTCAATGGCAATCCCTATGGCTGACCGTTGAACATAGGTGAGCCAGGATAAGTAAAGATTACTTTGGCATGTTCACCCATAGCCTTGTGAAAAAATATTATTGAGGTCTATGGAAGCCCTAGCTGATCCCCTAATAGGATTCAGAGGTGGAAGTATTTGAAATAAGGTTTGGAGACCATTTTGGTTATTGTTTGTGTTCACCAGTCTAGAGGCCTAATTAAAAGGCTAAAAACTAGGGCCTTGCAAAAATTAGGGTTATGGGTGCAACTAGAAGCTAAGATTTTGGATTTTAAAAGTACTCTCATGTACCTTGAATATTTTCAAGGAATTGAGTGGGGTGATTTAAAGGTTTTGGAAGTTGTAGCTTAAAACAAATATACTAGGCCTAGTACGGGCTAGACAACTAGGTCTCCTAGAGGATTGGAGATCAATTGGATTGGTAAAGGGTACAGAAGTGTGGGAAAGGGTTCAAAGTGACTCTAGATGTTTAAATAGACCAAAAATTTTCTAAGGGAATCTATGGAGAGATCCTAGCTAGAATATTGGGCTTTCTAGGAGGGAAGACTAAAGAAGAAGACTAGGTGTTTGGGAGCTAGTTGGACTAGTTCACCCTTGTAAGCTTGGAATCTTACAAAGGTGAACTATACCTTGGAGGAGAAGTTGATCCCAAGGATCTTGGAGATCATAACTAAAGAAGACCCTAAGCCATTAATTGGTTAGGTAAGAAAAGGAGCATTTGGAGTGAAGAAAACCTTGGGTACCCAAGTCTTCTACATCAATGAGCCTTTACATGACACAAAAGAATGAAATAATAAGAATAAAAGAAGAAGGAAGTTGTTGTTGAGATCATATTTAAATAGATCATTGTTGAAGGAGATTTTTGTGATCAAATTACAAGCATGAGATTGTTGAAGAAGATTACATGTTTCAATCATTGTTTTGTCATTGATGTCAAACCTGCTATTCGCTAGTAAGACAACTATTTATATGATTTAAGTACTATCACATAGTTGATTGATGAAGAGGATTTGATCAAAAGATGCAACAATAGCACCTAGAGGAAAGGTTGAGTTATGATTATGTAAAGAAGTACAAGAATCAATTAAGATAGTGATAACATGATGTTTTGATAATCTACTTAAGGTTACAAAGGTTGGTTACACTAAGAAAGTTTAGAAGAACAAGTTACACAAAGGTTGTCTACCAAGCTTGACCGAGTGGAGAGTGGGTGTTGAGCAAAGTCAGTACAAGCTGAGCAGAAAATCAATTGGAACTAAGTAAAAAGTTCATTCTAGTGTATGTCAAGTAGAATAATGGATGCCGAGTAAATTTTAGTTGATGCCAAGCACCAATAAATTTTAGTTCCTGCCAAGTAAATGCACGGAGGATACCAAGCAACACAATGTGTGTTGAGCATCAAAAACTAGATAATGCCGAGTGGCTACATTATTTAAAAGATCATGAATTAAATGGATCTAAGATGACAAGTTTGTTTTCTTGGAATTTGTGAACTAGGTGAAAGATAAGATTGATGAGCTAGTGGCATAGTATTCAAGGTAAATTATTTTTAGGCAAATTCAAAGAGGATTCTAGGAGAAGTTTCTAGAAGAGATATGGAATGTGGGATAGATTTATTATATCCTACCTAACCCATCCTAACCCTTATTTGGACAATGGAGAATGAGTGGAAAAAGATCTTAATTTCCTATTTATTGGAATGGCTGGTCAGAAGCAAAAGTGTTTAAGTGTGAAAACATAAGGAAGACAAGGAGTCAAGGTTTCTACTTCATTAAGTGACCTTAGAAAAGAAGACTGCATTGGTATGTTAAGCAAGAAGACTTAAAGATATGAATGCTTGAAGGGTGAACAAGCTCTCAGAGCCAAAAAGTAAGAAGGTCAAATATAATTGATGACTGAAACAATGATATGTAATTTACAAATGAAGTTGTAAGTTGTTATTAGATCAAGCCTTACTATTACTGTCTAAAAATTGTATCAGTCTAGTTTAAATCCTTTGGATTAAGGTTGACTTAACAATCATTTGTAAATCCTTTAACCAAGTGACATTCCAAGTGAATGGTCTAAAGTCCTCTAACAAGGTTCACTCCTAGCAGTGTGATTAAAATCCTTTAATAGGTCACATTTAACATTGTTTATTGTAACCTTTAATAGGGTTGGCCTTTCATAGGGCATCACTTTAGAAGAGTGAAAAAGAAGTAGCATGTTACTGGTAGTTTTTCCCAAATTGGGTTTCCACATAAATCATTATGTCAAGTGTGTTGATGAATTTATTATGTTTTATGTTTACATTTTTGCAAGTTGACTAATAGTAACCTACAAGTTTTAAGTGATTGCATAATCTTATGGATGCATGCATGATGAAGATAAATGTTTTATGGGTTCACTAAGTTGTGGAAATTTTTGATTATACATCAAAACCTTGGATAACTGATTCACCCCCCCACCCTCTTAGTTATTCTAAAGTATTCCAACAATTGGTATCAGAGCCATCTACTTAAAGAAAACTAGTTTGAAGGTATGAGAAGCACAAAGATCAAGATGTGAATAAGCGAAGTACCAAAGCTCAACAGAGGTAACTTTCCTGCATGGAAAAGTTTGATGAAGCTACACCTTGGAGGGCTTGGAGATCATGCACAATCTACCATTACCATTGAGCATGTTGACCTAGTTGGAGCCCCAAATACCAAGGATACGAGAAAGAAGAAAGAACACAACTAGGCAATGATGGAGATTGCCTTTTCCCTAAGTTATGCTGAATTTGATGATATCAGTCTTGACAGTGCAAAGAAAATGTGGGATGCCCTTGCCACCATCTATGGAGAAGACATCAATGTTCTTAGAGCCAAAGCTAAAAGTCTCAGAGGTAAGTTTGATGATATGAGAATCGAAGAAGGTGAAAATATTGCTCAATATGTTGCAAGGATAAAAGAAGTAGTTAATGAAATAAGAGGAGCTAATGGAAAATTGATGATGATATTGTGTTAAGAAAAGTTTTAAGAACACTAATTCTTGTATATGCTATTAGAGTCTCTGCAACTTAGGAACTAAGATGCATACTAGGAAATGATCTTTCACTTGAAGGACTGGTAGGAAGACTTACTACTTTTGAGCTATCTAACTTTGATAATTACAAACCTGAGAGTATTGAATATGTTTTCAAAGCTAAAGTGTCATTGAAGGAACTTGATGAAAAGAAGAAGAAGAAAAAGATAAAATATGTATCCAGTGATAGTGGTACAAATGAGGAGGATGTTGAACAACTTGAAGCACTACTAGCAAGAAGATTCCACAAGGTAAATGTAAGTTCAAACGTAAAATTGCTACCATTTGTTTCAATTGTAATGAAGTTTGTCATATTGCTGCTAGATGTCCAAAGAAAAATAAAAATTATAGAGGTAGTGACAAGTACAAGAGTAGAAGAGATGAAGATAGAAAGGACTAAAAAGGTAAAGGTAAAAAGATATGCTACATTGTTGAAGAGGAAACATATGATGAACATGATGATGAAGTGGTATATGTTGTAATGAAGGACAAGTTTGATGAAGATGAGGCAACTACACTTGTAACGTTTGTAAACAAGAATGATAGATGGATCATTGATAGTGGGTGTTCACATCATATGACTGGAGATAAAAGTAAGTTCATTTCCTTGAATTGTTATGATGGAAATAGTGTAAGATTTGGTAATGATGCACCATGTTTGATAAAAGGAAAAGGTTCTATCAAGCTTGTAGATAAGATTTTATGTGACAATGCTTACAATGTTGAAGGACTTAACTTTAATCTATTGAGTCTATCACAATTGAATAATTTGGGATGTAAGGTTGAATTTGAAAATAAGGTTTCTAAGATATATGACACAAATGGAAGACTGATTGGAAAAGGTGATCAAACTAGAAGTAATCTATTCTATCTTGAATAGACGATGCTACCTGTCTAATTGTAAAATTTGATGATGTATGGCTATGGCACAAAAGGTTATATCATGTCAATTTTGATAACTTGGTCATTATCAGTAACATGAGAAAGGTTAGAGGATTGCCTAAGTTGAAGAAGCCTAATAATGTAACGTGCAAACAATGTCAGTTAGACAAGATGACAAAGTCAAGTTTTAAGAGAAAAATTTATACCTCTAATGGAATACTAGAGATTGTTTATATTGACTTGTGTGGACCAATTGAAGTGAAAAGCTACAAAGGAGATAAATATATTATGCTATCTGTTGATGATTATTCTAGAATGATGACAACCATGTTTCTAAAAAAGAAATCTGACACCTTCCAAATGTTTAAGTGGTACTTGGAAAGAGTTGAGAAGGAAACATGTAAAAATTTGAAGTGTTTAAGATCTGACAGAGGAGGAGAATTCACATCAAATGAATTTGAGATGTTCTATAATGATAGAGGAATCAAAAGACAAACATTTGCCCCTAAAACCCCTCCATAAAATAGAATATTTGAAATAAGGAATAGATTTGTAATGGATTGTTCTAGAACACTCATAATGGAGAAAAATGTTGCTTTGAAATACTGGAGAGAAGTTGTAAGTAGAGCTTTCTATACCTTGAACTATGTACAAGTCAAGAAAGGTACTCATTCAACACCTTTTAAACTATGGTATGGATACTCACCCAATGTAAAATACTTTAAGGTATCTAGAAGCAAATGTTACATTCTTAAAGATTTTAGGAATGGTAAACTTGATGCAAAAAGTGAAGAAGGTATATTCCTAGGCCATTCCATAAGAAGTAAAGCTTATAAGTGTTTAAATACTAACACTAACAAAGTCGTGGAAAGTGCAAATGTAAATTTTGATGAATATACAGAAGTATATGAGGCTGAACCCATGAAAGAACCAGAAGAATACAAATCATTTATATACTCTTATGAAGTTATGCATGCTAAAGAGGATGCTAAAAATCAAGCCACAAACTAACAACAAGTTTTAGTGACTGCTGGGTCACACACAATGAATGTCGAGTCACATTTAGGAACTAAGCTACATTCAAATGCCAAGTTACAGAATGAAGAAGAAGCACATTTAGATTTCGAGATTAGTAGAGATGCTAAGTTACCTAACAGATATGTACAAAATGATTCTAAAAATGAAAGATCAAATAAAGAAACAAGAGTTGAACCAAGATTGTCTAAATATGTCAAAAGACATCATCCTATTGCACAAATTATTGGAGATAAAAATGATAGACCAATAACAAGAAATAGATTAAGAAATGATATATGTTTGGTGAGCATGAAGGAACCCAAATTAGTAAAAGATGCATTAGAAGATGAAGATTGGAGTAAGGTCATGGAAGAAGAGATTGAACATATTAAGAAAAATAAGACATGGACTCTAGTTCCCAGACCATAAGACAAGAATATGTTTGGCACCAAGTGGGTATTTAGAAACAAACTAGATGAAAATGGTGAAGTAACAATAAATAAGGGAAGATTAGTCTACAAAGGATATGCACAAGAAGAAGGAATTGACCATGGAGAGACATTTGCCCCTATTGCTAGATTGAAAGGAGTAAGAACTTTACTTGCTTATTCTGCATACAAAGGTTTCAAAGTTTATCAAATGGATGTTAAATCTACATTTTTGAATGGCATATTAGAGGAAGAAGTTTAAATAGAATAGCTAGAAGGTTTTTTTTGATGTTAGAAATGAGAACATGGTATGCAAATTACACAAAGCTCTATATGGTTTGAAACAAGCACCAAGAGCATGGTATGAGAGACTTCATTAGTATCTTGTGAAGATTGGATTTCAAAGGACTGATGATAACATCAATCTATACATAAAGATAGAGAAAGACAAAGGTATTTTGTTATCTGGAGTTTTTGTTGATGATATCATATTTGGAGGTCAATATGCCTTATGTAAATCTTTTACAAATGAAATGAAGCAAGAATTTGAAATGTTTATGTTTGGAGAGATCAAATTATTTGTGGGTTTACAAATATATTAGATGAAATATGGTATATGCATCACTCAGTCAAAATATGTCAAAGAAATATTGAATTTTTTTGGATTGGAGGATTCAAAACTAGTGAGTACACCTATGGTGATAGGACTCAAGTTGTCAAAGAATGATGATTTAGCTGAAGTGAATCAAACACTATATAGATCCATGATTGGAAAATTACAATATCTAGTACATAGCAAACCTGACATTACATTATCTATAGGGATAGTTGCAAGATTCCCTGCAAATCCTAGGGACAATCATTTGATGACTACGAAGAGAATATTGAGATATCTAAAAGGAATAGAGGAGTATGGTCTATAATAAAAGAAAAATGAGAAATTTGAATTAAGAGCCAACACTGATGCTGATTAGGCTAGAAATATTGATGACAAAAAAAACACCAGTGGAGGAGCATTTTTCTTAGGCAAGAGACTAGTTACATGGACTAGCAAGAAACAAAATTACACCTCACAATCTAATGTTGAAGCTAAATATGTTGCTGCTACTGTGAATTGTACAAACATTGTATGGATCAAACAACTACTTAAAGGTATGAAGGAAGAGATCATAGAACTAGTGATACTTTATTGTGATAATACACGTGCTATCAATATATCAAAGAATCCCGTGATGCACACAAAGACTAAGCACATTGCAATCAAGTATCATTACTTGAGAGAGTTAGTTCAAGATAAAGAAGTGAAGATGAAATATGTCAACATAAAAGAGAAAATTGCTGACATCTTCACAAAAAAATTACCTAAGGATGCTCATGAGTATCTAAGAGGTAAACTAGGGGTGATACCCCTATCAAAAGCTATCTAAGTAACAAAGAGGAGTGTCTTGTATCAAACAAACTGATTTTCATATGATACAAATTGATGCAGAGGTTCTTACTTTAGGAGCTTCCTAAAGTAATCAAAGAGCTAAAACTTCAAATCAGTCACAAGGAAGGTGATAGAGGGAGAAACTAAAGAAACTAAAAAGCTTATATTTGGATGTTAAGATGAAAAGTCTTTGGCATTATTGTGAAAGAGGGAGAGATTTACTGATCAAAGGGAGAAATAAAAAATGGATCTTAGAGGGAGATAATTGCTAATCAAAGGAGTGATAATTGGAGAAATTTACTGATCAGAGTGAGGGAAAGATTACTAATCAAGAGAAATAATTACTGATCAAGAGCTATAAAAAAGGGAGAAGAGTTATCAAAGAGGGAGAAATCCTAATCTACCTAGTAAGAGGGAGATATAAGAAGAAACTTAGAGGGAGTTATAAGAAAGAGTTTTGTAACTTATTTAGAAGATGGAAGTTGCTGATAGAGGAAGAGATTTCAATACAAGGAATTATTTTCTTTTTGGTATTGTCTTGCTATTTTAACCTAGTCAGTTTGGTTGAACAAGGTGTTTTACCATTTGGTTAATCAGTTTGGTTTTCCATCAATGCCAAAGAGGGAGATTGTTGAGATCAGATTGAAATAGATCATTGTTGAAGGAGATTGTTGTGATCAGATTACAAGAAGGAGATTTTTGAAGAAGATTGCATGTTTCAATCACTGTTTTGTCACTAATGTCAAATTTTCTATTTGCTGGTAAGATAACTGCTTATATGATTTAAGTACTATCACTTAGTTGATTGATGAAGAGGATTTGATCAAAAGATGTAACAATTGCACCTAGAGGAAAGGTTGAGTTATGGTTATGTAAATAAGTACAAGAATCAATTAAAATAGTGATAACATGATGTATTGATAATCTACTTATGGTTACAAAGGCAAGTTACACTAAGAAAGTTTAGAAGAACAAGTTACACAAAGGTTGTCCACCAAGATTAACCGAGTAGAGAGTAGATGCCAAGCAAAGTTAGTACAGGATGAGCAAAAAATTAGTTGGAGCCAAGTAAAAAGTTCATTCTAGTGTATTCCGAGTAGAATAGTAGATGCCTAGTAAAGTTTAGTTGATGCCAAGCACTAGTGCCAAGCACTAGTAAACATTAGTTCATGCCAAGTAAATTCATATAGGATGCTGAGCAACACAGTGCGTGTTGAGCATCAGAAACCAGATAATGCCAAGTGGCTACATTATTCAAAAGATCATATTGATGGATCTAAGCCAACAATTTTGTTTTCTTGGAATTTGTGAACTAGGTGGAACATAATATTGATGAGCTGGTGGCATAGAATTCAAGGTAAAACATTTTTAGGAAAATTCAAAGAGGATTCTAGGAGAAGTTTCTATAAAAGATATGGAATGTGGTATAGATTCATTATATCCTACCTAATCCATCCTAACCCTAATTTGGACAATAGAGAATGAGCAGTAAAAGATCTTAATTTCCTATTTATAAGAATGGCTGGTCAAAAGCAAAAGTGGTTAAGTGCAAAAACATAAGGAAGACAAGGAGTCAACATTTATACTTCATCAAGTGACCTTAGGAAAGAAGACTACATTGGTATGTGAAGCAAGAAGGCTTAAGGATATAATTGCTTGAAGGGTGAACAAGCTATCATAGCTAAAAAGTAAGAAGGCCAAGTAGAATTGAGGGCTGAAATAATGATCTATAATCTACAAATGAAGTTTTAAGTTGTTATCAGATCAAGCCTTATTGTTACTCTCTAACAATTGTATTAGTATAAGGTAAATCCTTTGGACCAAGGTTGACTTAATAGTCATTTGTCAATCCTTTAATTGGGTGACATTCCAGGTGAATGGTCTAAATTCCTCTAACAAGGCTCATCCCTAACAGGGTGATTGAAATTCTTTAATAGGGTCACATTTAATAGTGTGTAATGTAACCTTTAATAGGGTTGGCCTTTCATAGGGCATTACTTTAGAAGAGTGAAAAAAGAGTAGCATGTTATTGGTGGTTTTTTCCAAATTGGGTTTCCATGTAAATCATTGTGTCAAGTGCGTTGATGAATCTGTTATGTTTCGTGTTTATATTTTTGCAAGTTGATTTGACAGTAACCTACAAGTTTTAAGTGATTGCATAATCTTATGGATGCATGCATGATGAAGATAAATGTTTTATGGGTTCACTAAGCTATGGAAAGTTTTTCTCCCCCCCCCCCCACCCTGCCACCCCCAATTATTCTAAAGTATTCCAACAGTTGTGAGATAACCTAGAAGTCTCTAAAAGCTCTAAAAATAGAAGCTTGGCTGTATCTAGATGTTTCTAGGAGTTGAACTACCATGAAAATGTATTTTTGGTGCATGTAATACTCTAAATTAGCATATGATAGTTAATTGTCGACATACTCCTTCTTCAAAATTGTTGGCACACCCACCTCTCACTTGATGAAGTATTACAAATCATGAATAGATCCATAATGATGTCTTTTCTAGATAGATATTGTGGATATAACCAGGTGATGGTGGATGAGGAAGATAGGTTAAAGACTACATTTACAACAAAATGGGGAACCTTTGCATACAGGAGAATGCCCTTTGGATTAATCAATGTAGGAGCCACATTTCAAAGAGCTATAGATGAAGCATCCAAAGGAATGATCCAAAAATATATAGTTATATATATAAATAACCTAACTATCTTTTAAAAATATCAAAGTACACTCATATTACTGATTTGAGACAAATTCTTAATAGATGCTAAAGATATAGCATATCTCTTAATCCTAAGAAGTGTTCATTTCGGGTTACCAAAGGAAATTTTTTGGGTCACATTATTTTTGAAGTTGGGGTATCCATTGATCCTAAAAGCATAGAAGCTATTATCAAATTGTCACCTTCAAGTTCTCATCTAATTACTACTCCCAAGGGAATGGTGCGGCCGAGTCCACCAATAAGAACTTTATCATAGTGATAAAGTGCTTGCTAAAGGAGAACCCAAAAGATTGGCACACTCAACTGAAATGTGCATTATGGACAAACAAAGTTAGTCTTAAAAAATCTTTGGGAACATCCCCATATCTACTCATCTATATATAGGAACCTCTTGGAATTAGATGAGAAAAGGATAGTAGCTTTAGAACACATGTCAAAACATCAGGCCATCATAAAACATTGTTTCACAAAGTGAGCCACAATCAAATATTTTAGAATCTCAGACCTTGTTATCCTATAGGACAAGGAGAAATAATAACTAGGCAGCCACACCATGTTCCAATGCTTGTAGATAGGCCCATATTATATTGCAAAGATTTTGGGAGAAAATAATTTTAGGCTAAGTTCTTTATAAGGGGAATTGGTCTCGTTGCCAATCAATGGCTAGTTTTTGAAACATTATTTCGAGGCCTAAAAACAAAAATATTTTCAAAAAAATAAAATAAAATTTTTGCATGTGTGTTTATTTTTGCAAGTGTGTTTACTTTCAGTTGTGCTTTTGCTTTAAAAGTTGTGTCTGTCTTCTCTTATTAGTCTAGGGGTTAGGTGTAATCAAGAATCTTTCTTGATGCATTCAATAGACCACTCCATTTGGTTTTGATTTTAGGGAAGAGGTATTTATTTGTTAAGGCATTCATATGATTTTTTTTATGGTACCAAATAAAAATAGATGTTGCTTGCAGTCATAGAGGATTTATTGTCATAAAATTAGAATCACAGATTGATAACTCTCAATACTTTATGAACTTAAGGATTGATTATCTAGGTGATTGTTTGACAATAGCAAGGGATAATTCAAAGCTTGTTGGTTTAGAAAAATATTCTCTTCAAAAAAATATTAAGATCATTGTTTGGTGTGAGAGTTTCCCAAAAGTTCATTAAAAGAGGAACACAAGAGTTATCAAACTAAAGAACGAATCTAGAAAATAACACCAATTCCTCAACCGTATAGTCTAGGCATGATCAACATAGAAAAGAAAGAAGATGAATTACAAAGAGGTGTTAAATCTAAAGATTCTTGACAATTCCAAAAGGTAATCAAATAAAGGGATATGCACTCCAAAGTGGCTATCTTGTTCTATAAAAACCCTTCAAAGAATAATAAAATAGAAACACATGAACTCTGTGAAACAAATAAAAAGAGATTACCGAAGATTCAAAAGAGAGAATTGATAACTTGCCAAGAGCCCTTAGAATATATTCTCTCATCTGGTTAGATAGTGGTTGACAAACAAGTTTTACGAGGATTCCCAATGAATAAACTGGGAGCAAAATTTTCTCTACAAGTTGATAGATACTCATGATAGACTACACTACACCTTGATATGTCAAAAGAAATTGATACACTGAGAACATGTTGAGCTTAAAGATTCATGATTCTAAAATTTTGACTACCAAGGGACTTGATATCTTCTTGAAATGTTCAAACTTTAGTTGTCACTTGACACATGTCAGAAGAATGCTTGCTGATTAATAAATGCCTTTGCCATTTCTTTCCTATTTGTAGGGGCTATTTTTGGTGGTTTCACAATGCATGACCCATTTTCATACAAAAAATGGGGACCCCTAGTTTTAAAATTCCCATAACAAGTTCCTAGTCTTGATCCCTAGTCATTTTGGACCCTCCTCTAAGTTTGGGTCAAACCTGGGTCTTTGATTAGGAAGCTTCCAGCAGTCAGAGATAGCTAACAAACTAAATTAGAAGGGGGAAATTGTTTATCTTCAAACATGTACACACATGTGTACCTTTAAGAGGTGTGTATATGTGTACCCTTTGGTGGTGCATAGATGTGTATCCTCTAAAGATGCACACTTGTGCACTCCCAGAGATGCACACATGCACACCCTCCAGAGGTGTGCACATGCACACCCTCTGGAATTACACACTTGTACACCTCTGAAGGTGCACACATTTGCACCTTTGGAGGCATGCACATTTTCTCCCCTTTGTGTGCACATCTCCTCAAGGCCTAAATGAGGCCTCAACCCTCCTCCTTCCTTACTTTTCTTCCACTCTCCCTTTGACATCGCACCTCCACACCTCCTTGTGCTGTGCAACTAGGCTAATCTGGTCCCTTAAATAGTACAAGAAAATAAGGATAGATAGTGAGGGCACCCCTACAAGGTGCACAAGTGTGTACCCCCACACCTCCTCCAAAACTTCAAGACATAAAAAACATAAAACATAAAACTAAAAACAATAAAGAAACCTAAAACTAAGACCTAGTGACTTCATAGGAGGTGTGCACATGCACATCCCCATGAGTAAAACTAAATAAATAAAGGAAAGCCACCCCGCCCCCCACCCCCCCCACCCCCCATTGTATTAAGGCACTAAGCATGTGTGTAGTTGTGCACATGTGCATGTGCGCACCTTACTAAAGTGTGCACTTGCACTGGTGTGCAACTGCAGATAGAGCCATTTTAGAGGCTATGAAGCACACTAGCACACCTGTAAGGGTGTGCTAAAGTGCATAATAGGCTATTTTGGGGGAGAACTATATTTTGGTTCCTTATGACTAATTTTGACCTTTTTATGAGCTAGTCCAGGGTTTGTTTAGGTGAAGTTTTTACCTTCCAATATCCATAATACTAATTTTTTCTTATTTTGTGTAGATCAAATGGTGATGATCATCATCTTCCATGGTGGAGAAAATAACAACAAAACCTATTGCATTCAAGCACCAAGGAGCACCAAAGAAGTCAAGGTTCCAAGATGGACACACAAATATCAAAGATACAAAGTTGGGTCACATAAACTGGAATGCCTTCGTCACAATCTACAACAAACCCAACAAAAGGTTGGCAATGGTATTTGCATTAATCCAGTTTGGACTAGTCAACGGAGCATCCCATCCCACATCAATTCAATCTTTTGAACTGATAATGACACTAGGAGAGCATTATGTGATTGAGGAAAAAGGTTGTAAAGAGTGTTACTAGAGATATAGTTTTGGACCTCCAACCCTAAAACATAGAGAATGTGTTTCACCTTCCAAGGGTAGATCAATACCTCTAGATATCACATGATGGATCAAAGAGGTGGTACAAGGAGAATGAGAAAGAGTCTAAGGAGCTAGTGTAGACCTCATTCTTGATCAATAAGACACCTTTAGGTAAAACAATAGGTAAGGTGGATATGACTAGAGGATACATGAAACATGACATTGGATACTCAATTGTCCTCCTTGATAGAGTTATGGGTCTTTTGGAAACTGGTCACCTTCAAACATGGATAGTTCATTTCATTAAAACTATAAGAACTAGCAAGATGCCTATTGATTGGGCCACCATCCTAAGTGATATCTTGGATAAGAAACTAGTTGTTGTTAATTCTAATCCTCATTTCTATATGACATCATACATGGTGTACTAGTTAGGGGTTAGAACCATAAACTATTGAGGGTTGTAAAAAATTGGAATCATGCAAGATGCAAATTCTTGGCCCTATGTGGAATATCCACAACTAGTAAAAAAGAATCTCCCACTATAGAGTGTGTAATATAGAGTGGTCAATGATGGGTTTATTTTCACTATCATTAGATTCATTGAAGGTGTTTACACAAAAAGAATGTCAATAGAGGTGACAACTAGGATCATAGAGATAAGTGCCTACTACATTCAATTCAAAACCTTCATGTATTTTTGGGTAGCTGGTGATTTTATATGCCCCAAAAAGCTTCTCAGATACCCTTTAGATAGGATGATACTCCTAGAGATAATAAAAAATGTGTTGAAGATAAATATTCCTATTAAGGCCATAGAAAAGAATGTTCCATAAGTTATGAATCCTTTATACAATAGAGATAAAATCTATGACAAGTCAGTCATGGACACTAAGATAGGCAAGAGAAAAATGATGACATAGATCATTGGGCTAGGAATATAATTGAGTTGATAAGGGAATGGAGCCAAAAGCCATTTCAGATGAATCCAATTCCCTAGGTCATATCTCTACAAGCTACAGTCAGACCTATCAAAGGTAAAGGTGTAAAGGTCAACTTACCAACCTATCCCACTCAATCCCTAGTGAGGTCAAAAATAGTACATCAACACGAGCAACAGGTTGAGTACTTTGAGGCTAATAAAGGGAAGAAAAGGAAAAGAGTACCTTTGAGGGAAAAGAAACAAGTGGATGAGGCCCAAGCACCTCCAGAACATGATAACCTAAGCAAGAGAAAGATGTGCCTCAAGAAGAGCCAACAGATCAACCTCCAGAGAGGCACAACTAGAACAACATGAGGAGGAAAAAGCAAAGGAATAGATGGTCTCACTTGTAATAATAATAGAGGAAGAAGCCTCTTGCTCAACTCAAAATAAAGCAAGGACTGAAATAATAGTAGTGGGTATATGAAGGAGGAGATTGAAGAAGAAAAATACTCCATCTCCACAAGTTCCAGAGACCATCCCAAAAGTTGAGGATGAAGAAGAAGGGGAACAAATAGAGTTTTTCCCCTTAAGCTAGCGAACCTACTCGACCAAATCTGCTAAAGAAGAGAGGAGATGAAGCTCTAAAAATACACCTCCATCCACTCTAAGAGAGCCTATCTAGGTATAAACTTTAGAAG
The DNA here is from genome assembly GCA_028749045.1 of Cupressus sempervirens. NCBI lineage: Eukaryota > Viridiplantae > Streptophyta > Pinopsida > Cupressales > Cupressaceae > Cupressus > Cupressus sempervirens. The sequence continues at coordinate 286,844,118 of CM053783.1, read as the reverse complement.
ATGAATAACATAAGTGCATAGTAGAAATAGAGGGTAAAGGAACTGATGTCTTGGACCTCTTAGAATTTGATTTTATGCTAGTGGGTACTGAGATGGTGGCAAAGAAAATTAGAGATACTCCCACAAGTGAGCCATTTGGAGAGGATTGGAATCAATTACTTCCTCTATTGCAAGGACTAGTGGGCATTCCATCACCACCACCATAGGATATGGCCACCAATTTGGATAAAGGGTCAGTATCTCCACCTCCTCCAATAGAAGAAGCTCAACCAAAAGGTCAAGAAATAAAGGAAGATAAATACCAATAGCTTCATGTTGATGAAGTATCTAAAGAGTGGAAAATATAAGAAACTCAACAAACTCCCCTAGATACAAAGGCTAGATCCTTACTATAGATTTTTCTCAACATGAGAAGACTTTAGAGAGAAATTATAAGGGAAAGGAGCTTGCTACACAACCAAACTCTTTGGCCAAGTACATGTAAGCTATGGGCACCACACCAACATGGTTAAATAGGGAGGTCATGTTTTGATAGAAGAGGTTGCTAGAGTTGATAATAGAGGAAGGAATGAAGGAATTGATTAAAGTGGTAAAGAGATCTGAGCCACCTAAGGGTGATGATAAAACACTAGCCTTCATAAAGAAGAACCAAGACCAAAAACTTCTCACACATATCGCCATTCCTCCTCCTCATGTTGACCCTGATGAATTAACTCCAAAAGATTACCAAATCAAGGAGGTCATGTTGGGAAATCTCATAGTGGACACAACCAAAGTAATGATCACCATAGGTATGAAGGAGGTGTTTCAACATATGGATTAAGATGAGGCTGAATTGATAACATTGTATAAGAAGAATGAGATACATAAAGGCTACCTAAACAAGGTAGTGGGCCCTATTGACTTAGACAATCTAGAGGTCAATCTTGGAAAAACACTAGGAAGAAAAGGAGAAGGAACATAGTTGGATCCATTTTTTGAGGCATTTTAACAATGGCAAGAAAATTTTGAAGAAAAAGGAGTGCAAATAATACAAGGTAATTTGTACCTATTGCACCACATCTAGTCAAGTGCCAACAAGTTGGCTTCTATGGTGAACCAAGATTTTGGGCTAATGGATGAAGTACATACCTACGCCAGGGACTTATAGACGTTAAAATCAATAAAGGGTTAGAGGTATTAGATTCTTATGGAGGTATAAATTGTTGAGGAGCTAGATAAACTTGATGATTGCATCAAAAAGGTATTGATAGGAAATAAAATAATGGAGGGATTGTGTGATGAAATCTAGCAGATAAAAGAAAAAGCTCAAAAGAAATTTTTGGAAGTGGAAAGGTACCATAGCATCGCTAGCCTTGAGATTTTTGAGGATGAGTCAAGGACCAAAATTTTTGCAATGCAATAAGTAGTCCCATAGTTCAAAGGAACATTTGAAGATGATTCATCTAATGATGACACAAGACAAGCATTTAGGATTGAAGAAGTATTGTTGGAGTTGGACACCAAGCTTGAAGATTTTGTAGAGACAAGAATAGAACCTAGTAATTACCAAAAGTTAGTGAAGGATACTTATGAGGCTTTAGATTTACCAGAAGCTATCCAAGTAGCAAATATGATAGAGAAATTTAAGAATAAACATCCAAACATCATTTTGGTCTAAAGGGAAAGAAAATCTAGATGTTGGAAATTCAATTTTGACACTTGGAAGTTTTTTCTTGGATTTTTGGAACCTGTCACGCAGGTGCACTTTTCATAGAGATGCACTGACAATTTTGAAGAAGTAGTGTGCCGACATTTAACTGCCAGTTGCTAATTTAGAGCATTATGTGCACCAAAAACACATTTTAATGATAATTCAACTCCCAAAAACATCTAGAGAAGGCCAAGATTCCATTTTTAGAGCTTCTAGATCATCCCATTTCTTCCTTCTTCTTATAGTCTTATTCTTTCATTCTTTTGTGTCATGTAAAGGATCATGCACCCATTAATTAATATAAACAAGGGTGGAGACCTAGTTAGCACCATTTATTGAGTTAGTTTGTATATAATTAGATTTTTTTAATTAGTTTTTAGCATGAGTTTTTATTTTAAGAGCTCTTACTCCTAACACAAAGGGAGGAGATGATTTCTTATAAATACATAGATGTAATATGTACTCCAAGTCGTTATTTTGATGCACTAATATATAGTATTGGTGCTTTTTAGCCCTCATTTTCACTATGCCTAATTTCTCAAATTCTAGTGTGAAAATGTATTAAATTACTATGATGCAATTAGGATTTGTTTCATCCTATTTTCAATCCTCTAGCGGAAACCCTAATTCTGATAAATTTTACCCATGCCTAACACCTAGGGTTTCCTTGAGTTTTCATAAAAATGCTTTACCCTAGAAAACCCTTATTTTTAAGCCTGATTTCCTTTTTAAACCTTTAAAATTTCAAAATCCTCAAGGGTTTGTGCTTTACTTTAACCTTTTATTTTTGGATAAATCTCATGAAGATTTTAAGTGTGTGACTAAGTGACCAAGTTAGTCACATGGTCGAAGCTCTTGATCAAACTATAACATCAAATGACACACTCTAGTGAGGAAGCTAAGTTTACTTTAGTCTCTAAGTCATAAGAGTTATGCAATTAAGCTATTTTTATACTACGACTAAGTGGAACAATAAATCAATCCTTAGTCGAGCCATCATATGAATAAGAAAGTTACAATTAATTGTCACAACAACTAGATAAATGCTTATGTTTGCACGGTTGGGACCTTAGAAGATAAAGCTTGATGGATGGCCATGACTTCAAGAAATTGGTTAGAAGCTCATCAAAACTCTATTTTCATAGTCATAGGGGTGATAAAAAAGTCATAGGGTTTGACTGTGAAGATGCGACCAAGTTAAAATGCTTGATTTTGTCTTAGTCACATAGTCATGGAAAGCAAGTTATTTTATACAAGATGAACTATGAAAGGGAAAAAGGAAATTATGAAGCCAAAATTTTTTTTTTCACTAAGTCACATAGTTAAGATAGATATCTAATTCCCAAACTATGACCAGGTGAAAGGGTTAAGAAATTGTTAAATCACGCAATCGCAATTTTAAGTGGAAGTCAGTCAAATTAGACCGTGACATGGAAAAAGAAGTTACGAGGACCAAAGGGGTGTTTGATTGATTGGTTGCAAAATTATGAGAGGTATCCATTTTTCAAACCACAACTAGGTGATTGGTTGAGAATTTGTTAACTTGTGTAGTCTTGATGCTAACTAAGCAATAAAGAGAATAAGCTGTGACTTGGCGAACATTACTCCAAAGTGCATGAAGTCCTTCGGTTGCATGGTCACAGGGTGAGACTACTAAATTAAATTAAGAACTATGACCCTATGAGGTCTTGAAAAGGATATAAAGTGGTAAAGGTAGTTGCAAGGTCACAAGGAGTTAGTGCTAACCAGAGGTTTGAGCAGCGATGATGTAAAATGCAGTTGATTGCATGTTCACAAGAGTTAACATATGGTCATGAGTTAAGGTTGTGAAGGTGTGAGAGGTTGAAATATGATGAGAGCTTTCTAACAAAGTAGAGGTAGCAGATCTAGCAAATTAAAAAGTGCCATGTAGCAGGCTAGTCAAGCTTGGTTTTGAATCGAGTGCAGAATAGAAGAAATAGATTTATGATCTTATGCTTATCATGGGGTTGTAAGAAGAAAGATGCATTGCTACAATGCTACACTTGAGTAATAAAGTTATAATCTTACAAAAATTGTGTGATCATAAAGCAAAGGAAAAAGGCTTAAAATGTTATGATCAATCATATCGTAAAAAAGGCAAAGGGTGATGTGTTATGATCTTACACCAGTAATAAGATCAGGAAGATGAATTATATGAACTAAGATGGTATGAAAAGGTCATAATTGATCATGGAATAAAATTTTGGGATGTTCAATGACATGATAAATGGATGATCATAAGATCATAAGGATTAGATGTGAAAGCAAGGTGAGGCCAGGCACATTTGCATAAATTTTTAAGACATGTGACAAGTCATATCTTCTGATGCTACAACAAGCTATGTATCATAACATCTCAAGGGAAAGTTCAAAGCTTTATGAATCTATGAGGTAGTAATGTATCACGAGATTGTGAAGGTGAAAATTGATGTTTCTAAGGCTATGATAAAGAAAGCATAACTGTTATCATGTGGTCATAGGTTAGTGATAGCTACTAAAGGTAATTTTTGATGCTATGAAGTTAGTTTACTAACTATGGTCAAGAGGTCATAAGGAACAAAAAATAAATATTTGATGTTATGTCAATGCTATGCTTGTAACATCTAAGGGTTTGAGTGAACCCAATAGGTTGAAAACCACCTAGGACCTTGGATTTGGTCTTCGATAAGCTTTTTAAGAGATAGATTTGAAAGGATTCCTATCATTCAACACCATGCAAAACAACAACTCAACACATAGTAACCTATGAGGCCTTGCTATCTCTTCATGATATGTCATCTTGTTATGATATTTTATTGTTATCTTTTTTCTATAAAAAAATTAGTGGCAATGGGTGTGGTGTGAATGAACAAGGAATTTCTACTCCTTTGGAATGTGATGGAATGAGCATTCTTTTGATCTTGGATACAATCCTTTTAAACATACTAAAAATTCTTGAAAACCTTCCCACACTATCAATCCTATATTTTCTTCTCAATCTCTTTCTCTTGTTAATCCTCACGTTATAGATAATAATTCTATACACGTTATACCTCATCTTGATGCTCTTACTATACATGAATCCTTGGCCAAGTTCTTATGATCTTATGATAATATTCCTTTCTATCACCATAATCATGATTTTCCCTACCATTTAAATACAAAATATTACTTGACACATGGTAAAAATAGAACTCATGAGAATATGTGAAATCAAATAAACTTAAACCTTCCAATAGCACCCTTCTTAGAGATGCACATGAAAGCTATACATAACTTAATGAAATGGCAGAGAGCAACGTATTTATAGATGTAATTATTTCACTTCATGTAAAAATAAACCATAACATGCCCAACTATGAGGCCTTTCGGGTTGCAGCCTTATACAAAATAAGAATTTATAATCATAGAACCTCATCTTGCATCCATTATTTTCTTTCATCTAATCATTCTTTCCTACATCTAACTAAGCTTCTTTTATAGCTATCTAAGCCACAAGTTAGCTAGTCAGGCATTTAATTACAATATAGGTTCATACTTGGAAGAGTAAACCATAATCTATGCAAAGGACTATTGGCAATATGGCTAAGTAGGATAAGTAAGAGTTGTCATTTATGATAAGATATAATTCTAGAATGAATAGTTGAAGATTTTGTGTCAAAGACATAAAGTTTTCTAAGTATTGGATGGTTTTAATATCAGTACAGAGACAATATTTGATATTGTGAATTCTATAGAGACATTTGGTATGTGTTCAATTAGGTATGGACTGAACATATAGTCATGATGATGTGGTTAAGAGTGCAAATCAATATAGGCAATAAAAAATAAGTTACAGGGCAATTAGTAGTAAAGGTAGTAAGCAGAGCAGAACAAAGTATAATAGAATAAAGTTAATTGCAGGTTGAGGATTTATTTTGGGAACAAAATAATTGCCTAACTACTTAGGGACGACATCCTAGATGTTAACTTTAAGTTAGCATAAGCTAATTTTATATTTAGCCAAACATGTGAAAGCATCAATGCTAGCTGGGTGGAGTTTTATAAAAATGAAAGATATAAGTAAGAAATCATTACTTACAAAGTATATGTTGTGAATGTGAACTATGTATGCGATATGTGAATTTATGTGAAGGCTATGTGATGCAAATTCTAATGAAAGATTAGAGATATGTGAAGTACATCAGTCAACAATAAAGAGGTTTTTGTATCTATCTCTTTTGTAGAAAGGTACTATATTATATAATTGTATGTTAGGGAAGTGAGCTCTTCTAGCATACATTTGTAATTTTATTACCAAATCCTAACAAGGTTGAACCAACTCCTAATAGGGTTGAGGTTTTTAATAGGGCCTAGTCCTCTAACAAGGATCGAGACACTACCTGTATTCCATACACTCCTAATAGGGGCAATATCCTTAACAAGATTCTTTTATTTAGTGGATCATTCTGTGGGTACCATCCCCACAAGGGTTTTCCCTAGGCTAGGGTTTCCCTAGTTTAAAAAAATGGTGTTATGATTTCTTTATGTATGGATTTATTTACTGTTCAACAATTTTGTTTCACTTTCATATGCATGTTGTAAAGTAATTAATAATATCTAGTTGTTGGCAAAATTTTGTAGAATACCGATTCACCCCCCCCAAAATATTATCTATTTCTGATGATTGGCATCAAATCTTAGTTACTCAAAAGGGGCTTGAAAACTTGAGTACGATCCCTATGGACATGGAATAGTTAAAAATAAATATTGAAGAAGCCCTTGAGAAAATTGATCTTCTAATAGAAGAAAGAGACAACCTAAAAGAAAGGTATGAAGATGCAAAATATTACATTGGAAAACTGAAACATAAGATCGATCATCTCAAATCTAGAAAATATCCTAGAGAGAAGACTAATGATAGTAATGAGATAGCAACCCTTAAGAAAAAAATGAGATTTTGAAACATGAGTTAAAGATTGTTGAACTAAAATTGAGCTTAAGGAAAGATGATAGAAAAACTAAACCATATTTGAAGTCTGAGATTGTAGATCTAAGGTCACATCTAACAAAGGTGACATCTAAACTAGATTCTATCATAATAGAGCATGTAAAACTAGAGAAATACAAAACTATTGTGAAAGGAAAATTGACTCATGCTAAGCAATAGTTAGAGAAGTTATTTTTTAGTAGTGAGAAAATTTATGAGCAACTATTTTATCAAAGATCTTCTTATGATAAGTGTTGGTGTAAATAATTATTCACTATTTACACTTACTTAAGTTTACTTAGGTCAATGCATTATTTTATTATTTCTTAGGTGAGAACTTAGGAGTTTGCATATTCTTATGAGTTGTCATGTCGACAACACTGGAGTAAGTAACTCTAATTCAACACATGGTGTCTACAACAGTAGAGTTTGCATAATTAACTGAGTTTTCATGTAGACAACACAGTTATTCATACTCCTATTTTAATATATGGTGTCTACAACATAATGTTGCGTGCTACACCTTTGTAGGCTTATCCTCTAATCATCACACTTACTCCTGTGGTTAATGGAGGATAACCCACACCTCGTGGACATGTGCCTGGTTGTATGACTTATCATGTTGCTGATTCCTAGGCATTCTAGAAGCATTCCAGAGGCCTTTACATATATGCACTCCTAGTGTACTTTCACATTGAATTGAATACATATCGATATTCTAATCATACTCTTTTGGTCTACTGTTGTGCTTGTGCTTGAGTTCCTTGATCTTGGGTGAATTTTTTCCTAAGGCAAATTCTTAAATGGTATCAGAGCTTGGAGAATTTATCTTCACAAAGCTGTTCGAAACCATCTTGTTGCTTTAGCACCTTGACCTAGAGTATCATAGTCATTGGGAGCATCTACAGGTAGAACATACCTCATCATTATGTCCAAAATGTTGATTCAATGAAAATCAAGTATAATTTTGATTTTCCATTTCTTTTTCCATGTGGACTGCTCCTTCGACAGTGAAGCTCCACATTTGTAGTTGACAACACAGAAACTGCCACATGAACAGAGACCTAGTCAACCCTACACATCAGTGTATAACATGGATCATACCTTCTCCATGTTAGCAACATGTGTACTTTTCCATACTAGTTCGTACAGTACAACTTTACCACATCAACCAAGGGGGACTTTTTTGCTGACATCATCATTTTATGAGCCTAAATTTGACGCCCATCTGATCATCATTCCTAGGAAAATTTGAACTACTACAATGGATAATTGACCATCAAATTTAACCTTGCAGTTTTCTATCCAGACCCCTCTCTAAATGTAGTTTTGATTTGATAGTCTGACTTTAGGAGGCCATAACTTAGTCATTCGGACTCCAAATCAAATGCAATTTTTTTTGATTTTGGGTAGAATTTCCTAAAAGTTTTAGTGGTGCTATTCTTTTTTGGTTTTGGTGCACATATGTGTTAGAAATTGCATTTTTTGGTGATTGTACCTATCTAATCTATATTTTGCAACTTCTAACACTCCGTACGGGCTCATCTGGACTCAAAAACAAGTTCTATTTTTTTGAAAGTGTGTAATTTTTTGTCTACTTTCCAGATATACAATCAAATTATAGGATTTTTTGGACAAAAATATCACTTTTAGAATTAGGGCCTTTTTTGCATTGTATTGCTTTGATTACTTTTCAAAATTGTTGTATATCTGAGCTATAGTGCTTAGTGACAGATTTGAGCCTCAAAAGGTAGTTTTAAATAGCAAAATTAGAAGTCCACTTTGTACATTTTGACAAGTGGCCTATTGTACATGCACTACATATAAAGTGCCAAAAACATCTTTTTTTTTTTTTTTGGGGGGGGGGGGGGGTTGTTCTTTGATTGAGTGAATGGGGTGGTGTGTATTGTTTTTTTGTCTCTCTCTCTTGTGCTCTTTTAATTTTTTTACATCATGGGTTCACCTAAAGGTCCACTTCTAACTTCACACAATTATTCTACATGGACAGATATTGTATGGAGTAGATTGATAAAAAAGGGTTTAAATCTGTATGTTGATGGTACAATTGTAAAACCCAATGATTCTACAACACTCTTTGATTGGGAAATTAAAGATAATCAGGCTTTAGGAATTATCAGGAGTTGTGTTCATAGAGATCTCTTCTTCCACATTTCCAATTTTAAGGAAGCCAAGCCTATTTGGGACAAACTTGAATCATTATATGGTAAAATGGATGAGGAAAAGGGATACGAGATTAAGGATGACCTACTTCTCTTGGATCCAAAGAATTTTGACACAATTCAAGATTATATCAACAAAGCCAATGAGTTTAGAGCACTACTTAAAGATTGTGGTAATCCCATGAAGGATGATATGTTGATTCATCACATCTTGAAGAGGCTACCTTCAGAGTATGCTTCCTTTGTTTCCAGTTATAGCACTCACAGGTTGACCATGGGAAGTGCTTTCCAAAAGCCTACATTTGATGCTTTTGCAGAAATGTTGATTTTTGAACAAACCAAGCTGATAGATATGGGACTTCTCATGTCATCAAAGACCAAAGCATTGGTGGCTAGTGATGAGAACCAATCAAGTCACGGAGGAAAAATTTCTAACAATAGCAAGAAAAAGTAGAGGAAGCAAAAATCACAATTTGAGACACAACAATCCTCCTCACAACAAGGTAGTTCTTGTTCCAACAAGAAGGAAAACAATTAAAAGAAGGACAAAATTTTTTGTGTATACTACAAGAAATCGAATCATGATGAGCATCATTGCAAGACTAAGAGAATCGATGACTTGGAAAACCTACTCAAGAAGAACAAAATCAATGTGCCAAATGCTTTCAAGGATTCAAATCCACCCACTTCAAAGGGAAAAGGGCAAGCACTTATGGAAAATTCAAGTTCTTCATCAGAATGGATTCTTGACTCAGATGCCTCATATCATATGGGTTCTTGAAAAGGAGACTTTTCTTCATTGAAGTAGTCACAAGTACTGCACATCTTTGTAGGAGATGATACAAAAATGGAAGCTGAAGGGAACAAACATGTGGAAATGGAAAATGGGGAATTCAAAGACATTCTTTATGTTCCAAACCTTAGGTCTAATCTCTTCTCAATTTACCAAATCACTCACCTTGGAGATGGCAACAAAATTGAGTTCCTTCCTAATTTAGTAATGGTGCGTAATCTCAAAGATGATTCATTGGTTGTAGTGGGTAAAGTCAATCATCACAAAAGGCTTTATTCTTTTTCCCACTTTGTGCCTAAGTCTCCTTCACATGCCTTGTTAACTCAATCTCATTCACAAACCAAATTATGGCATGAGCAGTATGGTCATCTTGCCTTCCGCCATCTTTAGCATCTTTGCTCAAAAAACATGGTCAAAGGTCTACCAATAATCAACTTTTCTAAGAGTGAATGTTCAACATGTTTAGTGGATATGCATCCAGAGGAGAAGTTTGATAAAGGGAAGTCTTCAAGAGCACCTGTTGTTCTTCAGTTGGTTCACATGGTACTAGCAGGTCCTTTTGTAGTCACATCAACTAGCCAGGATTGCTACATACTCACTTTCATTGATGACTATTCACGCTATACATGGGTCTACTTTCTTGATCATAAGAATGAAGTCTTCGATAAGTTTCTAGACTTCAAGAGTCATTTTGAACAACAATCAAGGAAAGCCATCAAAGTTCTTAGGATGGACAATGAAAGTAGATATGTGAACATAAGACTTAAAAACTTTTTCAAACTTTAGGGTATTGATCTTCAGAATCCACCAACATTTAGTTTGCATAAAACAGATGTTGTAATGACCCTTTTTAGGTCATTCATTTTTTGGCTTTCTCTTTGACTATGAATCCTCTATTCTTTGATGCCTCCTCTCCTTGCATGTAGGTTTCCTTTCTTGGCATGTGTGGATTTCTTTCACATCTCTACGTTGAGTATGTTGGCATCCATTGCAGTGTCTTTCTTTATGTGAATGTGGATGCCTTTTGAATCTGATATCCCCTCCCTCATTCAGCATGATTCTTCTCTGAGTCATTACAGAGCCTTGGGACAGTCATGCACATACTTGCAATCATCATGGTAATGGTGAAGACCATTACATGGCTAGCATTATAATAACTCCTAAGCTTATATTTCGAATAAGAACCATCTCCTTCAACATTCAGTAGACATTCAATGCTCTTGGATTTGTGACTAGCAACTTTATTTACGTGGACTTAGTCCCCTCCTTGCTATGATATGGTATCCATATATGTACACGATCAATCAACTTTTCATTTATGTGATATGCCCATCCTTGGACTTCTCCAATCTTATTTTATCTTATCCACATTGTAAGGTGGTTTGGGTATTGATGCAACTCCTTGCCAAAGTCTATTTGTAATGATTTAGTTTATTTGATTCTCTTGTTTACTTTGATTTCTTTACTTGAGTATGTATGCGTTTGTGGATTTGATTGGCAGTGGTGGAAACATTCATGTATCCTCACAACTAACAAAATTTTGCCATTGTTAAGTCTGTCCTTTCTCCATTGTTGATTGGTGTCCCGTTAGTTTCTATTATGTTCCTTGTCCTCCGTATTTGGTCCATGCATCTTCATTGTTATTGCTTCAGTAATTTGTTAGAGATGTAATCAATTCCATCTTTTCCTTATTCCCCCATGAACATATAACATTTGATTGGATTTCTTTATACGTGTTGGTCGGTATTGGCCAATAGTCATGTCCTTACGTGTTAACTAATTTATACTTATGTTAAAATATATATATTTATATGTTATTTAAATATGATGGTTATCATATAAATATATATACTTATATTATTTAATAATTCAATAATGGTATTATCACTTAGAAAATATATCCTTATAATAAAGTATATTTGTAATAATAGGTTTATTATTAATTATATATTTAGTGTAGAATCCATTTATATTGATATAATATTTACTTCTTCATATTTAAAGTAATATGTTATTTATTTTATTATATTTGTATCACAATGATATAATATAATATAATTTTCATAATATACATTATAAAATTGTTATTGTTATTTGATATTATGTATAACTAATATATTTATTTGTCAATTATTATATGTTTCATAGATTATATATATTATATTAAATGTATCAAAATATATGTATTTATCCATTATTATTATTTAAATTCAAAAAAATCTTTTCTATAATTGAGGACATCACAGTCCTCCCGTCTTGAATTTGCTCGTCCTCAAGCAATAAACATTTTCATATTTGTTTCACCTTATATAACGAATTTGACTACTGGATCTATTCAAATTTTTACTTGTAATCTTACTTCATTCTATTCTATAAAAGAGCCACAGATGCAGTATGCATTTGAATGCAAAGTATGAAGACACAACGAAAACATAAAGCATACACATTGAAGCATGAAAACATGAAGTAGACACGATGTAGACACATGATGCATGAAGGCACAAAGCATACATGATGCAGACACATCATACATTCTTTGTTGATTTTCGCAATGAAGTAGAGTAAAAGGAATGAAAAATATACTTCCCCAATACGCCTTTTGATCATGGATCCTGCGACACAAATAATTATTAGCATATAATAGCTCCAAAGAAAAATGAGTCTCATGGTGATTCCTTCCCTTCTTGTTATGATCATCATAAGATGGTAGATTTACGGTGCAGAGGGCACTTGAAACAACTACAAGCAGTTCCCTGGAGGATATCCATCATGTGCTCGAATTTACTCCACCTCTCCCTTCGCCAACTCCCTACCTTAGGATATCATAATGTGGATGAGAGGATGAGTGTTAAATTTAATTTACTTAGCTCATTTGAAAGATTTCTTCTTATAATACACATAAAACTTTCTCTCTCCTTATTACGATAATCTTGAGATGGTAGATTAATGGTGCAAAGGGCGCGCGAAACAAGCTACAAGAAGTTCCCTAGAGGATATCCCTCAGGTGTTCAAATTTACCCCACCTCTCCCTCCACCAACTCCCTATCTTAAGAGATCATAATGTGGATGAGAATATTAATCAAATGAACATAATTATTTGGCTTAGGAATCTTTCTTTCTCCTTATTATGATCATCTTGATATGGTAGATTGATGGTGTAGAGGGTGCGTGAAACAAGCTACAAGTGGCTCCCTAGAGGATATCTGTCAGGTGCTCAAATTTACTCTGCCTCTCCCTCCACCAACTCCCTATCTTAAGAGATCTTAATGTGGATGAGAAATAGAGCCCTATGTTCCTAATGTCATCATGATTCCTTAGGAATGTATCTTAACATATATACATGTATCCATTAATTTGATACCTATCTAATTTTCATGTTTATATATTCACATCTATCATGCAAAGTATAATCTATCATGATCTACATAGACATCATACGATATCCATCATAATAGATAAGTTATTGAAAGATCATCACATTTTAATAACTTCTACAAATACATATGATAACCATTTGGAAGTAATCACTTACATAGGGGATAGGCCCATATAAAGTCACATGATCATAGTCTTCTTTGACAGTGACAAATTTTTAGAGGAACCATCTCAACATGGTTTACTCCTCTTACAATATGATCAGGTTCACTGAAGGTTAACACCCTCAGTATTCTCTTTTTGAATCTTAATCTCCCTCTTTACCTGCAAGAACATTCTTGAAGAAAATATCAAGGCACATAATTCTAATAGAAAGTAAAGAATAGGAGAGAGACTATAATGAATAGATAATACTCAAAGGATAATATATACCCATTTTCACATCAACAAACTTTTATTTAATCCCTTATTTCTTTCAACATTAATATTGTAATTGGAACAATTGTCTATTCATTTATTTCACTATGATAACTAACATTCTACATAACTCTCCAATATAGCCATGGATCATAGGTATTTGAATGTTCACCATTTGTAATACAAAATATGTTAATAGATCATTATAGGCATGATAATAATATAACATACTTACTTACCTTCTATGAAGAGGTCCTTGTTATTTGATTCAAATGCCTTTGCAAATTAATATGAATGATTCTCCATAGCATGTGTTCCAACTTCATTTCACTTAGCTGAACCTTCAGGCACTCCATTTATTGTAGTTTTCACTTTCGCTATTCTATTTTTCCCATGCAGATGATAGTTTATTTTCTTTTTACTTTTTCCTATATTCTTAAAAGATTGTTGCACATCAATTTATCCTCTTACGTTAATAACACTTGTTATTAGACTCCTCTCTTTCTTACCATTCCATATCATTCTTTGAGTGGAAAAATCCATTCCTTTGTAGGCTTTACCTTATCTTGTAAGTAAATGATATAATGAAATACAAATACACATAACATTCTATCTATTTATCGAACAAATATCTTTTATATGATTTTGTAGTCTTGGTCAAACAATGACCAACACTAAGCATCCTCTTGTGCTTGAATCAAATATTTTATAATTTGGCATGATTCCCTATGCTTAGTTAGCAACCATATTCAATCCCTGAGAAAACGTATGAGTCTCTATTCTGTGTGTTGTTCAAACCTCCAAATCTTCTGATTACATATGAGAGAATAGGAGGCTTTGTTTCTTTGTTCTATACACTCATTTGCCAAACATTAGTTGTTTGCATATGAATGGATGTTGTTCTTCATTTCTCTTCTTCCAGTAGAGTAGTGTGGATTATATTGCTAGTTGATCACACTTAGTTTGGGATATGCTCGGAAAATGTCCCAAATTATTACAAAGAGAAAATATCAGTGTGGAAATGGATTACAGAAGTGGACAATATGTATCTTGATTATTGCTAGAAAACTTTAACATGGTAGAGTGGTGGTTTTGAGGTTTGCAATTCAAAGTTGATACTTACATGATCAATATAGCCAAGGAAGGATAATCCTTAGAATCAATTATAAACATACATTTAATTCTGATGCTAAAATGGAGGTCAATGTCCCAGGTGGATACTCTCTTGTTTCTTATAATTGCCATTTTGCCAACTATGTAGTATTCTTTGACATCTATAGACTGATGCCAAACTCCAAAACTTTAGACTTACTACATTAAACTAAGAATTTAACCTGTTTGTTAATTCATCTTGATTGAACTTTACACATCTAAGCATATTTGACTCTAGTAAGCTCTATACGTCGCCTCCTTGCTTTAGCAATAATAACAACTTTGTTCTTTGAAGGAAGCATTTCTTTGTGAAACCCATTTGGAACTGTGTCACACATAGCTTCAATAAGAGCATTTAGATCTGATATGCTTAAAAGATAGGAGGTATCTTTAGTAGGTCTTGAAGAGTCCCCATTCTCAAACCTAGATGGAGATTCAAGTTCATGTTGATGCACAGACACTCCAACATGCAAAGGTTCTTCATATATGGTACTTTTGTGTACCAACAAAATGGTCAGACGAGTTATGTTCATTATTATGCCCTGATAAATCATCAACACAAGCATAAGTTTCTCTACCATGGCTTGAAACCCTGTCAAATGATGTTGGCTGGTAGAAAGCAGCTTTTGCTCTTGTCTTTGATTAAGATGTGCTGCCAAATTTGTATATATATATTTTTAATGTTTTTCCCTTTTCTGCAATGATCAATTTTATAAATTTATTGACTCTCTTTGCCAGTATATTGATTGAAGCAGCCTAGTATTAATATTTCATGTAATATTTATTAACTGGCAACATCAATTTTATGTCATCGTAATTGCTTACTGATTTATGAATTATTAATGTCAACCTCAGAAATATTATATGATAAAGTAATTGCTCACAATCAATCCTTAAACTTAAGGCCCCGCTGGTACAGAGTTTTCAAGTACAAGGTAGTTCTACAAGGATCATATTCACTTCTTTCTTGATTATTCTTCTATGTTGCTATAAGTATACTTACACGTGTTCACTAAGTCTTTCATATTATATCATCGCCTTCCATATTCTTCACTTCTATGATATACAATTCCTCAATTATGCAAGACAGAGTTAAGTTCATCCATATTTCTATTCAAATAACTATATCTATTTCAACTTTGGTACTATTATTCTTCAAATATGTAGTTGCAATTATGATTCTTCTCATGTTTAAAAAAATATTTTTCACAGGGTGGCAAGAAAACCTGCTCTAATACCAATTGTAATGACCCTTTTTAGGTCATTCATTTTTTGGCTTTCTCTTTGACTATGGCTCCTCTATTATTCGATGCCTCCTCTCCTTGCATGTAGGTTTCCTTTCTTGGTGTGTGTGGGTTTCTTTCACATCTCTACGTTGAGTATGTTGGCATCCATTGCAGTGTCTTTCTTTATGTGAATGTGGATGCTTTTTGAATCTGATGTCCCCTCTCTCATTCAACATGGTTCTTCTTTGAGTCGTTACAGAGCCTTGGGAAGTCATGCACATACTTGCAATCATCATGGTAATGGTGAAGACCATTACATGGCTAGCGTTATAATAAATCCTAAGCTTATATTTTGAATAAGAACCATCTTCAACATTCAACAGACATTCAATACTCTTGACTTTGTGACTAGCAACTTTCTTTACGTAGACTTAGTCCCCTCCTTTCTATGATATGGTATCCATATATGTACACGATCAATCAACTATTCATTTATGTGATATGCCCATCCTTGGACTTCTCCAATCTTATTTTATCTTATCCACATTGTAAGATGGTTTGGGTACTAACGCAACTCCTTGCCATAGTCTATTTGTAATGATTCAGTTTATTTAATTCTCTTGTTTACTTCAATTTCTTTATTTGAGTATGTATGAATTTGTGGATTTGATTGGTAGTGGTGGAAACATCCATGTAATCCTCACAACTGACAAAATTTTGCCATTGTTAAGTCCGTTCTTTCTCCATTGCTGATTGGTGTCCCATTAGTTTCTATTATGTTACTTGTCCTCCGTATTTGGTCCATGCATCTTCATTGTTATTGCTTCAGTAATTTGTCAGAGATGTAATCAATTCCATCTTTTCCTTATTCCCCCATGAACATATAACATTTGATTGGATTTATTTATACGTGTTTGTCGGTATTGGCCAATAGTCACATCCTTAGGTGTTAACTAATTTATAGTTATGTTAAAATATATATATTTATATGTTATTTAAATATGATGGTTATCATATATATTTACTTATATTATTTAATAATTCAATAATGGTATTATCACTTAGAAAATATATCCTTATAATAAAGTATATTTGTAATAATAGGTTTATTATTAATTATATATTTAGTGTAGAATCTATTTATATTTATATAATATTTACTTCTTCATATTTAAAGTAATATGTTATTTATTTTATTATATTTGTATCACAATGATATAATATAATATAATTATCATAATATACTTTATAAAATTGTTATTGTTATTTGATATTATGTATAACTAATATATTTATTTGTCAATTATTATATGTTTCATAGATTATATATATTATATTAAATGTATCAAAATATATGTATTTATCCATTATTATTATTTAACTTCAAAAAAATCTTTTCTATAACTGGGGACATCACAGATGTTGTAGCACTGAGGATACAAATTCTTAAGGCAATGAAAAGTTGCATGATAAAAGCCAAGTCTCTAGTGCCACTCACATACTAAACAAGTCTCCTCATAATGCCTTAGATGGGAAGATTCCTTTTGAGGCATGGTGTGGTAGAAAACTAGTTGTGAAACACTTCAATGTCTTTGCTTGTCCAACATGGGTAACAATATCTTCTAGGGAATGCAAGGTACCACCACTTAAGCCTTGTACTTTCATCATATATGAAGACAGTGTTAAGGCATATAGACTTATGGATCTTGGTACTCATGAGATTTTAAGAGGAATTTTCACTTTGAGGAAAGTGCACCCAACTTATCCTCTAATCCTCTCCACACTTCATACATTGTGGAAACTGATAGTGACAATTGTGATAGTGATTCAATAGATTCAAATGTGTGGGGTCCTATTGATAGTTGCAGTCTGACATCACAACATCAACACATTTCAAATGCATACATTTCCACAGTGACAGGTCCAACAGAATAGGGTACACCTTGTCTTCCAGCTCCAGCAATAGCAGATGACTACAGAGCAAATATTTCAGGTTTGTTTGTGGAGTCATACATAGTAGATTTGGGAGACATCATTGATGATATACATCTTCTCTTTGATGATGACAATCCCTCTTTAGTTGTTGCAAGGGCTCACTTTGACCCTCTTGTCCATTCTCTACATGATTAGTCTTCACAGATTGATATGATTATGTATCCTTATGTATAATAGTTGTAGGAGGTCTCTTTATCATTTGAGGAGACAGTTGGTTCTTTGGCATAGGTTCTACATCCATCCTTGCTAGATCTGCACTCCTTTTTAA
Source organism: Cupressus sempervirens (assembly GCA_028749045.1). Taxonomy (NCBI): domain Eukaryota; kingdom Viridiplantae; phylum Streptophyta; class Pinopsida; order Cupressales; family Cupressaceae; genus Cupressus; species Cupressus sempervirens. The sequence goes on along the minus strand of CM053783.1, from coordinate 286,826,050 downwards.
TAATCTTGGAAGGGTCCACCATCACCATCATCACAAGGACAATTGAGTAGGTTTTAGAGACACTATTCATCATGGGGATTCTTTCTACACATAAGGGACACATCTCACTTGTACCTTTTCCATTGTTTCTTCCAAAGGGGAGGGGGAGGACCATCTTGTCTCTCTCCTTCTTCACTCTTACGAGGGGACTCTTTCCTCTTATGGGATTTTTTTCTTCCCATACTTCTCTTTTGTATATACTTAATGTATGTCATAATGAGGAGGGTCTTGATTACTACATCCATCCATACATACATCTTTTTTTTTCATCTCTCTTTTTGGGGGAGGGTTTTTCCCATGAGGTTTTCCCTCTTTCTCTGCTTTATGAGAGATTGCATTGCATTATGTACATGGGTACCTAACATGGCCTAGTAGTTAGGACCCATTTTGTATTTCATCCTAGTTTTTGTGAGCTTAAGTGAATTCCCCTAAGTTGCACTTAAGGGGGGTGTTGGTGTAAATAATTATTCATTATTTACACTTACTTAAGTTTACTTAGGTCAATGCATTATTTTATTATTTCTTAGGTGAGACACTTAGGAGTTTGTGTACTCTTATGAGTTTTCATGTTGACAACACTAGAGTAAGCAACTCTAATTCAACACATGGTGTCTACAATAGTGGAGTTTGCATAATTAACTGAGTTGTCATGTAGACAACACAATTATTTTTACTCATATTTTAGCACATGGTGTCTACAACATAAATTTGTGTGCTACACCTTTGTAGGCTTATCCTCTCATCATCACACTTACTCTTGTGCTTAATGGAGGATAACCCAAACCTGGTGGACATGTGCTTGGTTGTATGACTTATCATGCTACTGATTCCTAGGCATTCTAGAGGCCTTTATATACAGGCACTCCTAGTGTACTTTCACATTGAATTGAATACATATCAATATTTTGATCATACTCTTTTGGTCTACTATTGTGCTTGTGCTTGAGTTCCTTGATCTTGGGTGAATTTTTCCCTAAGGAAAATTCTTACAATAAGACATGTCTTAGATGTCTTATTGGAGAAAAATCGACAAAGAAAGCTAAAGCTAGAAAAGAACTAGATCTAGTTACTAAAATCACTAAAACTAAGGAGAATAATTAGAATAGGATTGAATCAAGCAAGTCTATAGAAGCACCTAAAGAAGTTGAGCAAGTAAATCAACTTGAGAAATGTGATGAACCCAAACAAATAGAGAAAGTTGAACCACTCAAAGAAGTAAGACATGATTTTAGAGGTAGATGTTTTATATGCAATGAAGTTGGTCATATGAAGAGAGATTTCACAGGTAATTCTTTTAAACCTATTACTAATTTCTATTATTATAACTGTCATGGTTTTGGACATAAAGTAGTAGATTGTAAGAAATCAAAGTTTGATTGTAATAATGGCAATAGTAGAATGTTTAGGGATACTAACTCTATAGGTAATTAAAAATGAGAACCCCAAGAAGATCCAATGATAGAGAAGGAAGTAGTAGAACAAGGAGAAATATTGTGTCTTACAAGTGTAATAACTTTGGAATTTTAGAGCACTAGTCACTCAGAATGGACCTAATTAAAGAAGGAGTACACCTCTATGTTAGTTATGCAATAAATTTGGACACATATCAAGATTTTGTAGAATGGATATGAGGAACATCAATAGGAACCTAAACTATAGAAGAAACAACAACATAAATAACAAAAGGAACGACAATAGTAATAACAATAAGAAAGAAGCACTCAAAGAGCATGTTGAAGAATTAAATGAAGTATTTGTGAAGGAAACCAATTCATCAAGTTCACATGTGGTATTGGAATATCAGTAATTCAATGCACTTGATGAGAGTTTGAAATCAACCATTATGTGTGATTTATTTTATTTGAATCAAGCACTTTTTTGTCAAAGATAGAGTATCAGAAAGATGAAATAAAAGTTAGAGAATGAGTTAGAGGTTGTGAAGTTGGCAACAAGATAAGAAGGTAGTAAGAAAGTATAGTTAAGAGCACAAAAATTTTGGAGATCAAATGAGGTTGTACAAATGAAAACAAGTTTACTAGTTAACAAAGAACAACTTTTATGAAATTGGATAGATGCCCGATCAATGTGAATTTCAAATTGAAAATATTTAAGGGATGGGAACAAGATTTTGAGTACCATTTGATCATGTGAATATTTAAGAGGCAATTGAGAGTTATTTGACAATGAAGTAAAGGAAAACTTAAAGTATTCACAATGTGAAGTAAGAAAAGCCCTAGTTAGGAAAATATCAGATATTTTACGAAGTTTCTCAGCTATATTTTTGAAATTATTACATCAGTTAAGATGGAGAACCCTACTGTATGTGATGTAAGTGAGAGGCCAAGGTAAAAGTTTAAGAAACACCTATTTGTGTCAATGGAAGATGATTATTTGGGAGAATTTTTACAAGTCCCACCAAATGTATTGCATATGGAAGATGTTATGGCATATATTCACTGCAAGTTTGATTCCATTGGTGATAATTGTATACACTAATATGTTAGTAAGAAACACTAATCTATTAAGAGAACAACGCATTAACTAACAAAGATTAATATAACATAGATGAGAGACTAAAGAGGAACCCCTAATTAGGAATGTGAGCCAAATGAATGAACTCTCCCAATAGGAATTAGCTCTTTGCTTTGTAGATGAGTCTAAATGAAGGATTGGTATGTATGCTCAAGATACTCAAACTATGCTTCAATGGAGATGGGAAATGGCAAATTGGTAGCTTTTTGAGTTCTCAATTTGGCATTATAAGGGTATGGTTAAGGGATTTGGCTTCTCAAACTAGCATTATAACGTTAACTCAAGGATTGTGATGAAATGGCTTGGGAGGGGATTCAATTTATAGGCTAAGGGCTTGAGGGTTTGAGGGCTAAGATGCAAGGATGGGAAAAAGCTCATGGAGGGCTTAGATTGCATGAGAGGAGAGCACATGCATTGTTCTTCCTTATAGCCAATCAGGGAGTGACACATGTCACAGGGTGAGTGGATGGAGGAAAGGACAAGGATCAGTCAACAAAGGAGGCTCAAGGGATAATATCTTCTTAAAGAACCTTCATTAATGGCTTGTAAGAGCAATGAATGGGATTGTAAGAGTCTTTATGGCCTTGTAAGAGCATTCATGGTTGGGTGGTCGGGATATTTTGGAGGGAGTTGAGATTGTTGACTTTTCTTGGCTTAGGAAAGTCTTAAGCTTACTTAGGGAATGTGACAAGGTTAGGGGGGGATTAGAGGTGATTTAGGATTAGACTAAGCTTGTTAGAGATATGCAAGTGGATGACATTCATGAGGGTGGGTGAGTTAGTGGCTAAGCTTGGTTAGTATGGGTGGATGGGGTGGATTAGGCTAAAAAGGAGGTTTAGGGACAGGCTTAGGGTTAGGATAAATAAAGTTTATTTATCTCATAGGTTTGGTTTGAGGAGATATTTATTAAAGCATTTTTAATAAACATGAGGATTGGTATTTAACCTTAGTTAAATATTTTGAGTTGGGATTAGGGGTAGAAAATGATGGGATTAGCCTTTAATTGAAATTAAAGAAGGATTAGAAGATTTTGGAAGAGGTTAGTGATCTTAAGGAAATTAGCCAAGTTTTGGGCAAAAAATAAATAAATTGTTTATTTTGGGATTTTTGGTCAATTTATTAATTAACTAATTAATAAATAAGGAAATAATGTTTAAATAAGGTTTAAACATTTTTGGGAGGGATTCCTTAATTAAATATTTAAAATTAAGATAAAAGGATTTAATGGCATAAAAATAAATAAATAAATTAAATAAATAATTAATTAATAAATGATGATGTCATCAGGGACTTTTTCAAAAAATAAAAATACTTTATTTTCTAAAAGATTTTAGGTGTCTACAATAATGATATTCAAAAGGATATGGATGTGGTGTGCAACAATGATCTATCATTGAAACCAGGTTTTCAACACTTGGAAGAGATAAATATTATCAAGATGATATTCTACACAGAGTTTGACAATCATGATTGGAGCAAAATAATTCTAAGCACAATCCATGAAGGTATGTTTTGGGTAGGTGGCATCCCTATCATGGTTGATAATGACATGATCCACAAGTTGACTAGACTAAGCAATAAAGGGACTAATCTAATGAATGAAAAGAAAGTGAAGAAATTATTTGAGACCAATTTGAAGAAAAAATAAGATGGTAGGAACATGAGAATTGTTCTCATTAAGGAAGATGATGTAAGAATAATCAACAAGATTATAGGCTACAAGACAAACCATAGTTCAAGACTAAACTTTGTACCTACTGGATTCATCCATGTAGCATATCTTATGACTACAAAGAAGGAATTGATCAATATATGTGAAATTGTGAAGCAAAAATTTCTTGACAACATTGAGAAGTTAAAGAAGACAAAAAACACAATGTTCAGATTTGAATATCTGGTAACTCACTTATTCTTGCAAGTTATCAAAAAATTTCTAGGTTTTCCAGATCATGAAAAGAATGTAGACAAGTGCTCAATGAACTTGATCACTTATCATTATAGAAGACAATCTGAGGTAGGAGTTGTTGAAGACATAACCAAAATGATGAAAAATTTCCAATTTGAGATGAAGTAGAGATTCAGGATCCCTCCATCACTAGTGGAGAAGTACAAATTTGACATATGTTTCATGGTTGAAACTAATGTCACATGAATGGAGGTTGTAGAATTGAGAGATAAGTTCATAGATCCTATGGGATATGAAATGAGTGTAGATCTTATAGAAGCCTATGTGAAGATCATCATGGAGTCTACTAAGGACAAGTAATACCCTAGATGGGGAACTTATGAAGAAAAGATGAAAGAAGTTCATAGTGAACTCTATCGAAAGGAAATTAAGAATACTATAAATAAGAAGATAGAAGCTATCTTGAAGGAATTTGGTATGAAAAGAGAAGAGTTTGATAAGGTTAAAGGGATTGCCTTAGAAATGAAGGCAAGTGGAAAAACAAAGATATTGTCAGCCATGTTGGTGTTATAAAACTACTAAGCAACAAAATGCTCAATACCAAAATGGCATCACTCACATAATCTAAGGATTAGCCAATTCCTATTAACAATTATATGTGCAAAAAATTTGGACCCAACTTCAACTAAACCAACGGTGGTTTTCTACTCTTTAGGCTTTGCAAACTAGGGTGGGTATACCCAAGGATGATTCAAGACTGGGAAACACTGTATGAGAATTATTTTAGTTTCATTATGATTCTCATCTCAAATCCTCAAATACATGCATAATTCTTTAAAATTTGATAAACACATCCCCTATAACAGATCTAGCCAAAATTCTTCTATAGGTTTGCACATGTTCTCAGCAATAGTGGCTAACTAAAGCTAAAACATTCCATGCAAACAAGTACTGGCCAACTTTGAAGATCTTTAGGAAATAAAAGTAAAATTGATTATAATTCTATATTTGAAAACCATTTATGACATATTTCTCTTCCAGATGAATCAATTTGACCAATGCCTAATCCATTAGGGTTCAGAGTCTACTACAAATCCTTAGATCTCATTTGTTGCCTTATGACAAACATTATCAGCAATTCTTATCAGAATTCATCATTCAAAAATCCTTTGTACTACTATAGAAACCTTATCAAATTCATCAAAGCTTTTACTTAATCCATTGAACTAATAGCAGTGATGAACATATATACAACCTAACTGGATTGTATTCAATTGCACAAGCCTTTACTCATACAATATCAAGATAACCAAGTAATCAAAAGGAGACAAAATTAAAAAAGAACTGATATGGGAACCACTCACAATTTGTATTCATTTTCTTTGAAAATTGTATACATTTGTAGTAAACTTAGAATGAACTTAAGAAGAAACACAAAGATCATTCTATATTAATGTATTCTCAGGAAGTAAGAGAGAAAATACATCATAAACTTGCTCAAAACATTGGACCAAAAACAAACTAAGTATATCACCTAGAAACAATAGAAATTGGACCATTCTCTAGTCCTAGAATCTCACTTATATAATGTGAGATGCAACAAGCTTCAGGCTAAGAGAAAATGACAAGTGTCCTTTACAAAATATAATTACATACACCTATCATAAAATGACAAAAATGTGGGTAACATAAGATGTCTAGATCAAATATTCCTTTTGGTGGGTCCGCTTCTGTCACATCCTCTATTGTTGTTGATTTGGCTACTATTCTGATCCCTCTTTGTATGTAACTACCAAATTAGCCAATGATGAAGTTTGTCCTGATGATTGCAAGTTAGTCTCCACCTATGGGTTTTCACCATCTTTATCTTGCATGGTGGGAATAAATTCTACTTTTCCTTCTTCTTTGGTTGTATCAGTGTCATGTGGGCCCGGGTCTACAACTGAAAGTGACTGATCATTCTTGTCTTCTTCTCCCTATTGGCCTTGTATAGTGATATTGTCAATAATTTGGATCTCATCACCCTGCACCTCATCACTGTCAGTTTCTACTTCCTCAAACTGTTCATCAAGAGCTATTTCTGCCATCCACTTGTCAAATAGTGTGTCAACTGGCCAATTGAATTGCAAAATATCACTCTACCTCTTGAGTACATACTCAGCCTCATTATTAATAGCAAAAAATTCTTGTTTTAAAGAATCAAAGAATATTTGGGCCTTCACCATTTCTTCTGTTGTGGTAGCCCACCATGCATGCCCTATTTCATTTATAATTCTATTCATCCTTAAACAAAAAATATCATTAAGTTCCTGTGCCCATTCATCTTTGTTTTTCAAATTATTTCTTTTATCTAGGGCACGAGGAAACAAATTGAATTTTTGGCTCTTGTACTTGTTCAAGTAGCCTACTATTATTCTCTGTATATGAATCCTTTTATTGTCAAAATTAGCAAGAATAGAAACAATGTCAAAGGATTTTTCAATTTGATCATAAGAATTCTTTATGACAAAGAAACACAAAAATGTCATTTCTTTCTCCCTTCTCACCCATTTATTCACTATCGGCTTTAAGGCCTCATCATTGGCTTTCAACTCCTCCCAAATACTGATCACCCTAGCCGACTAATCATGAATTAGTGACTATTCAACTTTGTGCCCCAAATATGTGAGAGATTTTCTTAATTTATCTTCATATTTTGACTCCAACTCTACATGTAAGGCCCATAGTTTACCCTTTTCTTCTTCAAAATCCTTAGTAGTGTAGTATTGTGGCCTTTGGGGTGTATTTGGTATTTCTATGAGGGGGTTGGATTTGAAAGGTTCAATTGGGGGGTGAGGGTATGTTATTCTTGGTGCTGCTACCCTACCCATTAGCTTGTTCTCAAGCTCGATTCTCCTCTTTACCTCTTTATTGTAGGCATCTACAACTGTCTCATACTTGCTTTGTAGCTCAATTATTTCCTTTTCCTCCCTCTCTGCAGTAGCCAAGGAAAATTGAGAGTAATCTACATTCATGTGAGCTACCTGTACATGTGAGGTATCGACAACTCTCCTCACAATGATACTCCCTGTTAGTCCTGAATCATCAGGCTATGATGGAGCAGCCCTAGACCCTCTTCTTAATGACCACATGACAAGAGCAGCTTGGTCATTACTAAATGCAGTTCCCAAGAACTCCTTTTTATTTGGATCTTGCAATCCCAAATTATTTGACACATAATTAAAAATCAAGAAATCAGCAATGTCCCAATCGGGAAATAATAAAATATTTGTAGCCTTTACCGTATATCTCCCTTCTTCAAGGGTTATATTCTAGAACTCTTGAATCATTTGTTCCTTTATTTGATTTTGGATGGAGGCTTTATCCATCTCTAGATGCTCTATTTTCATATTCTTACATCTTTCCTCAAAAATGTGCATGTTTGCCCTCCAAGAAAATTGATGGAAAGCCCTAGACTTTACAAAAATATCATCAGACAAAAATTGTTGATTGGCTTGCTCCAAAATAGGATCCAATTCCCTTCCCCTGAGATCTACTACAGTCAACTCAAAACTTGGCACAGGAGGCTCCTAAGGGTTCCCTTCATCAATCTCTGCTTGGGTAACAAAAATTCCCCCTTGTGATCCAATTTGTTCAATTTGCTCATCAACGAGCTTCCCCCCCTCAATTCTCATGGGGGTTTGGGAAGGTGAGTAACTCTCATCATGTGGTTCCTCTTCCCTTATTATCTTCCTCCTCTTAGGAGAAGGTTCAGGAGGCCTTTCTTCAAAAATAGCACTAGTAGATTCAACTATCTATTTTCCTTTATCCTGATGGGGACATGACCCAAGCACAGAATGTATACAACATAAAAGGGGAAATTATATTAACTGAGAAAATAAGCTAGTACAAAAGTACAGGGAAAATAAACTTCAAAACATGCCCTAAGGGCTTACAATAGCATAAATCTGGAGATAATTTCTCCTTTTAGTACCTCCTCTCAAACTCCACTCCCAACTGCCTTTTACAATGCCAGAAATCTCCTCAAAGAGACCTCGGAGGGTTAAGGACTAGGAGTACATTCTAGAAAGTGCTAGTAGGCATCCATCGACCAAATAGAAGGTTCCAGAAGCTGCATTAGAAGTTGATGCAAATCTAGAAGAATCCAAAAACAGTAACCGAACTTCCGAGAGGCATAACTTTTGAACCGTAGCTCCAATTGACGAACAGTTTACATTTTTGAAAAGCTCTCGAAGCACTCTATAGCCCTATGAACTAGCTTTGCTTGTCCCCCATTTTTTGGCCCTTTTCGAGGTCATTTAATGCCCCTAACCTGACTTTGAAGCATTCTTAGGAGGTCTCCAAAACTCGAAAAACTGCAATAGCTTTCAAACTGTGGGGCCTTTTGACCTAATTCTTTTTCTAGAATGCTCTAAATTAAAATTACATTCATCTGGCCAATTCACACCTTCTAGTTCACCAAAATGATGGCCTAATTATATGCTCCTATTTTTTCAAGATTTTCTAGCACACTGATAGTGGAGCTATGAGAGTTGGAACCTTTATTTGACCCAAATGGGTGTCCAAAAATGAAAACACATAAAATAGAAACTAAGTCTAAGTACATTTTTTTGGGTGACACAAGATTTCTCTTATACCTCTGGATGCTCCTACATCAGACACCCAGGGCAGATTGAAAATGTTAGATTATGGTGACTGATCAAGAGAGTACTGTACATACTTCATAAATAGTGGGGTTCGGGGCATCGGCCCAAAATTTTTTTTTTTGGGAAGTCGCCGACATATTATGGCCAACATATGGCCGACATGTTATAACCCTAAAGTGTTTTAATACTTGTGTATAAAAAGGGCTTAGGGTTGGGTATTTGATATATAATGTTGTGATACAAAATTGGTTCTTGCGGCGGTATTGAGCTGTAAGGGATTACAGATTGTAATCAGGTTGTAATCACTGGATTGTAATAAGATCGGACTTGCTATTTGGTGGATGTAGCCCAGGGATTGGGTGAACCACGTTAAATCTTGGTGCCTTATGTTCATTTTTGTGTGTTCTATTATTTTCTGTTATTGGTTATATTTGCATGTAGTTTTTATTTCTGTCTGTGGTTTATCCTAACAGAAAAGTGACCCTGTCACTTTATGAATGGTAGAGGAAATCCCAAATGGGAAACCTCAGCTACTGATATCCAAGTTGAGTCCTCGATCGGTCGTCCTTTCCATTTGACCAAATATTCTTCATACTGCTTGTTTCTGGTACTCCTACCCACACGATGATCTAGAATGTCTTCTATCTCCTCCTTAGAAGCAGGAATTGGACATGGCTCTAACACCAGCTCCTCATCTGCACCATCATCATGATAGTCTATTAAATCTGCAATGTTGAAAATTGGAGAAATGTGAATACCATCTGGCAGCTCCACCTCATATGTATTTCCTGAGTCATGTTTCTTCAAAATTTTGCAGGGGCCAAATTTCTTCATTTTCAGCTTGTTGTAAGTACCAGCTGAAAATCTTTCTTTTCGTAAGTGCACCATGACTAGATCCCCTACTTGGAATTCCTTATGTCTTCTCCTTTGATCAACCCTAGATTTATACTCTTGATTCATCTTGGTAATGTGTGCCTGAACCTCCTCATGTAGAGGCTTGATATGTTCAACAAATTCTTCCACTTCAGCACTTGTCCTCTCCCCTTGCTCTATCTTCCTTAATTCTGGTGCAATCCTTGGGCTATTCCCATATACAATTTGGAATGGTGATTTTCCAGTACTCCTATTTATAGAGTTATTGTAAGCAAACTCCACTTGTGGTAGAATCAAATCCCATCCCTTGGGCTTATCCCCAACTAAACATCTCAGCAAATTGCCCAGACTTCTATTTACCACTTCTGTTTGGCCGTCAGTCCACGGGTGATGCATGGAACTGAATTTTAGGTTTGTTCTCAACTTCTTCCACAATGTCCTCCAGAAATACCCCACAAATTTAGTATCTCTGTCAGAAACTATACTCCTTGGAAGACCATGTAGTCTTACCACCTCTTTGAAAAACAAGTCTGCAATATGGACAACATCATGAGTTTTGTGGCATGGAATGAAATGTGCCATTTTGGAGAACCTATCAACCACCACGAATATTGAGTCATTACCCCTTTGTGTCCTTGGCAATCCAAGAACAAAATCCATACTTATGTCCTCCCATGGCCTTGATGGAACAGGCAATGGCCGATATAGGCCAGTATTGTGACTAAACCCCTTGGCAACTTGACAAACCTGGAAACTCTGTACAAACTTCTTCACATCTTGTGAAATTTGAGGCCAAAAATAACGCTCTCTCAGAATGGCAATGGTCTTATCTCGACCAAAATGTCCTGCCATCCCTCCATTGTGTTTCTCCTTAATCATATTTTCCCTCATGGAACTCCTTGGAATGCACAATTGACTACCCTTGAACAACATGCCATCCTGAATCAAATAGTCTAACCAATTGGTTCTATCTACAGCAATAGGCTCTTTACAAGCTTTCCATGCTTCAACAAAATCAGGATCCTCGGGGTACAAATTCTTGAGTTCATCAAACCCAACTACTTCAACCTGCATTACTGTAAGCAACAAATGTCTCCTACTTAGTGCATCTGTAACCCTGTTAGATTTTCCACTTCTATGCTTCAACACAAATGTATAACTCTGCAAGAACTCTACCCACTTCATATGCCTCTGATTCAATTTACCTTGGCTATTTAGGTACTTTTATGCCTAATGATTAGTATACAAAAAAAAATCTTTTGGCAATAAATAATGCCTCCATTTCTTTAAGGCCTGAACTATTGCATAGAACTCTTAATCATAAACAAAATACTTCTTCTTTGCATCATTCAATTTTTCACTAAAATATGCAATAGGCTTACCTTTTTGGCTTAATACAGCCCCAATAGCGTTGCCACTAGCATCACAATCCACCTCGAACACTTTTCTAAAATCTAGAAGTGCCAACACAAGCTGTTCTGTCACCTTCTTCTTCAACAATTCAAAACTTCTCGCAGCTGCTGCAGTCCATTTGAACTCTTTTCTATCCCCTCTTATTGTATCAGTTAGGGGTGCACATATGGCACTGAAATTCTTAATAAACTTCCTGTAGAAACTAACCAGACCATGAAATGATCTTACCTCAGTAGCAGACCTTGGAGTAGGCCATTCCAAGATGGCTTTTATCTTCTCTGGATCCATTTTGAGACCTTCAGGTGATATAACAAACCCCAAATAGACTAACTCCCTTTTTGCAAAGATACACTTCTTTATATTAATTAATAGTTTCTCTTCCCTTAGCCTTTCAAGGACACTATGAATATGCAGTAAATGTTCTTCCAGAGTCTTTCTGGAAATTAAAATATCATCCAAATAAACAATAACAAATTTTCCCAAGAACTTCTTAAGTACCTCATTCATGAGCCGCATGGAGGTGCTTGGGGCGTTCGTCAATCCAAAGGGCATGACTAACCACTCATAAAGATACTCCTTGGTCTTGAAGGCTATTTTCCACTCATCTCCTTCTCGAATCTGTATCTGATGATAGCCACTCTTGAGATCTATCTTTGTGAAGTACTGAGCTCCACTCAAGCAGTCCATAAGGTCATCCATCCTTGGCAAAGGAAACCGGTACTTGTTGTTTATCCTATTTATAGCTTGAGAATCTGTACACATCCTCCACTCTCCATCCTTCTTTGGTGCGAGTACTGTAGGTACTGCACACAGACTCAGGCTCTCTTGAATCAAGCCCTTCCTCAACAGCTCCTGAACCTATCTATTTAGCTCCTCTGTTTTAGTAGGAATCATCCTGTGAGTAGCCTTGTTAGGCAAACTAGCTCCTGCAATCAGATCTATTTGATGACTGATTTGCCTTACTGGTGGCAATCCATCTAGAACATTATCAGATAAAATATCTCTAAACTCCCCTAGTAAATCTGAAACTTCAAGTGGTATTTCACTACTACCTTCTTTATCTTTCCTAGGAATCAAAGCATAGCACATATGCTAATGTTTCATGCCATCTAAAAACTTCCTTTCATCAACAAGACAAATCCTAGCACTGCTACATACCTTTTCACCTTCCTTTTTCATGGGCTTCAATTTGTGGTGAACTCCATCCTTTGTCAGAGAGTATGTGTTTGCATGTCCATCATGTACTGCATGTCTATAAAACTGCCATGGTCTACCCAACAATAGATGGCAAACATCCATCGAAATAACATCACAGAGAACTTCATCATGGTAACTCCCAATTTTGAATTTCACTAAACATTGTTCACTTACTAGGACCTTATGATCATCTTTTACCCAAGCAATCCGATAGGGTTGGGGATATTTCTCCCTCTTGAGCTTCAGCTTAGAGACCATCTCTTCTGATACCAAGTTATCAGTGCTACCACCATCAATGATCACGTCACAACATTTATCCTCACACTTGCATTTGGTATGGAACAAACTCCTCCATTGTCCTAGTTCAATCTCACCACTTAGTAGGACTTTTTCATTTACCAAGGTCTCTCCTCTTTCTGCATCCTCTGAATGTGATGATTGTGCATCCTCATCCACATGAGCAACCCTAGCTTGGCCCTCAGCTCTCCTATCTGTCCTTCCTTGTCGTTGAGGGCATTCAAAGGCACGATGACCTTCTTCATTGCAATGGAAATAGGTACCACGAAAGCCTCCTCTTCCTTGTCCATGTCCTCTACCTCTTCCTCTCTGATTTCCAAAGTCTTGATCATGGGAGCGGTTGAAACCCTCATTCCGCTGGTTCCTGCTAGTACCCACATCTTCATTTTTCTTTTGGGTTTCATTGCAGCCTCTAGATGATCTACCACTTCTCCTTCCTCCTTGACCGTGCCCTCTTTGTCTTCCTTCAAACCTTTTATTTAGCTTCTCTTCAACTCGTAGGGCAAACTGGTATGCCTCTTCAACGCTGGTCATTCTTACCAGACTTAATTCCTCCTGGATGCTAGGTCGCAACCCACTGATATAACAAGAAACCTTCTCCTTATTTGCTTCTGCATGCCCTACTCTAATCAAGAGTTGGTAAAACTCCTCTATATATTCTTGGACTGATCTTCTTGCTTTCTTTAACCCATGTATCTTCTTAAACAAATCAAGCTCGTAGTCCATAGGAATGAACTGCTTCTTCAATTTGTCCACCATGCGATCCCATCTTGTGATCTTCTCCTTTCCTCTTCTATTTCTTTCCAATTGGACCTCTTTCCACCATATTTATGCATGGCCTTTCAGTTTTTCCTTTGCAAACTTAACCCTATCTGGGTCCCTGATATCCTCATACTCAAAGTATTCTTCCAGTTCATTGATCCAATCGATCAACTCATCTGGTTTCAGATTTCCTGAAAATACACCCACTTCAATTGTAGGTCTTTTCCCAAACTTAGTAATGGCCCTAAAAAGCCTTTCCTCTACATGATTCAGAACTTCCCCGTCAAATTCCCCTTCTGGTCCAATTTCATCTTCTTCGTTGTCATCTTCACTTTCATCACCTACGGCCACAATTGTTCCTCTACGGAGCTCCTCCTGCAATGCTTGTACCTACCTTTGGAGGGCTCTAACCTCCTTAGGATTAATAGCTCTGGCCCTTTTGCCATGCTCTCTTCATGGAGGCATCTTCTTAATTCAAACCCACAACCACACAGTCCTGGTGCAAACTGCCTCACAGTCGGCACTCTATCTACACACTCAGGAAAACTAGCTCTGATACCACTTGATGGGGACACAACCCAAGCACAGAATGGATACAACAGAAAAGGGGAAATTATATTAACTGAGCAAATAAGCTAGTACAACTATATAGGGAAAATAAACTTCAAAACATGCCCTAAGGGCTTACAATAGCATAAATCTGGAGATAATTGCTCCTTTCAGTACCTCCTCTCAAACTCCACTCCCAACTACCTTTTATAATGCCAGAAATCTCCTTAAATAGACCCCGGAGGGTTAAGGGCTAGGAGTACATTCTAGAAAGTGCTAGTAGGCATCCATCGACCAAATAGAAGGTTCCAAAAGCTGCGTTAGAAGTTGATGCAAATCTAGAAGAATCCAGAAATGGTAACCAAACTTTCGAGAGGCATAACTTTTGAATCGGAGCTCTGATTGACGAACTGTTTACATTTCCAAAAAGCTCTCAAAGTGCTCTATAGCCTTATGGACTAGCTTTGCTCATCCCCCATTTTTCATCCCTTTTTGAAGTCATTTAATGCCCCTAACCTGACTTTGAAGCATTCTTAGGAGGTCTCCAAAACCTAAAAAACTGTAATAACTTTTAAACTGTGGGGCCTTTTGACCTAATTCTTTTTTTGGAATGCTCTAAATTAAAATTACATTCATCTAGCCAATTCAAACCTTCTAGTTCACCAAAATGATGTCCCAATTACATGCTCCTATTTTTTCAAGATTTTCTAGCACACTGATAGTGGAACTGTGAGAGTTGGAACCTTTATTTGACCCAAATGGGTGTCCAAAAATGAAAACACATGAAACAAAAACTAAGTCTAAGTACAATTTTTTGGGTGACACAGGATTGCCCTTATACCTCTGGATGCTCCTGCATCATATCCACAATGGGCCTTTGATCCTGAATGATAGTATATCTAGACCTCCTTTGAATAACTAGTGGGCCTGCCCCTATATTGGGAGTGAAACCCAATCTTCTCATTATTTCCTTGGCCTTATCTAGAAAAGAATCAATGAAATGTTGTTTCTTCTCATTCATTACCTCCATTATCTCAGGGAATGTACTCATAAGCTTATTTATTTTATCTGCAATAGTTACAACATTACTAAGAGGGCTGTAATCTTTGTCAAAACAATTAATGAAACTCAAAACTTTTGAATAGACTCTCCATTTTTCTTTCTTGGTTTCTTGCTCTTGCAAAGAGTACTCATTCCTTATTACATCTTCAAGGAAATAAAATTCATGCTCAACTGGATGGAGCCTGATCCTATGCCTAAGAGCTAAATTAAAGAAACATTTTGCATCACAAAAATGAGGGTGACATACTACCATTTTATACTGATCCAAAAATTTGTAGAGGAAGACCTACCCTTCCTTGGTTATTACAAACTAGTGGGCTACTGTTCAAGTAGGAAAAATTGATCCTATTCCCCTTTTGTGCAAAAAGGCTTCTTCTACTCCTCCCAAATGCCACAAGAATTTAGCTACTCCTACCTTTAAGGGTACCTGGTAAGGTAGTACATGGGGTGTTCCCTTGAATCCATAAATTTTGATAACAATTGAAACTAAATATGGGATGATAACTCCCCAATTATGTGAAACCTTCAGATTATGGGTTTGTCCATAGGCCTAACAAGGTGCATTAGTGCCTTAAGAATCCTAAGATTGTCCCTTAATATGAGGCACCTCAGTTTGGAGGCAGTCTATCAAATCTAACACAACTAGCATTTTCTGCTTTCCCATTCATATCTGCACTCCATAATTGAACTGGCAGTGCTTCCCCCTCTTGTTCTCTGTTCAAAACCATTTCTTTACCAAAGTATGTAGACCCCTTAAATAGAAACATGTGCATCAATAGGGAGTATTGTCCCCAAACCTTCTCCACCTTGCCCTTAGCAATCCCAACCAATCCACTGGGAATCTCATTGGCCAAGTAAGAAGCAAAATCAAAAATTATTTCCATGCCAAAAGAGGAGATTTGGGTAATCATATACATGAAACTCACAGGGATAAAATCTTGTTCACCCTCTCCAAAAACTCTACACAGGGTCCTATACATCTCTATTACCTTGGCATTGAAGCATGCTTTCTTGAAAGGTTCTTTAGAGGATGATGTTATTGCTGGTAGGGTTCCAATTCTGCCAATGTGGGCCTTCAGTGCACCTTGTCTAACTATATCCTTCTTTGACATATATTCCTTTTCTAAATCTGTCAAATTAATGGGCACATGATACCTAGTGAGAGGTGCCAAATGGAAAACTTCCCTAATCTCTTCTGGATTGATGGTGATTAGAATTTCACCATCTACTCTTCTCACTACCCTAGTGGCTTGATCATAACTTTTTGCCACAGACTCAAGGAGATCATAATCCATAAACACACTAGGAACAACTAGCTTTCCCAGGTCAAAATTTCATATATTGGCATGTGGGGCAAACAATTTCCTTTGTGCAAACCATTTCTTGAACAAATTTAAACTAGTTTGCAAGGTTTGAGCATTCTGGACCCAATTACCCTTATCATACAATCCATCAGCTATCCTCAACCTATGGTTTAATGAGGTCAACTTTTTAACTTGCACTATCTCTATAGTAGACTCAGGAAGCAACTCAAGCAAATCATCATGTACATTTCTATCCAAATAATTTACTTGACCTGAAAACTCCTTCTTCAGAGGCATCTTTGATTATGCTTTATAGAACTAAAATACTTATAGAGATTACAGTAGGATTACTTGAATTCTGTCCTCATTTTCCTCTATATTTCTACAAATTTTTCGTAAACAAACTGCTTCACAATCTTGCTGAACTTCAGCACGATTTTCTTCAGTAATTGCTTCTACTAAGGAAAAGCTCAAAATCTTTGTTTGTGTAAGGTGAAGTTGATAAAATCTTCTATATTATACTCTATTTTTCCTCACATGCAAAGCTTTCATGTCTAATTAATACACAAAGTGGCACCACCTTCTATGTTTAAATCTACACCATCAATCTTTAAAAATCCTACGATCATGGGATATGGAGAAAGAGAACCTGGCATTGCACTTGACAAGTTGGCTAGTCAATCCAATGAAAAATGCCCACGTACACAGTTCCTTCCTTGATGGCACTTCTATCTGGACCCACTAGCGACTGAGGACAAGTGTCAATAGGTCACTACTTCGCTATACATAAAGAACGAGCACCTTTTCATAGCAAAGTAGCGACAACCATTGATTCAAACTTGATCTTGTGGATGATAGGTTACTACATTGCTTACAAGAACAATGGTGGGCCCTATATTCACTACCTCACTATAAATATCCTTCGAGAAACTCTTCATGGCAAGATAGTGACGACTGTTGATCTGAGATCAAATCAAAGGTAAAGAAATTGCACAAAGTACCCTGAAAGGTGGTGGGTCCCATATTCACTATCTCGCATAGATTAAACAACTTGCAATTTTTCATAGCGAGATAGCGAGGACTATTGATTCTAGTTTGATCTAATGATCAGGATCCCTTATACACTTTATGAATGGGGCGTGGGTCCAGGGCATTGATGACGTAAGAAATTCTGCACTACTGGCACCCAACAAGACCTTACTTTTAATCCTAGTCACCCATCCATGTTACTTGAGGTCCCATCAGTTATTGATTTTATGGCACCTCACTACTTCGCTAACTGCCAAATGTCAAACTTTTTTGATAGCGAGGAAGCGAGCTCTAGCAACTTTAATAAAACTTGATGTTGGAAGAAATACATCCCATCAAATCACCATCGCCCCTACTAATTGTTTTTGACAATTGCAATTATTACTCGTCATGCCACCTGGACAAACCACGGTTTTTGAGAAACTTGGAGGCCACTGTGTCTTTGATTTCATGGCACCTTGCTACTTCACTAATGACAAGATGCTTAGTTTTTTTGATAGCAAGGTAGCGAGGCATCAAAATGACCTTTATTTTGGCATTGACTTCCAGTTTCTTCTACTAAGTTCCTTTTCCTATTCTGCCAGTACTTGCAAGGTGTACGTGATTGAAAAGTTAGCTAGAAAAAAAATCTCTGACCATCGTATCTTCATTTTATGGTCCCATTTTATAAACTTTTTGGTACTTTCTACCTCACTATGTATAAAAAGTGCTCATGTTTTTATAGCGAGGTAATGACAATGGTAGATCTATTCAAATCAGACGGTGAAGAACCTGAGAGGAAAGGTAACTTGAGGGCGCAAAAAAATAAAAAGAAAACATAATATTTGCCCAAGTTCCTTTTTCAAATATTTCATGCCTAAATTTTTTTAAAATGGAATGAGACATAGGGTTTTAACAAAAAATTTGAAAAGCTAACAAATGGAAGATTTAGCTTGAAACCCTATTCACCATTAATGGATTCCAATCTGAAATTTTATACCTGGACAAAGGAATTTTTTCATGCAAAAATTTAGACCAAGAAGCCACACCCCTTGAAATGGAAGGGCCCTCTGAAGATGTAATAGTACTAGGATTTATTTCTTAGATACCTATCATCCCCTATACTATAGTATCTCAAGTGCAACCCTTTGTTGCACATTGGGTCAAGAAGCCTGATGAAAAGGAAGTCACAATTATTGATGTCAAATTAGTTAGTCCTCAAAGGAAATTAGAAATACTAGCAAAAGTGAAATAAGAGGTTGAGTCACCTAGAAAGAAAAGAACTAATCAATTATCAAGTAGACCAATCAAGAGGAGGAAGACATTACAAATGGTTTAATTAGACGAGTCTGATGAATCTAAAGATGAAAAGGAGGACAGACCAACAAAACAAGTAGTTGGAGAAGGATGGCCATTGGGAAGAATCCCTACAAGATAAAGGTATAGAATTTGAATATGCAAATCATTAATGATAATAGTTTTGTTCAATTAAACAATTATTATAGTCTACATAGTAACATGTATAGACTACAATTAGAGAATTTTGTAGTTAGGAATATGATTTTGAAGAATAAAAGGTTTGAAGATATATAGAAGAATACTCCATGAGATCTGTATAATAGATTGGTAAATAGCAGATGAAGAGTCATTGAAGAGGACAAGAAAATTAGAGAAAACTTGATAAAGAAGCTTCACAAAGTTAATACCGATGATGACATGAATGGAATAATGAAGGGAATTAAGCTCTTGTTGAGAAACAAAAGAAGAGTTATTCTCTTGATGCGAGTAAACTGTAAAGAAGTTAATAAGGAGACATAGGAAGCAATTATTGAGTATATAACTTCTATACCTAAGATTATAGAGTAGGGTGCAAAGTTAGGGGGAGAAATCCCTATGTCTATTGAGCAGAGTGTACTCAAAACATGTGGAATAGGATTCAAGGATACTAAGAACGTAGACTTGTCTTCATAGATATATATTGGGACTGACACCATGCAAGTTGGTGCCACAAAGGCAATAATAAATATTGTAGAATATCCTTTTAAGGATTTTGGGTCAAACATTTTTGGCAATATTATTGATTACTCTAGCTCTGATGAGGAAGAGGAGAAAAGAGAGACTAAAGCAAAAGAGACAAAGAGAAAAGAAAAAGAAAGAAATAAAAAGAAAATAGGAGAAAATAAAAAGGTGGAAAAGGAAGAAGAAGAGAAAAAGAAGAATGAAGAGAAGAAAAAGAGAGAAGAAGAAGAAAATAAAAAGAAGGAAGAAGAAGAAAAGAAGAGGAGAGAAGAGGAAGAAAATAAAAGGAAGGAAGGAGAAGAGAAGAAGAGGAGAGAAGAGAAAGAAAAGGAGGAAGAAGAAAAAAAAGAAAAGGAAGGAAAAAGAGGGAGAAATAAAAAAAAAAGAAGAAAAGAAGAAAGAACATGAAGGAAGGAAGAAGAAAGAAAAAAGAAGAGGAGGATGAGAAGGCAAGTATACCTAGCACTTTTCTCACCCTTTCGTATCTAACAAGGTCAGATGATGATGATCAAACAAAATTGATATCATCCATAAGCAAGATTAATAGCAAGAATAAGCAGATAAAGAGTTTGTAGAAAAATCTTATGGATGTAACTGGAAAGTTATAAGGAACATTGAAACTGAAGTCACTAGATCATAATCTAGAGAATAGAGCCAAGGCTATGATTCAAGCATTAGATTTTGAATTCACAAATCTTAT
Organism: Cupressus sempervirens; assembly: GCA_028749045.1. Taxonomy (NCBI): domain Eukaryota; kingdom Viridiplantae; phylum Streptophyta; class Pinopsida; order Cupressales; family Cupressaceae; genus Cupressus; species Cupressus sempervirens. Next base: position 286,805,743 of record CM053783.1, on the reverse strand, counting down.
CAGAGGTAGCAACAACTCAAGCTTAAGCTAAACATGATGCATAGATGTTTGGCACTATGTGTCAAAATATCAAAAATGATTTGGCAGCTCTTGATGCTTGCATCAAGGAATTAAGAAGGTGCAAATTTGAAGGTAAGACCTTGTATGATAAATTTTCCATGTCTTTCAGTTATACCAAAGACATTGATGAGGATCTTAAGAAGTGTGATGAAGTGAAAGCACTAACAAATAAGGTAAGTCAACCTGGTTTAAAGATTAAAGGAATTGAGACACAAGTTAGTAAGACTTATGATGAAATAAGTCTGTTGGAACACAACAAGGAAAGGATCACAAAGAGGTTCTCTTTTATGAGAGAACACTTATCTGTGAAGTTAATCTTAATTGAGCATCAATTAGAAGAATATCTATTAGCAAAGGCATCTTTTGATAACTTCCTTTACTCAGACTTGAATGCGGTGGAGATTTCATCTTATGGATTATGTGCTCTCCTTAGTATATTAGGAGTAAAAGATTCATGGGATAAGAACATGAAGAGTTTGGAAGTCAACTTTGTAGACTACATTTCTTGCTTATCGACCTAGAGAAGAGGTAATGAACCAAATTTTTGACATGTATAAAGTTTTGACACCTTATTCTTTGATGTCAAAGGGGGAGAAGTACATAGGAAAATTGTATTGAATATAATGTAAAGGAAATTAATACTAAGGGAGAGTGTTATTGTATTGTATTGTATTAAGAGATATAAGGAAATATGGTTATATATGTAATGATCCACAATTTTTGTAATTTTGAAATTTTGTAAAGTTTTGAAGGAAAAATTTTGAAAAAGTTTTTGAGTAACATTTTGGGACTTAGCCAATTTTCCCATATATTTCCATTAATGCCAAAGGGGGAGATTTTTGACAATATGGATAAGTAGGACGAGTAAGAGTTTTCATTTATGGTAACACATGATTCTAGAATGAACAATTGAAGATTCTATGGTTAGAGACAAACAAATGTCTAAGTGTTGGATAGTTTTAATATCAATATAGAGATAGTTTTTGATATTGCAAAGTCTATAGAGACATTTGACATGTGCACAGTTAGGTATGGATAATACAGATAGTAATGATGACATGGTCAAGAGTGCAAATCAATATGGGTAGTACAGAGCAAGTTAGAGGGTAATCACCAGTAAAGGCAGTAAGTAAAGCAGAATAAAGTATAAAAAAATAAAGTTAATTATGGGTTGATGAATTATTTTGGGAATAAAATAATTTCCTAACTAATTAGGGATGACATCCTAGATGTTAACCCTAAGTTAGCATGAGCTAATTTTGTATTTAACCAATGTGTGAAAGCATCAAAGTTGATTGGATGGAGTTTTGTAAAAAGAAAAGATATAATTAAGAAATGATTACTTGTGAAGTATGTGTTGAAAATGTGAACTATGTATGTATGCAATATGAAAATTTATATGAAGGCTATGTGATGTGAGTTCTAATGAAAGATCAGACACATGTGAAGTACACCAGTCAACAGTAAAGAGGTTTTTGTATCTATATCTTTTAGAGAAATACTATATTATATAATTACATGCTATGGAAATGGGATCTTCTTGCATACATTTGTAATTGTATTACCAAATCCTACTAGGGTTGAAGAAAATCCTAACGGGTTTGAGGATTTTAACAGGGCCTATTCCTCTAGCAAGGATTGAGACACTGTATGTATTTCATAGACTCCTAATAGGGTCAATATCCTTAACAAGATTCTTTTGTATAGTGGATCATTCTATGGGTGCCATCTCTACTAGGATTTTACCTTGGTTAGGGTTTCCCTTGTTAAAAAAATAGTGTTATCAGTTCTCTTTGTGTATGGATTTATTTACTGTTCAACAATATTGGTTTACTTTCATATGCATATGTTATAAAGTAATTAACAGTATCTAGTATCTAGTTTTTGGAAAAAGTTTGTAGAATACTGATTTTCCTCCCCTCTCAGTATTATCTATTTCTAAAAAGGACAATATAAAATTATGCACACTTAAAGGTAGCACCAAACATGTGTTAGGATTTGATTCCTAACTATGCAAGACACTACGTAATAAAAGGAAACTGATTAATCAAAACAACATGCTTTGCTTGATGAAAAACAATAGAAAATAGAGACTGCAAACAATAGCACCAAAATCAAGAAATAAGGAATATTAGAACTTGCACACTTATGATAAAGAGCTAGGATAGGTCCTTGGCATGATGAAAATTGTACACAAGATGAAAAAAAGCAACAATGGTTACTTTTACAAACAAGATACTCATAAATAAAACAAGAAATATTTTTTGGTTAATGCAAGATTACTCAAAGTCCCAAGATGCTCTTCTATTAGACACTTGGGGTTAATAAAGAACTGATGCACACATAAGGTATGAATAATTTTCTAACCTAAATCATAAAGATCAATCTCAACTTCTACAATCCATGCATTATCCTCAATGGGTTTGTCTCTTCACTAAACTAGGTATTCCATGTAGTCTCTTCCTCTGATGCTTTTACTTATTCTGCTATTCAAAATCCTTTCAATGGTATTTGTCTTCTTCTTAGGATAATCCAAGTTATTTTTTAACTCATAATATAATGCAAAATACTTGAAGATATTTGCAATGTTGAAGATAGGTGAAATATCTATGTCTTTTGGCAATTCAATTTCAAAAGCATTTCCACTATCAAAATTTATTAGAACCTTACAAGGACCAAACTTCTTCATTTTTAGCTTACTATAGGTACCAACCAAAATTTTTTTCTTCTACAAGTGAATCATAACCTCATCACCACCTTTGAAAGATTTATGTCTCTTCCTTTTTATCAACTTTTTGTTTGTATTCCAGATTAGTATCCTCCAAGTTTATTTTTACTTATGCAAATTCTTCATGAAATCTGGAAATTCCTTAACTTCAACACTTCTCTAAATTTTTCTCAAGGTTCATATCTCTCAATTGAGTAGTTCCCTTAGGATTTATTGTAGGAACAATCTCATAAGGTATCTTCTGAGTGCTCCTATTCATAAAATTATTGTATGTGAAATCTACTTGTTCCAAAATCAAATCACAATTAGTAGGCTTATCTCCAACCAAACATCTCAATAATTTATCCAAACTTATGTTCAAAAATTTAGTTTGTCCATCTATTTGCAGATGAAATGTAGAATTAAACTTTAACTCTATATTCATATTCTTCAAAAATGTCCTCAAATAACTAGTAAACTTATTATCTCTATTTGAAATAATAGTTTTAGGAAAACTATGCAATCTTACTTCTTCCTTAAAGAATAATTTAGGTACACATACAACATTAGATGTCTTATTACAAGGTATAAAATGAGCCATCTTTAAAAATCAATCCACTACTACCAAAATAGAATTGTTAGCTCTCTGCATTCTAGACAAACCAAGAAAAAATTCCATACTAATATCTTCCCAAGGCTTATCAGGTACATGAAATGGTGAATACAATTCCAATTTCTAACTAGATCTTTTTTTCATTTGACAAATTCTACAACTTCTCACCATCTTCAGTATATCTTTATAAATTTGCAGCTAAAAGTACCTATTTGAAATCAATTTCACTATCTTATCAATCCCAAAATTTTCATCAAGTCTACCACTATGTTTTTCCTTCATGATGTTCTCTCTCATAGATCCTTTAGGTATACACAACTAAATTCCCTTAAACAACATATCTTCTTGAATGAAATAATTAGTCCACTTATCTTTCACTATCTATTCTTTACAAGATTTCCAAGATTTTGCAAAATTAGGATTAGTTTCATAAAAATACTTCAAATCATTAAAACCAAGTACCTCAACTCTCATTTTTGCTAGAAAATTCCCTCTTCTACTTAAAGAATCAATAACCTTGTTTAACTATCCACTCTTATGTTTTAATGAAAAGAAAAAGTTCTGCAAAAACTCAACCCACTTCATATGCTTGTGATTCAACTTATTCTAACTTCCCAAACACTACAAAACTTTATGGTCAATACACAACACAAAATATTTAGGCATCGAATAATATCTTCATTTCTTTAAAGTTTGAACAATAGAACATAATTCTTGATCATAAATTGAATATTTTCTCTTAGCATCATTCAATTTCTCACTATAGAAAGCTATACTTCTTCCTTCTTGACTCAAAGCAGCTCCAAGAGCACTTCCACTAACATCACATTCAACTTAAAAAACTTTATTGAAATCAAGCAAAAAAGTGTAGGTGATTCTACAATCTTCCATTTCCATGTTTCAAAACTCTTTTTTTCTCCATTTGTCCACTTGAAATCCTTTTTATCTCCTCTCCTAGTCTCATTCATAGAATTACAAATAGAAATATTTTTTTTGATGAACTTCCTATAAAAACTTGCCAACCCATGAAATTATCTTGCCTCCCAACATTCTCAATTGTAGCCCAATCAAGAATAGATTTTACCTTTTCAAGATCCATCTTCAAACCATTAGCTAGAATGACAATATCAAGGTACACAATTGCATCCTTTATAAATGAACATTTCTTTGGGTTAATTAGTAATCTCTCCTCCTTCAATATTTGCAATACTTGTCTAACATGCTCAAGATGTTCTTCTTTAGTATTACTAAATATCAAAATGGCATCCAAATATACAATCACAAATTTACCCAAGAATATCTTCAAAACCTAATCCATCAACCACATAAAAGTACTAGGTGTATTAGTTAGACCAAAAGGAATAACCAACCACTCATACAAATCCTCATTAGTCTTAAAAATATTTTTTCCATTCATATTCTTCTCTAATCTTGATACAATGATAAACACTTTTCAAATCAATCTTGGTAAAATACTCTGCTCCACTCAAACTGTATGTTATGTCATCCATCCTAGGTGAAGGATATATTTATTTCACTATTATCTTGTTTATAGCTCTGGAATTAGTGCACATTCTCCATTCTTTTTAGGTGCTAATACAACATGTACTATACAAGGACTCAAACATTCTCTAATCAAACCCTTCTCAAGAAATTCTTGCACTTGTCTATTCAATTCAACCATTTTAATAGGTTTTAATCTATGTGTTGTTTTATTAGGAAAAAAAACTCTAGGTATCAAATCTATATAATGGCTTATGCTTCTCACAATTAGTAAATCGTCTAGTACATTATCTAAAATAAAGTCTTGAAACTTTGCTAATGAGGATTCAATCTTAGCTGCATGTCCAACTAGCTCATCTTTTTTCTAAGTCTTTCTAGGAAACAAAGAAAAACAATTTTTGAATAAACTTCTTCTTAAAATAAGTTCTCCATCAATATCCTCAATCAACAAGGCCCTTCTTACCATCAAGTTCTCACCATTTTTAGGTTCATTAGGTGTTTCAAAAACTTCCTCACAAGCCAAAGTGCTTATGCTATTACCTCCAATCTTCTTTCTAGAGTTAGTACATTGAAAGGATCTATGTCCTCCTTCACCACATTTGTAACAAGTACCCTTAAACCAAGAGCTTTTCTCTCTTTTTCCACCATTATTATTCCTAGAGTAACCAGTATAACTACCTCCAGTGTAATTACCTCTTTTACTAGTAGGTTATTCCTTCCATTCCAATTTTCCTTTATCTTTCATTACACTATCAGATATGCTATTTTCTCCATATGATCTACCTCTGCTTCTCTAAAATGTACCACCTTTTCCTCTCGGTCTTTGATCATGTCTCTTTGCCAATCTTTCTTTAGCCTTCAACGATTATACTGATATGCTTCTTCTAAACTGTCCATCTAAACATAACTAATCTCATATTGAATTGACGTCCTCAAATCATTTAGCTATCTAGTCACTTTCTCAACTTCATCATCAAAATGTCTAGATCTAATATCCAATCTATATAGTTCCTCAGTATATTCTTTCACACTCATGTCCTTTTGCCTCAATTTTTGCATTTTCCTCAATAGTTTAACTTGGTAATCTACAAGGAGAAACTTATTTTTCATCTTTCTAATCATCTTCATCCATGTCTTGATTTTTTTCCCCTTTTCTATCTCTCAGTTTGCAAATGATCCCACCAAAGTGAATCATGACCCTTCAACTTTGTGACTGCTATCTTAACCTTGTTATCAAGAGTACCTTCATACTTAAAGTATTTATCCATCTTAATGATCCAATCTAATACAACATAAATATCAAGTCTTCCATCATAGCAAGAAACTTCAACATAAGGTCTATCATTTTCCCTAGACAAAACTCTAAGAATTCCCTCCTCATCTTGCTCAACCTTAGGTTTAGGGTTATGATTTGGTGTTGCCTCTTCATCATCACTAACATCACTAACAACTTCAAGTCTCTCTATAATCTTCCTCAACATGTCCATAATAGCATTATCAACATTTCCACTACCACAAACCATTCTAAAAACAATTCCTACAAGATGGTAACCTTATGCAAGTTATAGGTAAGTTTTCAGATCTACCACCCTACAAGCAAGTTCAATAAGATTCTCCATGATTCAAGCTCAAGAAAGAACTTCATCTAATATCACCTAATGTAGGGTAAAAATAGATTTCATGAAAATATGTAGAATAAACTAAACTTACACCTTCCAACACTCCCCTTCTCAAAGATGCACACAGAAGTTATACATAACTCAATGAAACCATAGAGAGCACGAGGTTGGATGCAATATATTTGTAGGTGTAATTATTTCACTTCACATAAAAAGAAACCATAACATGCATGACTATGAGGGCTTCTAGGTTGCGACCTTATATAGAGTAAGAATTTACAATCTTAGAGCATCAACTCATATCCTTTATCTTCTTTCCTCTAATCATCTCATCTTACATCTAACCAAGCTTCTTTTATATTTATCTAAGCCAGAAGTTGGCTAGTCAAGCATTTGATTACAATGTATGTCCATAGTTGGAGGAGTAAACCATAATCCATGCAAATTGCAATATGAAATCATGCACACTTAAAAGTAGGGCCACACATGTGTTATGAGTCATCTACTAACTATGTAAGATGCCATTTAATCAATGGAAACCACACCAATTGAAACAACACACTTTGTTGAATGAAAAATAGTAGAAAATAGGAACAACAAAGAATGACATAAAACTCAATCAATAACAAACGTTAGAACTTGCACACTTAGGACAAGGATCTAGGATAGGTCCTCGACATGATGACAACTATGCACAACATGAAAACAAAAGAAAAAATGATTACTTTGTGAATATTAGGCTAGTATAGAAAATAATAAATATTTTTTTGGTTGATACAAGATTTCTTAAAGACCCAAGATCCTTCACATCATTACTTTAGAGAATATTTTGATGAATAGAAGATGCATAAGTTACCTTTGCCCATCAATATCCCTTAACAAAGTAATATCTTGAACACTAACACTATTGATGTTTAGATCAACCCTTAAAATAAGAAGAATACAATAAAGTTTGGAAAATGTTTAGATGAACATGAAAAACAATAAATTTGTTCTCTTTTTTCATGAATTTTTAGATATATTTACCTAGACATATTTGTATATGCCTATAATTAATTCTATGATTATCATTCATAACATAGTCTTGGTGCCTGATTATAAATTTGGAAAAAAAAGATTGGAAAAATGATTCCTAAAAGTGATTTACTTGTCAAACTTGAAATTTGAAAACTCCTTGAAGGGTAGCTTCATTTGTCCTACTCATTACTCTCCTTCAACATCTAACACTGTTGTTGTATCTAAAGGGAAACGTAAGATTTGAATGTATATAAAGTTTCAAGATCTTAATAAATCTTCTTTGAAAGATGATTTCCCTCTTCCATAAATTGACATCACGGTTCCAACAATACAACTATATATGTTTTATTATCCTTTATAGATGGATTTTTTGGATAAAATCAAATCCTTAGGATCAATATCAGATTACTTTCATAGTACGATGGGGAACTCTTTGTTGGGTTTTTATGAACTTTGGATTAAATATTGTTGGTATTGCTTATCAATGTGACATGACTCTTATATTTTATAATTATATACACAATATCCTTGAAAACTATGTTGATGAAATTTTATCTAGAAGTCTATTTCTCTCAGAGATTGTGTTAGTATTCTAAGATGGGTATTTGAACTAATCTATAAATATAACATGCATCTGAATATCTAAAAGTATCTTTTTGGAGTGGATAGGGGAAATTATATAGGATTTATCCTCTCAAATAGGGGAATTCAAGTGGAGACAAATAATATTGTTGCTATCTTTAACATGCCACCTCCCCCCAATATATAAAAACATTGAAGCTTACAAAAATAAGGTAAATTCATTCATATGTTCATGTCTAACCTTGTAGATAAAATAATTCCTTTCATCTTATTTCTTATGGAGAATAACACTTTTCAATGGAACAATGATTGTTGAAAATATTTTGATGAAATCAAACATTACAACATTCTATCTCTATTAAACCATTTATTCTTTATAGTTTTTCTTGGTCTCGTGTCCTTGCAATTTCACTACCTCAACATGATCAAGATGGAAGAGAGTCACCTTTGTATTACATAAGTCATACTTTTCTTGATTATGAAATACAATATACTATAACTAAAAAATAATGTCTTGATTTGGTTTGTTCTACTAAAAAATGAAGACATTACCTTCTTAATGTCAAAACTTGTGTCCTTTTAAGATTTGATCCTTTAAAGCATCTATTCTATAAAATTTAATACTTCAGGGCATCTTTCAAAAGGGGTTATGATGTTAAGAAACCTTGACCTCAAATTTTCCTCTTAAAAAGTGATAAAAGGACAATCCTTAACTAATTATTTAGCTTACACTCCTTCACCTATACTATTTATAATTCTAATTCTTTTCCTAACAAATGTTTCCTTTATATATTTGTGAATAATACATGAGAATTATTCTTTGGTGGATTTATAAGTTGAACTGGATCTGGTGTTAGTGTCATATTAATACCACCTTCAAGGAAGCCAAATTCTCTATATTATAGAATTATTTTCCTTTGCACTAATAATGTGATAGAATATAGTGACCTTATTGTCAAATTAAAAGTGGATTTATCTCTCAATGCACAATATTTGTGCATTTATGATGATTCTCTACCACAAAAATACAATAGTCATGTTGATGCAATGCAATGTGATACGTCTCTTATCATAATTAAGGACTCTTATGTGTATTATCAACTCATCATATATAATCTATTGAGTCCTACAATTTCTAATAGTTCTAATGAAGTTAATTGTTTCTCTAATGTTAATGTAGATGAATTGGATTCCGATATTTTTCATTATCTATGAGATGAAATTTTCCTTTAATTTTCTATAAGAAACATTGGTAGATATCAAATATAAAAGATCTCTTCTAGATATATCATTACTTTTTATTTACTTTATAGGTGAGGCTACAACTATTTCCTCACTCAATGCCTTAAAATATGAAATCCTTATGACCCTTGAAGTATCTAGGTAAGGTTCTTGTGACATACACTTTTGTGGAAAATATTTATTTAATAAGTTTCTTCATTAGAGACACTATTGGAAAACTATGAAACAATAATCTTTTGCATTTTTTAAATTATGTCACCAATGCCAAACCATAACAATGTAATTCATTAACCTTCTTATGATATTCAATCTTAGGTAGCTTCATGAACTTTTAGTTTATTAGGTTTGGATCTTGTTGGAAAAATCTCTCCTCCTTCCTCACAAGGACATGTCTTTATTCTTACTACCACCAATTATTTCACCAAATGAGTTGCATCTATTCATCTTTTTCCAACTAATCCTGATGTTAATAATATTTTATTCAAAATAAAATTATCCATTAATTTGGAATACCTTCTGTATTTGCTTTAATGAGGTAGGAGCATCCTGGGTGTAAGAGCAATCTTCCATCACCCCAAAATGTTTTTTTGCTTTTTAGTCTTTTCTATTTTGAGAAGGACTAGTAGATAGGGTGGTCATTATATATGAGAACTTGCTATTTTTTGTAAATTTGTCATACAAGTTCAGAATGTTCTCATTTTCTATGTGAAGGTTCATTTGGGAGTTATAAGGCTACCATAAAAATCTCATTGCTCCAGCTTAAGTATCAAAGAAGTTATTACAGATTTTTATGGGAAAATTTGTAGAAAAATTTTCAAGCTCACTATTGGAGGCCTTAGGGTGCCCAGATGAGGTCTAAAAACTCCACAGAAGGGTGCTTGCACCATTACAAGCTATAGATCAAGAGTTGGCATTTTTGAAAAGTGGTTATAATAGCCAACCAGAGCAACGCTTTGCGAGTTATGGCCTTTCAAAGTTGGGCTACCCAAAATATCTAAAATAATTGTCAAAGATGTATTTGGCTGACTCTATATGTATTGTTAGGGTCTGTTAGCCCTAGGTATTAAGTTTCAACATCTAGAACCTTCTCGAGTGACATAAAATTACCTATTTAAGAAAGGCCTAAACATTGTCTAGAATAGCTTTGGGTGATAGTTCACAGTTTGTCTTGTAGATTACTGTGATGAAGGTGCCCATGTGGGTTAGCATATTGTACTTGTGAATTCTATAATTCCACATTTGTGATGCAAATAAGAAGTCCATATTTTTTTCTTGCATTTGTTGTTGTTTCTTTATTTCTATTATGAGTTTATGGTATTAAGGGGAGCACCGTTCATCATTTAATAACAAAACTTATTTTAAGAATAAATATGTAAAGAAATTCCTTGAGAAATATCATATTAAACATTACTTATCTACTTCATTTTACCCTCAATCTAATTGACAAGCTAAAGATTCTAATAAGGAAATTGAAAAAAATCTCAGTAAAATTGTTAATAACATTGAAGAGATTGGGACATTTAATTACCTAATATTTTATGGGCTTATAGGACAAGTTTCCATACAACCACATGAACAATGCCTTACAAACTAGTTTATGCTACGGTAATTGTGCATTTAGAGTTATAAATACCTTCATTGCTGATTAATGTTAAGGATACTATTGATAACAAGGCTTATAAAGAGCATCACCTCAAAAACTTGAGATATTTGGTGAATAGTGTATTAATGCTCTTAGCTATATGCAACCTTGTGATAAATCCTTAGAGATAAGATATAACAATAATGATATTGAATGATCATTTTTGGTAGGTGATCTTATGCCTTATTAAAATAATTGAAATTTTAATTCCCTACCTAAATAAAAAGGAAAATTTAGTCCTAAATGGTTTGGTCCCTTTATTATTACTAGAGTATATAGCTTAGGTACATATACAAAATAAAATATGGATAGTTCACCTCTTAAAGGCCCCATAAATGATATAGATTTGTGTAGATACTATGATTATTTTCCTTTAATTATTTATTTTATTATTTGTGTTCTCTACTTTCTTTCAAAGTAGTGTGTTGGCATAAGTTTCTTCATTAAATCACATGTGTTTTTTTTGGAATGTGAGGTTGATGGTCATCGCCAATGTCAAAATATTTTTCTCAACCTATAGTGTGTCAATGGATGTGTATTGACAACTTCCTATATTGATTTATTACATGTTTTTTATCTTCCTTTGATATCCAATGTATTAATTATTACCTTTTACCCTTGGTTGAGCATTATCTATCTTATCATTTCATGCCTTCGTAGTGGCATGCATCATTTTTGGCAGATTGTATTTGGGTCAATCCTTTATGATACATGTGGTTTTGATTTTAGTCCCAAAATTTATTTTCCTAGAATGTTCATTATAACCACTGGGAACAAAGATTGTTGTGGTATGTTGAAGTGCTCAAGGATTATTGTATTGCTCAAGGTAGTGTGTCATATCTTAAATATGTTTTAGATGACAAATCTGTGGCATACATATTGTATTAATAAAGTATTGCTTCTAGAGTGATGTATGCCAATGTATAAATTCAAGTTCATGTATACAATTATTGTGATCTTACTGCTTATATGTAAGCTATATATTTAATGCAAGTGCAAAATTATTCTATTACATGATATGAGGAGGTGTAGATAGTAGTAGACTAAAATTGGAGAGGCTCAAAAATTATTTATATGGTGGCTCCGACTTCATATTTTAAGTACTGGATATAAGACTATTGGAAACAAGTCTTCTTGTATTTATAGGACATAACTATGATAGTAGTGAAGCCTGCTAGTAGTAACCCTTCATGTTGTCGTGATTATTTTAGGAAGTTAGCCTTGTTGTTAAAAATTACCTTAACCAATGTCACCCTAACTAGTATTTTTCATTTCATGAGAATTATATTTTCACTAATTTTCCTTAGTTTGGGTTTTCCACACAAATCCTGGTGTTGCTTGTGTTGGTATTTATGTGATTTCACACTAATTTTTATTTTGGTGATTTATTATGCTTTAATTGCCAAATCTTAAGTGTTGGTTGTATTGTTAAGTACTAATTAAAAAATTAAAAATAAATTAGAAGTGTCTAAGAATAATTTATTTCCCCTGCTCTTAGTTATTCAAAATGATAAAAAGTTGACACCAAAACATTGTTCCTTAGTGTAAAGATTAACCACTTGAGGCAAATTTATTGGAACACAAATCCAATATGCCTATGTTTGATGGATCAAAAAATAGTTCATGGAAAGATCATATTAAAAGCTTTTCTAGTATCGATTGGTAGTTACAAGACTCAGAAGCAAGTGGAGACTATGTATGTGTTCTCTCATAATGGATTACAAACAAAAGATGAAATTGAAGCATATGAGGAAATTGAGAAAGTAAAGTACGAAGTTACTAGGGATTTACATAAATCATAACTTGCTAAAGTTATTTATTTGAAGAATACTTATGAGGTTTGGGTTAAAGTAAAATAAATATACAAAGGATTGTTTATATTCTCCTAGAAGAAAAACATATTGGTGTTACAATAAAAGGCTAAATAAAGTTGGGGAACGTATGAATTTAAGAGTTGATGAATATCTTAAAAAGAAACCAAAGAAGATTGTGATTATGAATCTGATACTAAGGATAAGAAATAAAATGATAAGAAAGAAAAGGAGAAGAATCAAGAATGATACATTTCTCTACTCGTAAAGTTCCAAGCTATGTATAGAGACATCATTTAGAAGGTTATATTATTGATGATAAGAACAAGAGTGTTATTACCAAAAGTAAGGGAAAAAAAGAACAAGATTTATATTTTTTGCATTCAAAAGGTTTTGATGATCACATGTTGATGAAGACAATAAAAGAAGAGCCAAATCAGATTGAGAAGAATTATTCTTGGGAGCTTGTTCCCAAACTAGTAGGAAATAACATTATTGTAGATAAACATTTTTTAAAGAACAAATTGGATGAGAATGGTAAAGTTGTGAGAAATAAAGCTAGACTTGTATACAAGGGTTATTCTCAAATTGAAGGAATTATCTTTTATAATATGTATGCACCTATTTCTTGGATGGAAACCATTAGGATTTCTTTGTATTTGCAACTTTCAAATTATTTGAGGTTTAACAAATTGATGTCAAGTCAACATTTATGAATAGTGAGCTAAGTGAAGAAGTTTACATTGAGAAACTAGAAGGATTCATATCAGAGGCTAATTTAGATGGATTTTGTAGATTGAAGAAGGCATTTAATGGGTTGAAAAGGTCACCTAGAGAAAAATATGGTAAGTTGGATAAATATTTAATTGGTCAGTGATTTTGAAGAGGTTAGACAAAAAACAATTTGTACTTCAAAGTAGATATTAATAAATTTATGATTATTGTGATCAATGTGGATGATATCATATTCAATGGCAAAGATTGTGTATTTAAGAAGTTTATTGAGGATATGAAAAAGGAATTTTAGATGTCTGTAATAGGTGAATCGAATTTATTTCTTGGATTCAAAGAGAATAATTATAACAAATTTATATTTATTTCTCAATCCAAGTATGTGACAGAATTATGAAATAGAATTAGCTCATAAAACTCAAAGCTAATAAGAGCTCCTATTTTTACTAGTTGCAAGTTGAGTAAGGATGATGAATCATGGAAAGTAGATGCGACTAAGTATAGACCAATGATTAGAGGCTTTTTGTACTTGACTATGTATAGATTAGATATCATGTATGCAGTATGTTCGGCAACCACATTTGAATAGGAACCAAAAGAATCAGACATTATGGTGGTGAAGAGGATCTTCAGATGCTTGAAATGGGTTGGAGATTATGGCTTATGGTAACCAAAAGGATTAGATTTCACATTGATAATACACATAGATGTTGGTTAGGTAGGACCTTCAGATGATCATAAGAGAACAATGGGGGAACCTTGTTTCTTGGCTCTTGGTCAAGAAAGAAGTAGGATTCTATAATGATTTCAACTGATGAATCATAATGAAATGCCCCACCATGAGACCCAAAAGAAGTTAACCTAAAGTTCTACTAAGTTTATCCAATATTTTTTTTAAAAGTTAAAGATAATAACTTAACAACAATAGTTATAAAAAAATCAAATACAATACAATAGCACAACCATCCATCATAGAAATACAAGAATAGATAGAAAGGAACATTTGCACAAACATAACCAACAATAGCATTTGATGGTCCGATCTCAATGGTATAAGAAAAAGCACTATCGCCTGACCTCATGGAATCTAAATGGCCTACTCCCACCATGTTGAGGAGATAGTCTCAAGTCCCAAATAGGATAACAAACTCAAAAGTCAAATACCAACATCTAGGTTCCAGGAATCACTTGAAAACAAACTATCTCAAATGGTACCAAGATACAAGTATCAACTAATCCTAGAGGCAACACAAACACATAGGAAATCTCCTATGCAAGTGGGCAAGTGTCATCGCATGAACCAACTCTAGGATTACTCAGCTGGTCTTTTAATCCTTTGGCCCCCTAGTGACTCTATGTGGCACTAGTATCCTTTCATACTGACAAGGCATACTAACGAGTCAACTCTAAGGTTACACGACTAGTCTTTTAATCCTTTGACCCCTTAGTAACTTTTTGTGGTACCAATATCTTGTTAATTCATTTAAAACCCATTTAATAAAATGTTATCACTTATTAAATAACCTACAATGGGTTACCCTAATAGCCACTTTGGGCCTCGGCCTCCATTGCAAGCCACTCCCCAACATGACATATAAATAAACTACCCTAAGCTTAGTAACATCAAAAGATCACAAAAGACCACATACCATACATCAGTTCTTACACAAGCAACTGACAAGTATTGAAAAACACTGAACATAATCATAGATTCCACCAAAATGATCATCCTAATAGGACTGATCCCAAAATCAAGTATACATATGTAAACCAATCCACGTCATAACATGCCATCACCAAGAACAAATCATACAAACACCTCAGTCCTATACAAGTGATTGGAAAACAATCTAAAAATAACTGATCAAAGACTCAAAGGTTATACCAGATGTGTCACACCATTCACCTTAGTTTCACACAAGAACACTGGAAAGCAATAACAATCAATGCATCAAAACATCTCACAGAGCATACCAGACACATTACCATGGTTGAATATAAAAAATCAAGATCAAAACATCATCATGACATCAAAAAATAGAACTCCTGAGCCTCTGGTAAACATCCTAACTAGCCAAAGCTAAGTCAAACCTGAAAACCCCAACACCAGTAAATCACATGTCACATAAAGTGCCAGGGTAAACTTTAAGAAAACCACGTCCAAAAAAAGATATAAAATATTGGCGAATATTTCATTATTTTGAAACAAAAGGATATTTCTATTGGCAAATCTCTCAATATTTTATTCTAAATATGATTAATATTGGCAATTATTTTTGAATCATAATTTTTTTTGTATAAAATATTGATGAATCTCAATAATAATAGGAAGTTCATTAATCACCATGGAATATTACAAATCAAAATTGAATATTTTTTTATTTCATGGAATATTATGTGAATCATTACATATACTTTAAATCAATGGTGAAAAATACATATTGGTGATATATCCGTAAAGTAACTAATAATTATGATAATTATTGGTTAGTTCAATTTAATTTCTGCAATAATATATTATATTTAGGTAACTCAAATCTATTCATGTAACGAATATTATGGCAAAAATTTGAGTTTAAATTTAAAAAATAAATAAATTATTGAGTGATTTTAAATATTCTAGAATTGAATTTTATAAAACTATGGCGATTTAGGTTGTATCAAATGTTAAATTATTAGCCAAATTACTAGCCAAAAAATTCTAAAATTAGCCAAATTACGAATATTAGCCACTAAATTATACCCTATAAAGTGCGTACAAAAGTGAATTCCATCATTCATTAGGTTTTGAAAACCCTAAAGTTTAATATTTACTAAAGATTTTTCATATTAAATCACATACAATTCTATAATGGAAATAAGTTTTCTCAAACAAGAGTTTCAACCTAAAGAACTTCTAAAAACAAAAACACAACAGACACAAAGAAGATAGAAATTTGAAGAACGAGCAACTATTGCACAAATCCACAAGATCCTTCATGGATCTGATGCTAAAACAATGAATGCACAAATGTACGCAAGAATCTTCCTTTTCCTTTGAAACCCTCTTTTGGAAAATTGGTTCCTCCAAACTTGTGTATTTAGAAATGAGCTCTAATTTCCTTAATAAAGAGTTTTTCCCCCAAGTCAAGGCTTTGATCATGCAAACGTGCAAAAACTCTTTGTTTTAATTACTATATTTTAATTTTTGTACACACACTTTATGCAATTTAATTAAAATAAACTTTATTAAATTAAAGCTCTCTCCCTTATTAAATCGTGTGATGTTTTTTATATAATATTTATTAATTTAACTAATAATATTATTTAGAGTTTATTAAAAATGAAACTCCTAAATAAATTATTATTAAATTAAATAAATATAAATATGCCTAAATTAGAACTTTAATCAAATCTTTTAAATTTGATTCTTTCATGCACATTTAATGAACATTTTAATTAAAATATTCTTTTATATTTTCTTTTCCTCCACTTATTAATTAGTATAAGCACTATTTAAAGCATAGTTTATTATTTAAATTAATAAAAAATAATTAAAGCTCATTATTTCAATGCAACTCTAATTTAATAATTATTAATTAAATAATCATAATAACACAATATTTAATATTTAATCTTTTAATATTTTAATTCTATTTTTATCCAACTTCTTAGATTAAACTTTTAAAATAAATATTTTAAGCTGAAGTAATTATTTATTTAATTTCTAATTAATTAAATAACATCATATTCTAATCTTTCTTTAACTAATTTTCTAAATTGAGACCTCTAATTTAGACATTTTATTTAACGTATAAATTTAATTAATTTTTAATTAAATCAAATATTAACATAGTTTAATATTTTCTTTTTAATCAAATAATATTTATTACTCAACTAATAATATTATTTAGAGTTTATTATTAAAATAAAACTCTTAAATAATAATTATTAAATTAAATAAATGTAAATATACTAAAATTAGAACTTTAATTAAATTTTTTAAATTTAATTCTTTTATTTAATTAATTTTTCAATTAATTAAATATTGAATTTTCTATATACAATTTTTATGCAACAATTTTAAGCAATTTAAATTAAAATATCTTTATTAAATTAATTTTCTTTCTCTTTTAATTAATTTATTATATTTTAATTTCATGCATATACTTTATGCAATTTAATTAAAATAAATTTTATTAAATAATTGCTTACTCTCTCTTATTAATTTATTATATTTTAATTTCATGCATACACTTTATGCAATTTAATCAAAATAACTTTCTTAAATTTACGTTTTCTCTCTCTAGTTAATTATGAGATGTTTTAATAATATATTTATTAATTCAACTAATAATATTATTTAGAGTTTATTATTTAAAATAAAACTCTTAAATAATAATTATTAATTTAAATAAATATAATTATGCCTAAATTAGAACTAAAACTTTATCTTTTTTTATTATTGGTAAAGTTCTATATATATATATATATATATATATATATATATATAACAAAAAATAGAAAAGTTACATATAAGCTCTCCAAGAGCAACGAACCATAGTTAACAAACACTTAGACAACTAAAGCACCCCACTTACAGCTACCTGCCACATTTGCATACCCTTCCAACAACAATGAACAAAAATTGCTAACCATCATACCCTTGGCTTGAAACTATTACAAATTGCTAAATCAACGTATTACATACAATGCTATTAATATAGACAAAAAACCTTTTCCACCAACCACCCAATAGCACTCATTTTCACATTAATCCTCCACCAGTATCTTCCCCTGACCTTCGAAGGCAGCTCTCTTGCCTTGTGGACTGCGTTGTCGGTGAGGGAAATTAATCCATTTGCTCTTTGATTTATCCTCGCCACCTTCCGCTTGATTTAGCTCCACCTGTAGCTTCTCCCAAGCTTGTGTCGCAACATTGTATAGAGCCAACTTATCCACCTTTGCTTTTAACCTTAGGAAGGGGATATAGCCATATCGCCTCCCCTCGTCCTCATCTTCAAAACACTCTGTAAAATCTGAATCAATACCCAGGATAGACCATTCTAGGATGGAATCAGGGCCACCTAACATATCTTCTTCAAGCAAATACCTTGCAACATAGCCCACTTCCTCCATTGTGTTATTCAGCTCCAAGCCCCATGCCACTACCATGGCAATCACATCTAGATTGGAGTGATGTTTCACCACTCACTCCTAGAACTGGGCTCCAATCACACCTAAAATTGCTTCAATCATGCCCTTTGTTTTAATCTTCAGCAGGTCCTTCAACCTCTCCTTGCTTACTAGGCCCTTAAATG
This sequence comes from Cupressus sempervirens, assembly GCA_028749045.1. Taxonomy (NCBI): domain Eukaryota; kingdom Viridiplantae; phylum Streptophyta; class Pinopsida; order Cupressales; family Cupressaceae; genus Cupressus; species Cupressus sempervirens. The sequence goes on along the minus strand of CM053783.1, from coordinate 286,786,915 downwards.
CCTTCAGCTACTTGTTGGAATCCATTGCAAAGGAGGCCTCCATTGCTGCCATTTTACCACACTTGCTAAAATAACTGAACATAGACACCATCTTCCCCTCTTTTATAATTAATTTCCATCCATTCATTTGTATGCATTAAACTCACACGCTTTAATCATCACTTCCAAACCAGCTTCCATATACCACTACCTCAAAATCAAGATGCCCTTCTGACATAAATCTTTTTATTCATATAACAATGAAACGAAAACATCACTCTCTCACCCTTCGCACACATGGCCCTATAAAATCTACCAACTCCACTTAACAACAATAAATAACCTTCCTCTATATAGCTCACTGTTACTAGCATCTAAACTTTCCTTTAATTACACCAATCTAAAATCCTCAAACACAGTTGAATTAATCTAAGGGAAAGTTGTTGCGCAATTTGTGAGCTTGTCCGCCTCCACATTCCCTTCCTGGTATATGTGGCATACATTAAAATTTATAAAAGTTTCCAACTCCATTCTGATCCTTTGAATCCGATATTGGTAAAGACATGCCTACATCGGCCCTTTAATTATGCCATCTACAATAATTTTAGAATCACCTTCTAGATGAAGATACTTGACACCCAATTTTTTACCCAATAAAATGGCCAAAAGTGTAGCCTCTATCTCCATTGTAGTATAAGTGCCATCTGCTAGCCGCTTTGTTGCAAAACCAATAATGTCCCTTGATCCATTCCTTACAATTGCACCTACACCTGATAGTCCTTTATTACCTTTTGAGGCTCCATCAAAATTAATTTTAATCCACTCCCCCATTGGCGGGTGCCATCTAATCGCCTTCCTATCTACTCTCACCTTAACTTCCCTTCCACCGTCATTAGCCCATTTTATTTTAACCCTAGGCTAGAATTTATGCACTCTGCTATCCCACCAATTGAAGTTTCTCCTTGGGTGCTGTAACACACCATTTGCATTCATACCCTCCTCAATAGCTCAATGAATTCTATCCCAGACCATCTCCATACTCTCTAATCTATTTTGAAAAATTCACCTATTACACTTCTTCCAAACTTCCCAAATCACTAAGGCTAGGCTAACAATCCAAATATTTGAAAAGATGGATTTTTTAAAGTCTAATAGAAAACTTTGAAACACACCTAAGAGAGATTCTGGTAGGGGAGCCAACCAACATAACTTCCTCATCAAACACATCCAATTGTTGGGAATAATCACAATGAACCAAAAGATGATTCGTACTTTCCATTGCATTATGACAAAGAACACATCAGGATGGGCCCACAAAACCAAACTTGTACCTCCTATCATCTATAGGAATCCCGCCCTTCAAAGCTAACCAAGCAAAAGCACCAACTTTGGGTAGACATAGTTTATTCCAACACAACTTATGGGGCTAACTCTCTGACAAACGAGCCTTTCTACTAAGCTGATATCCTAATTTAGCCAAGTAACCTCCACTCTTAGAGGCACACTAGATAATTCTATCCTCTTTATCACTCAAACTCACCTGCCTATCCTAAAAAATAACTTTCAACTTCAATTTAAGATCCTTTGATAGATGCAAATGGGAGAAGTCCTTCCACCCCCAGTATAAACCCACCTCTGATTGCCTCTCCTCCACATAACAATCCACTATTTCTCCCCATTCTGCCTTCATAATTGGAATAAGATCTTCAACTCCCTCAAGATCATCATAAAAGGAAGTTGTTTCCCCATTTCCTAAATGCCAAGATATGTGGTTAGTAATGATAGGCCTGCACTCTAGCATAAAATTTCGCATTGCTGATCCCTTTGGTGGATTTCTAACAATAAGGATCCTCAGCAGATCTCTAAAATCTAAATATTTAGCCTATAATATTTTAACCCATAGTTGATCCAGATTCTCATACATTTCCCAAATTAACTTAGCACCCAATGCCTTGTTAACATCATGCCATCTGTGCAAACGCACACCTCCCTATTTCTTTGACTTACACAAAGCTTCCCATGCTACCAAAGGAATTTTTTCTTCATTAAGGGTTCCATTCCAAAAGAATTTCCTCATCCTCTATTCAATATACCTTAGCACTTCACCGAAATTTTCAAACAACTCATTGAAAAGGTTGGAATTGCTGAAATAATAGTATGTAGTAGTAAGATCCTTCCTACAAAGTATAGCCACCTCCCTTTCCAACCATCCATACGCTTAATGCAGCTATTAATAAAATTCTTCCAAAGATTAGAATTATTTCTACCCTAAAATAGTGGAATACCTAAGTACTTATTAGGTAACATCCCATACTTTACCCCAAAAATTTTGCAAATCCTTGCCTGAATCTTGCTCATATTATTAAAGAAAAAGATCTCAAATTTTTGCCAATTAATGAATGGCCCTGACACTTCACCATATACCTATAACACATTTTTAATACAATGAGCCTCCTTTATACCTGCCTACCCCATTAAAAAATTATCAACCACAAATTGTAAATGCGTAACCGGATCGACACCTCTTGCAATTTGTAGCCCATTCCACTTTTTATCATTTCTAGCTTTTAACATCGATCTCCCCAAAACTTCTACCAAAATAATAAAAAGAAATGGAGATATTTGATCCCCTAGGCAGATACCTCTCTTCATTTCAAAGAAACCTTGAGGGCTTCAATTGACTAACACAAAGATACGGGGTGAATCTATACAAGAGAGGATCCACTTACATGAACCACTGCTAAGCCAAACTTATCAAGAACTTTTAGCAAAAAATGCCTATTCACATTATCATAAACTTTTTGAATATCCAATTTAATCATCATCCCAACCTCCTTGTTCAATTTCAATGAATGTATTGCTTTGTGGGCTATGATAACACCTTCATAGATAGACTTTCCAGGGGCAAACCCACTCTATTCAGACGAGATAATTGTAGGCAATACTAGCTTAAGTCTATTTGCTATTACCTTAGAAATCACTTCTATGTTACAAAGAGAAATAGACTTGAAATCATTGAAAGTCTCTCTCTCCCCTTTTTTGGGTATGAGGGATAAAAAAGTATTATTCATATCTTTGAACACAAAAGTCTTCCTTCTCGACTCCTCAACAACTTCCCAAAGTTCCTATCCCAAAAAGTCCCAAGCTTCCTGAAAGAAAAGTGCAAGAAACCCATCCAAACTAGGCACTTTTTCCTTCCCCATGCTAAAAGGGGCAATCCTAACTTCCTCCCTTGACATCAAGCAAGTCAACATTTTGTTCTGGGCATTTGAAATCAACTTAGGGATTTCATCTAGCAAGCCAAGAAAAACCTCCTTGAAAGCTTCCTTATGTTGAACACCTAGAAAATCCTTAAAGAACCTTATAGCCTCCCCATTGATATGTGCTTGATCTATAATGGTATCACCATTCAATATTTTGATGTTAATTGATCTCCTTTCCTTCACAGAATTATGAAAATGATTAGTATTGCGATCAACTTCTTTAAGCCACAATTCACGAGTCTTTTGCCTCCAAAAAAATTCTTCCTTCTGCAACACTATAGCATATTCTATTTTCAAATTCAACTCTTGTTGGTAAAGAGCATCATCCATACCCCTAGCAATAGCCACCTCATTAACTTCCACTAAATTTTTCTCTAGATTGAACTTTTCATCTAAGATATTTTTACACACCTCCCTATTCCATACCTTCGGTTGCTCGTTTAAGAATTGTAATTTCTTAAAAAACTTGAGAGCACAGGTGCCTTTTTGTTTAAGAGTTGAACTCCACCAACTTTTAATCAGATCAAAAAAGCCATTTTCCCACAGCCATATCTTTTCAAAATGAAAAGGAGCATGCTCTGGAGTTGAATCATCCCTAATATTTAAATAGATAGGAAAATGATCAGAACCTGTAAGAGTTAAAATGTCTACTTGGTGTAACCACTCCGTGCTCATCCAATCACCACCCAAGAGAAAATGATCAATATTTTCAGCAATATTAGTGAAATCTTTCCTATGATTAGTCCAAGTAAAATATCCATTAGAGAAGGGTAAATCTTGTAGATTATTCATAAGAACAAAATCAACAAACTCCTAATGACCTCTATTTAGATTGGCTACCCCTCCTAATTTCTCACTTGGGGATAGTATTTCATTAAAATTACCACCCAAAATCACCAACTTTCCCTCCCCCCAACTCAATTTTTCCATTAGGGTTGCCCATAGTTGAGATTTCTAGGTTTGCTAACATGACCCATATATATTAAAGGAAAAAAAACTCATTTGCAACTAAAAAAAAGAAATATTCATGAGTTTCTAGTGAGGGCCATAATCCACCAAAGACATATAAATAGAGTTCTCTTTCCAAAGGATCCCCAAGCCCCTAGATGCATCATCAACATCTACCAACAAACACTTCCAAGCTGATAATTTCTTAGAAAAGACCCCCATACCTTCACCACTAAGCTTCGTTTATTGTAAGAAAATAACATTTGAATTAGCCTAATCAAGCACATGTTTGATCAAGTGCAATTTTTAAGAGGCATTGCAGCCCCTGACATTCCATGAAAGCAATCTCATGGCTTCTAGGAAGAAGTATATCCTCTTCTCAATCTCAGTAGTTTAGCCTAGTCCGCTGCACAACTAGCCAAGGCAAGTTTAACACTCACTAGTTTTGGGCCCCTTTTCTTCTTTTTTGAAACCTTAGGTTTGGTACTACCTGACGGTGTCATTTGAATGGAATACTCTTGTTCCAACACCAATGAATCCAAGACCCCACACTCATCTGCTCCAGGATCCTCATCATATGAGAACTTTGATTCTGAAGCTGGTGCATCCCTTCGACATTCCTTCTCACTATCCAAAAAGGACTCCAACATTCTAATAAGAGATATCTATATGTCTTTGTAGATTTCCTCCTCTGCCCAATCCTTGCCCTCTAGTAAAGGAAAATCCCCCACCTCCTCCTCACCATTCTCCTCCCTCTAAAGCATTAGCTCTCTCTCCAGCAGAATGTGTTTACCATCCTCACCATCACTCTTAGTTAAGGTATCTAGAACAACAAAAATAAGACCCTAATAGAGAGGAGCCTTTCCTAGGGCTCCCTGGATAATCTGCTAGGAGTAAGGGGTCTCTGTAACCACCTAAGTAGACTGGGTAGTAGTCTCACCATTTCCTCCAACACCTATCCTACATCCATTTCGCTAAGGTTTATCTCCCAATCCTTAGGGAAAAGCCCATTTTTGTTAGGTCTACATATCATTTCCTCCTCAAAGGAAATTGACCACAAGGGAATGATTTCCCATTGCTACTCAATTTGCTTCAATAGGTCCAAGCAGGAGTTCTCCATTTGTCCCTTCCCTTTCCCTAGCTACCCCTAAGGATTGACATGTTCAACATAATCCTCATCAATAACCACCACAAATTCCCCTTCCAAGGTGCAGATAACAATTTGTTTTGGCATAGAGTAACAATCTTGCATCTTAATCAAAATCCTAGAGAACTAAAACAAACGATTCTTGTCCAGCACCTCTTTAGATTGAAGAAAAACCCCTAAACTATTCCCAATCATCCTTAGGGTTTCCTCATCCTTATTACTCCCATGGCAGATTTTTAAGGTTTACCCAAACTAGAACTTCCTTCACTTTTTTAGTCTTTGGGTTAAAATTTGGCCACCAATCAAAAACATAAAAGCCTATTCCATCCATCATGTAAGGGCCTCCACTCAATATAACCTTCTTATCATCAGTGGTTGGACAAATAACCATAAAAAATTCATTCGCCAAAGACTTGAGCACCATATTTTCCCCCTAGTTAGCGTTCAACTAGTCTTGGATTTTCATTATAGATGGCCAAGGCCCTAACCATTTCAAGAATAATGCCCTACATTGAAGGCATTTAACTGACTCACTCCAAGAAGGATTTTGAATTGGTAGAGTTGAAACCCTAAAAATATTCTTATTTAGGGTATCATAAGACATACCCACAACTATTGTTTGCCCCTATTGGATTTGTTTCGATTGCCAAAAATTCCTTTCAATCTGCTTAAAATCAAAATGATGGGGTAAAGTCAGGTTGCCATTAAAACACTGGAGAGCTCCATTTCCTTTCCACCCAGGCCTTTGATCATAATGCAAATCCTTGCACTAACCATTATTATTCCTCCATTGAGATTCCCAAACGTTGATCTATTTATCGTGATAGAAGTTTGAAAATAGCCATGATCTACCAAAGGCCCCACTCTTCAGTCTAGTCTTCCCATGTGCTCTCAACATGAAATGCTTATTGCTTTTGTTCTTGCCATCTTGCCCATCTCTTCGCAGCCAAAGTGCAGTTACAGCCTCACCTTCAAACCTTTGTTTTTGTCAAGGAGGTTGCTAGGCTTGTCTTGTCACCATCGAAGATGAACTAAAACTTTATCTTTAAGTTGAATTTTTTTATTTAATTAATTCATGAGATGTTTTTTTAATAATATATTTATTAACTTAATTAATAACATTATTTAGAGTTTATTATTAAAATAAAACTCCTAAATAATTATCATTAAATTAAATAAATATAAATATGTCAAAATTAGAATTTTCATATAATCTTTTAAATCTAAATGTTTTATTTAATTAATTCATGAGACATTTTTAATAATATATTTATTAACTTAATTAATAACATTATTTAGAGTTTATTATTAAAATAAAACTCCTAAATAATTATCATTAAATTAAATAAATATAAATACGTCAAAAAAAAACTTTAATAAAATATTTAAATTTAATTCTTTTATTTAATTAATTTCTCAATTAGTTAAATATGATTAAATAACAAATTTCTTTATAAAATTTTCATTAAATTAAATCATTAAATTATCTTTTAATTTGATTTAATCATAACAAAAAATCGCTACATACCCACAAAACCAAAAATGACAACTCAACTGAAGGCAAAGAACATAATCAAACTCTAGGATCAAAATCATGAATTCACATCACTTAATGAATTTAGATGGGTAAACTAACTTAGATACTTGTCCTATTTTCTAGGACAATTGGCTTAGGGTTTAGGATTTGAACTCAAGAGTTATTTGCCCACTTATGCCATTGAAATACTATGATAGGGTATGCTCATCCTGACAATTCAGGGAAGTTGATACCCAGTACCTGAAATTAGCATAAAATCTATGCATGTACAAACACAATATTCTAAACTAAACATGCAATGATAAGAAGTGGTTCATTATGTAGATCTCAACTAGCAAGCGACTACGACTCCTTTCCTCAACCACATCAAAAATGTCAAACATAAAGAAAACATACATGCACACCATATACATGCAAGTATGGGGTAAGTATTCATAGAATCCACATAAAAATCATTGATCTAACTAACATCATTAAATAATTAAAAAAAAAAGCTTTAAGTATATATATATATATATATCAACTGAATATGAAATACAACTAATTTATTCTGGTAATCCAGCACTGCTAATCATAAAACATAATAATAGAATAGGCCAAAAAGAATCCAGTCAAAACAAATCAGAAAAGTCAAGTAGGGGTAGGTATTATATCCACTCCCCAAGAATTAGGGTTACTTCTGGAAGCCTACAAGAAAGATAAACTAAACTAGGGGTAGGCATTACATCCACTCCCCCTAGACTTAGACTTACTTCTGAAAGCCTACCACAATGACTAAGGTAACTAAAAGTCAAAGAGTATTGTTTATAGTGCCAAACAAAAAGCTTATTTTAGAAACTAATACAAATAAGTTAACTATGTATACACCTTTAGTCATTTAGAGCAATATGATTTTGGTTTAGTAATAAACCAAAAGCCATATTGATCCAACATTCATCTTTTTAACAATTAATGAAATAGATCCCCTAAAACACTCCAAACAAAATATCAACACCTCTAATTTCATTGGAAAATATAAAGGTTATAATGTATAGACATAAATCAAAAGTCAAGAACATAAATGTTATGAGTTTCCAAGTTTCATGTTAAAAAGTTCCAATGCTTATAAAAAAATTTCTTGTTCAAACTATTTAGGTTCAAGTTTGTAACTTTACTAAAAACACCCAAACAAGAAAAACATAATGTTCACAAAAATGATCAAAGGCATACTATCTTAAAACATAATCATAAGAAAGTATGTTTGAAATCCAACTCACAAGTTTTTTCTTTTTCTATGTTTCAAGTATCAAGTCTAAAGTTTTAAGTTTCAAGTGTTTAAGTTTGAAGTTTCCAAGTGTTAAAGTTGCAAAAGATACATAACACTCTTTACGTTTCATTTCAGTTTGAAGTTCAAGTTTGTAAAAGATACATATAACAGTTCAAGTTTTGATTTCAGTTAACTAGTTCAAGTGTTCAAGTTTGTAATAAATATATATATCATAGTTTAGGTTTGGTTTTAGTTCAACTAGTTAGCAACTAGTGGTTTTCCAATATACCTAGAGCTCCTAATGTAGAAACTTAGGCTTTGATACTAAATGTAATGCCCCGCAATCAGACCCAAAAGAAGTTAACCTAAAGTTTTACTAAGTTTGTCCAACATTTTTTTAAAAGTTAAAGATAATAACTTAACAACAATAGTTATAAGATAGCGGAAGCAATTAACATTCACATAAACACATACCATAAAACAAATTACAATTCTTAAGGGTACCATGATGTTGAATCACATTTAAGTTTAATTAATAATAAATCTAATATATAATAAATCTACATCAAATAATAATATACCATTATGAATCCATTTAAATAATATACAATTATATATGATGCAACTTAGTAATAAACAAAATGCAAAATAATCCACTGTATAGGTCACAGGGTATGAAAGGCTAAAATAATAAACATCATGAAATAAATTACATCATCTCTTAAGATCTATGAAATCAAATGCAATACAATAGTACAACCATCCATCATAGAAATACAAAATAGATAGAAAGAAACATCTGCACAAACACAACTAGTAGCGACATTTGACGATTGGATCTCAATGGTATAAGAAAAAATACTACCACTCGACCTCATGGAACCTAAATGGCCCACTCCCACCATGCTGAGGAGATAGTCTCAAGTCCCAAACAAGATAACAAACTCAAAAGTCAAAAACCAACATCTAGGTTCAAGGAATCACCTGAAAGCAAACTATCTCAAAGGGTACCAAAACATAGGTATCAACTAATCCCAAAGGCAACACAGACATGTAGGAAATCTACTATACAAGTGGGCAAGTGTCATCGCATGAAACAACTCTAATGTTACTTAGCTAGTCTTTTATTCCTTTGCCCCCCTAGTGACTCTACGTGGCACTAGTATACTTTCATACTGAAAAGGCATACTAATGAGTCAACTCTAAGGTTACTCGACTAGTCTTTTAATCCTCTAGCCCCTAAGTGACTTTCAGTAGTACCAATATATTGTTGATTCATTTTAACCCTATTTAATTAAATGTTATCACTTATTAAATAACCTACAATGGGTTATGCTAATAGCCACTTTGGGCCTTAGCCTCCATTACGAGTCACTTCCCAACATGACATATAGATAGCCTACCCTAAGCTCAGTAAAATCAAAAGATCACATACCATACATCAGTTCTTAAACAAGCAACTAACAAGTATTGAAAAACACTGAACATAATTACGGACTCCACCAAAATGATCATCCTAACAAGATTGATCCCAAAATCAAGTATACATATGTAAACCAATCCATGCCATAACATGAAATCAACAAGATCAAATCATACAAACACCTTAGTCCTATACAAACGACTAGAAAGCAATCTAAAAATAATTGATTGAAGACTCAAAGGTTATCTCAAATGCATCACACCATTCACCTAGTTTCACACAAGAACACTAGAAAGCAATAACAATCAATGCATCGAAACATCTCATAGTGCATACCAGATACATTACCATGGTTGAGTATAAAAGATCGAGATCAAAACATCATCATGACATCACAAAACAAAACTCCTAAGCCTTTGGTAAACATCCTAACTGGCCAAAGCCAAGTCAAACCCAAAAATCCTAACACTAGTAAATGATGTATACAAAATTGAATTCCATAATTCATTAGTTTTTGAAAACCCTAAAGTTCAATATTTACTAAAGGTTTTTAGATTAAATCACAAACAATTCTATAATGGAAATCAATTTTCTCAAACAAGAGTTTCAACCCAGAGAACTTTTAAAAATAGAAACACAACAAACACGAAGAATACAAGAATTCGAAGAATGAGCAACTACTGCACAAATTCACAAGATCCTACCTTGATCTGATGCTAAAACAATGAACACACAAACACGCACAAATCTTCCAATCCTTTGAAAACCCTCTTTTCAAAAATTGGCTCCTCCAAACCTGCGTATTTAGAAATGAGCTCTAATTTCCTTAATAAAGAGTTTATCCCCCAAGTCAAGGCTTTGATCATGCAATCATGTGAAAACTTTTTGTGTTTAATTACTATATTTTAATTTTCATACACGCACTCTATGCAATTTAATTAAAATAAACTTTATTAAATTAAAGTTTTCTCTCCCTTATTAAATCATGCAACACTTTTTATATAATATTTATTAATTTAACTAATAATATTATTTAGAGTCTATTAAAGATAAACCTCCTAAATAAATTATTATTAAATAAAATAAATATAAATATGCCTAAATTAGAACTTTAATCAAATCTTTCAAATTTAATTCTTTCATGCACATTTAAAGAACTTTTTAATTAAAATATTATTTTATATTTTCTTTTCCTCCACTTATTAATTATTGTAAGCACTATTTAAAGCATAGTTTATTATTTAAATTAATAAGAATAATTAAAGCTCATTATTTCAATGCAACTCTAATTTAATAACTATTAATTAAATAATCATAATAAAACAATAATACATCTTTAATCTTTTAGTATTTTAATTCTATTTTATCCAACTTCTTAAATTAGAATTTTAAAATAAACATTTTAAATTGAAGTACATATTTAATTAATTTCTGATTAATTAAATAAAATCATATTCTAATATTTCTTTAACAATTTTCTAAATTTAGACCTCTAATTTAAATTTTTTATTTAAAGCATAAATTTAATTAGTTTTTAATTAAATCAAATATTAACATAGTTTAATTAATCAAATAATATTTATTACTCAACTAATAATATTATTTAGAGTTTATTATTAAAATAAAACTCTTAAATAATTATTATTGAATAAAATAAATATAAATATATTAAAAATAGAACTTTAATTTAATATTTTAAATTTAATTCTTTTATTTAATTAAATATTGAATTTTCTATATACAATTTTCATGCAACAACTTTAAGCAATTTATATTAAAATATCTTTATTAAATTAATTTGCTTTCTCTTTTAATTAATTTATTATATTTTAATGCATAAACTTTATGCAATTTAATTAAAATAATATTTATTAAATAATTGCTTACTCTCTCTTATTAATTTATTATATTTTAATTTCAAGCATATGCTTTATGCAATTTAATTAAAATAACTTTATTAAATTTACATTTTGTCTCTCTAGTTAATTACGAGATATTTTAATAATATATTTATTAATTCAACTAATAATATTATTTAGAATTTATTAGTTAAAATAAAACTCTTAAATAATAATAATTAATTTAAATAAATATAATTATGCCTAAATTAAAACTAAAACTTTATCTTTAAGTTGAATTCTTTTATTTAATCAATTCACGAGATGTTTTTTAATAATATATTTATTAACTTAATTAATAAAGTTAGAGTTTATTACTAAAATAAAGATCCTAAATAATTATCATTAAATTAAATAAATATAAATACATCAAAATTAGAACTCATATAATCTTTTAAATCTAATTATTTTATTTAATTAATTCACGAGACATTTTTTATAATATATTTATTAACTTAATTAATAACATTATTTAGAGTTTATTATTAAAATAAAACTCCTAAATAATTATCATTAAATTAAATAAACATAAATACGTCAAAAAATATAACTTTAATAAAATTTTTAAATTTAATTCTTTTATTTAATCAATTTCTCAATTAATTAAATATGATTAAATATTTTTAAATTTCTTTATAAAATTTCCATTAAATTAAATCATTATATTATCTTTTAATTTGATTTAATTATAACAGAAAATTGCACATACCCACAAAACTAAAAATGACAATTCAACTGAAGACAAAGAACATAATCAAACTCTAGGGTCAAAATCACGAATTCATGTCACTTGATGAATTCAGATGGACAAACTAACTCAAATACTTGTCCTATTTTCTAAGACAATTAGCTTAGGGTTTAGGATTTGGACTCAAGAGTTATCTCCCCACTTATACCATTGAAATACTATGATAGGGTACACTCATCTTGGCAATTCAGGGAAGTCAATACCTAGTACCGACAATATGCATAAAATCTACACAAGTACAAACACAATATTCTAAACTAAACAGGCAATGATAGGAAGTGGTTCATCATGTAGATCCTGACTAGCAGGTGACTATGACTCCCTTCCTCAACCACATCAAAAATGTCAAACGTAAAGAAAACATACACACACACCATACACATATAAGTATGGGGTAAATATCCATATAATCCACATAAAAATCATTCATTTAACTAACATCATTAAATAACTGAAAAAATTGGCACTATTGAATATGAAATACTATTAATCAATTATGGAATCTAGCATAGCTAATCATCAAACATAATAATAGAATAGGCCTAAAAGAATCCAGTAAAAAAAAATCAAAAAAGTGAAGTAGGGGTAGGCATTACACATAATATATTGCAACATCCTCATGTTGTTCATGAGTATTATGGATTAAGGAATCTTTGAAGAACATAGGAATTATTATTTTTAACTAATTCCTATACTATGCAATAATATTTGTGTTGTTTTTAGGTCAAGGAATTTGATAATTCATTGAAAAACAAAACACATTATATCATGTATGAATTTATTAGAGAAAATGTCAAGGCCGAAGATGTTAAGATGAAGTATGCATTGAAAAAGTAGAAGATCACATTGTATTCACAAAAACTTTGTCTGAAGAGACTTTTGAGTATCTTATTAAAAACTAGGTGTTCTTTCCATTCCTAGTGCTAATTAGTGAGTACTCATATGTATATTGTGTTATCCACATCTAATATTGCAATTGATTGTGGGAGATTTTAGGTGATGTTGCTAGCAATGTATGTAAAAGAGTCATATCAGTTGTTATATTATCATTGATGTCAATGTCTTAATTGGATAGGCATTATGCTAACATAGGAAAGTACCATATAATTAGATTAATGAAGAGGATTTTGTTGATGAAGAAGATTTGAAGAATGTATGATGAAGTTAGAGTTGATAGGTAAGGTATTCTATGGGTACATGAATGAGTTAGACAATGATTATGTAATATTGGTTTGATTTTTTTACAAGAATTTATTGCTGAGAAGTATTGAATATCACAAGCTTAACTGAGTCACAAGGTTAGTGAAGGGTGATCATATTCACCGAGTGATTATAGTATTGCCGGAGCATTTGGTAAAGAAAGAAAAATACAATGTTGCCAAAGAAAGTGAGTATTATGAACAAGTTTAAGGAATTGGAATATGAGGTTGACTTTTGATAGAAATATAGAAAGTTTGAGAAGGTCTAAAGTGAGAGGAATTTTTTTTGCAAGATCAACAATGGAGAAAATTGTACAAGGATCTTATGAATGAAATTAAAGAAGGATAAGGTTGGACACAACTTTCTAGGTAAGGTTATATTTTCTATGTGTCTAAATTCATTGTATGAAGGAATTATATTGCAAACCTAAGATTGACTATTATAATTCAGCAACAAAACATGGAAGGATCTAGAGGAATTGACAAAAATATTTAAGAAGGAGAACAAGATAGTTTATGCTATTGATGTCATGTTGCTAGCTAGAATATGTTGCAGTACTAAAGTTGTAGTGAGTATGAACTATTGAAGAAGGTAGAAAAAGAAGTGTTGAGCCAAGTTAACCGAGTAGAGTAGAGAAGACAGTAAGAAAATTTTGTGAAAAAATAAATCAATTGAGTGAGTAAAATAAAGAGAAGGAGAAAGAATAGAGATTTTAACAAGTAAAGGTAGTTGATATTCTTAATATATCACTTTACATTGTTATTGTTTAAGGATCTTATGAAGGAAATTAAAGAAGGATAAGGCTGGACACAAATTTCTATGCAAGGTTATATTTTATATGTGTCTAAATTCATTGTATGAAGGAATTCTATTGTAAAACTAAGATCTACGATTATAATTAAGCAACAATACATAGAAGGATTTGGAGGAATTGACAAAAATATTTGAGGAGGAGAACAAGATAGTTTATGCTATTGATCCCATGTTGCTGGCTAGAAGGTGACTATGTTGAAGTGCTAAAGTTGTAGTGAGTAGGAACTATTGAAGAAGGTAGAAGAAGTGTTGAGCCAAGTTAACCAAGCAGAGTAGAGAAGATACTAAGAACATTTTGTGAAAGAAAAAATCAATAGAGTGAGTAAAATAAAGAGAAGGATAAAGAATAGAGATTTTAACAAGAAAAGGTAGTTGATTTTCTTAATAGATCACTTTATATTGTTATTGTTTAACTATTGTAGCAAAACATATTGGAAGTACTGACTGGACCTAAAAATTCTGTGAAATCCTATATGGTAACATCAATTAGTGGTCTTCGTAAGTCCTTTAAATCAAGCCACTCATTTTAGTCAAGGACATGAAGTGATAAGGTCAAGATGATCTTTTGGTGAAATAATCTAACAAGGTCACTTTAACAAAGTGTATCTAACCTTTAACAAGGTTGTCTCCTAACATAGATCACTTCAAAAGAGTGAAATGTTTGGGTCGCCAGACCTAGGTGGTTTTTCCCTTAATAGGTTTTCCACATTAAAAATATTAGTGTCAAACTGCATGAATGTTATTTGTGTTTCAATTTGTTTTACATATTTAACAGTTTATTGCAACTTGATAATAACTAAGATATCATTATATAGTAATTGAAAATTTACCGATAACCTATAATGCAAGGAACAATTTGGAAAGAAGTTAATGAATGAATTAAGTATCTAGTTGGATATTTCTACCAAGTTAATGTTGTTAATGTTTATGATGCTTTAATGGTGTTTAAATGTTTGAAGGGACTGTGAGATAACTGGACATTACTAATTCACCCCCCACTCTTAGTTATGTAACACATTGATCCATTAGTTTTTTACATTTATATATATTTAGATCATTTTTTGCATGCTTTGACTTAGGTGGAGAAGTGTATGTTAGTAACAGGGTCATTAATTATTTTCCTTTGACATTTTGTCATTATTTTCAAAAGGGGAGATTCTTGATGCTTTGATATTGATTTTGGTGATCTTCTTTCTATTCTTTGATAATGATGAATGTTTCCATCAATGACAAAGGAGGATATTTCTATACTGGGTTTTCATTAATTCTGTATTGACTGATTTGCACCTAAAACTTGGTATTGCATATTGATTATATTTTACTAATAGTCTTTATGTTGGTTGTAGAGTTTTATCATTGAATGAGCATTAATTTTATCATAATTTCATGGCTTGGTGGTGGTATTCATCATTTTTGGTAGATCATATTTGTGTTGATCCTTTGTGATACATTTTGATTTTTCACCAATAGTTCTTCTTCTGTCATGTTCATAAAAAAATGTTAGCATGATAAACTATTGTAGGGTGTTAAAGTAGTTGGGTTATTGCATGAGGTGGTGCTTATGGATAAAATTTGTTTTAGCTAACATATTTGTGGCATGCATCTAGTATAAATAATGTATCATTTATAGTGGGATGTATGCAAGTTCTTGTATACAATTCACGTGATCTATTTTCTTATATGTCAATTTATATGTGATGTAATTAAAAATTTAATCAATTGGTTTATTTGAAAAGGTACAAATTTTGGAATTCTTTAGAATAACTAAGAGAAGATGGGGGGCGGGGGGGGGGGGGGTGAATTAGTTATCCAAGGTCCAGATGTACAAATAAAATTTTCACATCTTAGTGAACCTATATCCATAAAACCTTATTATGCATGCATTCATTAGTTCATACAATGCTTAAACATGCAGGTTACTATCCTAGGTCAAAATAACTTTGTAGTAATGTAAATATGAAGCATAATATATTCAATAACACATTTGACACATGGATTTTACGTGGAAACTCAATTTGGGAAAAACCACCAGTAACATGCTACTAATTCTCACTCTTCTAAAGTGATGTCCTAGGAAAGGCTAACCCTATTAAAGGTTACAATATGCACTATTAAATGTGACCTAGTTAGAGGATTTCAATCACCTTGTTAGGAGTGAGCCTTGTTAGAGGACTTTAGACCATTCACTGGGAATGCCACCCAATCAAAGGATTTACAAATGACTGTTAGGTCAACCATAATCCAAAAGATTTACCCTAGACTAATACAATTATTAGAAAGTAACAATAAGGCTTGATCTGATAAAAAATTACAACTCATTTGCAGATTATAGATCTCTATTTTAGTCCTACATTTTGCTTGGCTCTCACACACTTCATCTCTAATAGGTTTTTCACCCTTCAAGCATTCATACTTTTAAGCCTTCTAGCTTTTCTTGCCAATAGTAGTCTCATTTTTTTGACCACTGAATGAAGCAATATCTTAAACTCCTTGTCTTCCTTAGGTTCTCGCACATGACAACCTTCACTTCTAACCAAATCTCTCTACAAATAGAGATTTAAGATTTGTTTCCGTTCAACCTCAATCATCCATTTTAGGGTCAGGTAGGATTAGGTAGGATACAATGAATCTACCCACTTTTCTATTTGGTTCCTCTAGAAACTTCTCCCTCAATCCTCTTTGAATTCACCTCAAAATGGTTTATTTTGAATTCTATGCCACTAGCTCATTATAGTTATCTTCCACATGCCAATTCAAGAAAACAAAATAGTTGGCTTAGATTCATCAAATCTATGATTTAACATGAATATTGGCACTCAGCATCAATTTATTGTTACTTAGCGTCTATGATGTTCTTCCACTCATCTTCCACTAGTTAACTTGATAAACACTAAAGTTTACTAGTGCTCAAGATAAACTAAACTTTACTCAACTTACATTAAGTTCACTTGGCATACACTAAATTTTCACGTTACTGAGCTCCAATTGATTTTTTGCTTGGTTTGCACTAACTTTTTGGCACCTACTATCCACTCGGTCAAGATTAGCAGACAAAATTCTTCTTACTTTTTCTTCTGGACTTAATCAGTTTATCCATCCTTTGTAGCCTTAAGTAGATAATCAATACACTATATCATCACTATATTAACTAATCTTTGTACTCCTTTTTCATACTATAACTCAACCTTTCCTCTAGTTACTCTTGTTATCTCATTTGATCAAATCCTCTCTATCAATCAAATAAATGATAGTACTCCAATCAAATAAATGATAGTAGAGGTGACTATCTTACCAGCAAGTAGCAAGTTTTACATTAGTGGAAAAATAATGGTTGAAGCATTACAATCTCATATCAATAATCTCCCTCTTTAGCATTGATGGAAAACAAATACCAAAAAGAAAATAATTCCTTGTGTTGAAAACTCTCCCTCTAACAACTTTTGTATGTCTCTTAGAACATTTGTGTCTCCTCCATAAATGGTGTGAATAGCATCCCACATTTTCTTTGTGAAATCATAACCCTTGATATTATCAAACTTAGAATAACTTAGAGTAGAGGCAATCTCCTACATTGCTTGATTATGTTCTTTCTTCTTTTTCATATCTTCAGTAGTTAGGGCTCGAAAGCAATTGACATGCTTAGTGATGATGGTAGATTGTGCATGATCTCCAATACCTCCAAGATGTATCTTCATTAGACTTCTCCATATAGGGAACTTGTCCTTGTTAAGCTTGGGTACCTCTCTTTTTGATAGCTTAATCTTTTTCTTCTAGTACCTTCAAACTAGTCCTCTTAAGCAGATGGCTCTAATACCAATTGTTGGAATTTTTTAGAATAACTAGCGGTGGGGGGGGGGGTGGGGGGGGGGGGGGGGTGAATTAGTTATCCAAGGTCCAAATGTACAAATAAAAAATTTCACATCTTAGTGAGTCCATATACATAAACCTTATTATGCATGCATCCATTAGATCAAACAATGATTAAACTTGTAGATTACTATCTTAGGTCAAAATAACTTTGTAGTAATGTAAATATGAAACATAACATATTCAATAACACATTTGACACATGGATTTTACGTGGAAACCCAATTTTGGAAAAACCACTAGTAACATGCTCCTAATTCTCACTCTAAAGTGATGCCATGTGAAAGACCAACCCTATTAAAGGTTATAATACACACTATTAAATGTGACCTTGTTAGAGGATTTCAATCACCCTATTAGGAGTGAGCCTTATTAGAGGACTTTAGACCATTCACTTGGAATGTCACTTAGTTAAAGGATTTACAAATGATTGTTAGGTGAACCTTAATCCAAAGGATTCACCCTAGACTAATACAATGATTAGAAAGAAACATTAAGGCTTGATTAGATAAAAAATTACAACTCAATCACATATTATATATTTATGTTTCAGTCCTCCATTCTACTTGGCTTTCACACACTTCAACTTTGATAGCTTGTTAAACCTTCAAGCATTCATACTCTTAAGCCTTCTAGCTTTGCTTGCCACTAACAATCTCTTCTATACAACTACTAAATGAAATAATACCCTAGACTCGTTGTCTTCATTAGGTTCTTGCACATGACAACCTTTTCTTTTGACTAGCTCTCTCTATAAATAGAGATTTAAGATATTTTTTCATTCAACCTCAATTGTCCATTTTAGGGTTAGGTAGGATTAGGTAGGATATAATGAATCTACCTACTTTTCTAGTTGGTTCCTCTAGAAACTTCTTCCTCAATCCTTTTTGAATTCACCTCAAAATAGTTTATCTTAAATTTTGTGCCACCATCTCATCATAGTTATCTTCCACACACTTCACACAATTCAAGAAAATAAAATAGTTGGCTCAGATTTGTCAAATCTACAATTTAACATGAATATTGGCACTTGAGATCAATATGTTGTTACTCAGCTTCCATACTATTCTTCCATTCATCTTCCACTAGTTAACATGGCAAACACTAAAGTTTATTGGTGCTTGGCATCAACTAAACTTTACTCAGCTTACAATAAGTTCACTCAGTATACAATAAATCTTCATTTTACTCAGCTCCAATTGATTTTCTACTCAGCTTGCGCTAAATTTTCTTGGCACCTACTGTCCACTTGGTCAAGCTTGGCAAAAAAAATTCTTCTTACTTGTTCTTCTAGACTTAATTGGTGTATCCATCCTCTGCAACCTTAAGTAGATTATCAATACACTATATCATTACTATCTTAATTGATCTTTGTACTTCCTTTCCTTATCATAACTCAACCTTACCTATAGGTTCTCTTGTTATCTCATTTGATCAAATCCTCTCCATCAATCAAACAAATGATAGTACTCAAATCAATTAGGTAGTTGTCTTACTAGCAAGTTGCAAGTTTGACATCAGTGACAAATAATGATTGAAACATTACAATCTCATATCAACAAAAAATAGTAGCAAACTATCATTGTAGAGGCTCAAAAAACTATATTTTTGTCGTTGTTCCTACTTCATATTTTAGGTACTAGCTATAAGACTATTGTAAATTATCCTTGTTGTATATCTAAGTCACATCCACCTTGGTAGTGAATCTAATTAGTAGTAACCCTTTATTAGATAATTAAGATGAGGTTGAATCTATTATCCACAGGTTTTCAAACACTTTTTGGCAACTTAACAATTTCAACTTCCAAATCATAAGCTCGGTAAATAGATCAAACTTCACAATAATTGATTATTCATTTTTTTCAAGTAAATGGTTAACTTATATTACCAAGTATTAGAGTAAACTTCATATGAATACTGAGTTGCAACATGAAATAATAAACATGAAACACAATCAACATCCACACACTTTAACACAAGTATTTTAAAATGAGAACCTTGTATAGGGAAAAACTACCTAGAAACTAACAACCAAAATTTTCACTCTTATGAAGTGAGATCTATTAGGAGCCAACCTTGTTAAAGGCTACATACACATTGTTAATGTGACCCAATTAGGGGATTTACACCAAATATCATCTAGACCTTGTCACTCCTCAATTTGAGTGACCTTCTCTAAAGGATTGATGAATGTTCAAAAGAATGTCATCATACAAATAGATTTATAAATAAGACTATTAAGTTCAATTGGCTAAGAGGTTTTCTACTACAATGAATAAAGAGTAAGAATTAAATGATCTAATCAATAATGCAATGAACTTTTCTAGTTTATATCTCCTTTTTGTTCATTCTTTGTCCTTTATTCATCATCTTTGTTTCTTTTGGCTAATCTACTCACATACACATCAAATTCACACTTCACTTTCTAGATCTCATAATGTTGCTCTACTTGGTTTCACCTTCTATCTTCTTCTTCACAAATAGCATGATAAAAAAAATGAACATCTTGTTCATCCCTTAAATAGACAACTTATTTCTGCTTTACTAGATTCTCCTATTTTTGTCTCTTAATCACTATCGTTCAATCTTCATTCAACTAAGATACATTGAATCTAGACACTTGGGTATGACACTTTCTCCTTAAATTTTGAGCTTCATTTCAAATCATTAAATCTCCTTCATTAGACCTTTTTTGAATTTTTCTAACCATAGATATTCTAACAAACTTCATCCTTATCTTCAAAACTTCTTGAACAACCCATATTTTCATCAAATGTCATTCTTCAATTGAGTCTTCTTGAAACTATTCTTCTTTCCCTTGCTTAGTTAACACTAAAGTCAGTATATCAATACTAAGCTTGGTTAACACTATTCTTTCTCAATTAATGCTACTCATTCTTCATTTACTTGACATACACTTGATGACTATCATAATAGATCAGTGACTAATAGTCATTCACTTATCAACCTGATTGACTAGCTTAGTGCAACTTACTATTTTTTTGTCTACTCACTTCATAACTTCAATCCTTTGTCAACCAACATAACTTTCTTATATATGATCTCAACACTTAACCAAAACATGTAAAATAATCAAATCAACATTACAACATCAAAGTCTAACTCATTAAGTACCCATTGAAATTCCTCATACTTATTAATACTTTCTTCCATCCATTCTTTCTTCAAATCTTCTTCATCAATCAACACTACATCCTTTAAATGATTTGACACTTTACTAAATCAACATATTGTCTTACCTATTTAGGCTTGACATCAATGACAATATAAAATTTGATAGAACTCTTTCACACACATTAACTCCCTTATCTTCAACATTATCAGTTTGGGCTTACAATCTCACCCTTTTAAATTGATGGAAATACATATTACATATTATTACATTATGAAGAAAATCATCAAACTAACATCTTCAACTCTGACTTCATCAGGTTCTCTACAACTTCAATTCTCTACTCTACATTAGGTTTTCTATGTAAAGTTCTTTGTATTAGGTTCTCTTGCTCAATTTGGAACTTGTAACTCCAATCATATGCCCCTCCTTAGGCTATACTTCATTGTTTAGAAAATTCACACTCATTCTCTTCACCATACCCATTCTCCTCCTATGGGTGTACACACATTCTTTCCTTTGACCATTTTTGACATCTCAAACTTCTCCCATTTACTACTTCTTTCCATATTTCATATACATCATCATTCCCCCTTTGATAGTAATGCCAAAAGTAGCTATAAGATTCAATGAGAAACTTATAAAACCTTTTAGTTATACCTTGTATCATTCATGTACTATTTACATCTACATTAAAACCATTTTGACAACTCTAGGACAATTTCTAAAGTGTGAACTCCTACGTCAACTCCATAAATATATTCTAATCAACCATGAGTTGATGCAACATGCATCTTCACTTAGTGAACATTGGATAGGTGGACCCCTAATTTACTTCTTAGATACTCAAAAACATCCTTAGGAAATGGTTTTGTAAATATATCTGCTATCTACTCCTTGGGCTTCACATAGTCCAATCTGACTTATTTTTCTTGAACTTTCACCCTCAAGTCATGGTACTTGATGTAGACACTTAAATCTGATTACACAAGTAGGTAATCTTACTTAGTAATCTCCTAAGATATTAATAATTAAATATTTATTATTTAATTAACTAATCATCATGCCTAGCTAATTAATTAATTTAATCAACTATAGTCCAATTGATAAAATCAAATGATAACCCAAAATCAATTTATCAATTAAAATTGTATTCCTCTAGTAAATTAAATAAATCCTCAAATCTATTTAATTTAATCCCACAACCCCCTCTTTATTAAATAAATCATTTAAAAAATTATCCAAACCCATAAACCATCTCTAAAACCTACTTTTACCCCTAATCCAACTCATTCACCCATACTAACCTCACTTAGCCACCTAACTAATCCCTCCCATCAAAGTTAAGCCACTTGTCCCCTAGCCACCTTCCTAAGATAAGTCTAATCCCCCTTCTAAACATTTACACAAATTTAAGCAAGGGTTAAGACTTGCTAACCCAAGCCAAAGTCAACAAGTCTCCCTTATCCTCTTCCATCCCTATCCAAGAGCATTAATGGCTCTTACATGCCATTAATTCCTCCTAAATCTCTATTTATGTCTCTTACATCCCTCTTTATGACTCTTACATCCTTCTTAATACCTCTTACACACTCATCTTCCCTCATTACTCCCTTTGACCAACCATTATCCCATCCTCTCACACTCATCCTCCTTGTGACAAGTGTCACTCCCCTACTAGCTCTAAACAAGCACAATCCATGTGCTCCCCTTTCAAATCATCTTAGCCCTCCCTCACCATTCTTCCATCCTTGCATCTTGACCCTCCATTTCTCTACCCATTAGCCTATAAATAAAGCCCTTCCCTCTCAGAATCCATCATCCACTTTCATGCAAACTTATAATTCTACTTTGAGAGCCTAAAAACTACCAAAATACCATCATAATACTAAAATCCATCCATACCCCCATTGGTTAAACTCTCATCCATATACACACTTGATAGAAACCCCCAACTTATTGAAAGCTTGAGCACACTATGAGCATACATCCCCACCCATTAGGGACATAGCTACGTCATCATAGGTTATACCATAAGGAGCCTACCATTCTTGATTTTCCTTCCTTATTGGTGATAACCTTGGTCCTATCATAAGTGCTAGCTTATTTAGTTTTGTGAATGCTTTTATTAAGTTAGTATTCAATATTACACTACTAGATTAGGCAATACACTTGATAGATGTGTGCTTTTTCTTTGCATGCATAACCATATTCTTGATATGCTAATTGCACTAGCATTGTTAGAATAGATGGTTATGGATTTTTGTGACTTCCTCTTGCATACCTTCCAATTTTTTTTTGATCCATACTATATTTGAGAAATTGGTTGTAGGAGCTTCATAGTCAGCTTCAACAGTGGACTGTGAGATACAACTCTACTTCTTACTTATCCATGTTACCAATCTTTCTCCTAAAAATAAAGCTCCTCCACTAGTACCTTTTTTGTCATCAACATTTCTTACCCTTTTAGCATTAGTGTAGACCCTTAACTAAAAATCTCCTTTTTTCTTGTACCATAAACTATATTCTTTAGTTCCCTTTAAATATCTTAATATTCTTTTTACTACATTCATATGCATCTCCTTAGGATTGGCTAAAAATCTTACTACTATTCTAGCTATTGTGCAACATTAGGTCTATTATGAATTACATATTGTAACTTTCCAATCATAGATCTATACAATTTTTTATTCACTTACGTCAAGTCATCTTAGACAATTTACATCCAGTGACCATTTGTGTGTGCACTAGTCTTGACTCATCTATGCCAAATATTTTTAGTATCTCCTTAATGTATTTAGATTGAGTAACATATATTCCTCCTTTAGTTTGATGAACTTGTAAACAAATCAAGGACTTTATCTAACCAAACATAGAAACCTCAAACTCTTTACTCATCTAATTAACAAATGACTTACACATCAAGTCATTTCTTACAAATATAATGTCATCCACAAATATTTTTTCTATTGGGATATTATCCTTGACTTCACTCTTCAAATATAGATTATTAATATCATTAGTTCTGATAAAACCAATTTTGATAAAATAAGACTGTAATCTTTCATACCATTCTCTCAGTACCTACTTCAATCCATACAAATATTTGTGAAGTTTATATATCAAGTACTTCTAGTCTTTCACCACAAATCCTTTAAGTTGTTCAATGTAGACCTCTTCCTCCAAAATTCTACTCAGAAATGTAGATTTGACATCCATATAACAAGACTTGAATCTTTTATATACATCATATGCAAGTAGATTTCTCACTCCTTCCAATCTTACAACATGATAAAAAGTTTCACCATAGTCAATTCCTTCTTCTTGTGCTTAACCTTTACATACACGTCTTATTTTTTTCCTAATTTTCTTTTCTTTTATATTTAGCTTGTTCTTGAAAATACATTTTGTTCCAATCACATTCTTGTCTTTAGATCTTAGTACCAATGTCAATGTGTTACTCTTCTCAATCTGATCTATCTCTTCATTTATTGCATTAATACAATCTTCATGTTTAAATGCATCTTTTATAGTTCTAGGCTCAATATTAGAAATCAAGCATGCACTGTCTCTTAACTTACTTCCTCTCATGACTCTGACACTCTTATCTCCAATTATATGATTCTAAAAATGGCTCCTTCTAACATATTTATCTAAAAAAGGCTCAGTTATATGTTCTTCAACATTTTCAAATTTCAATTAGGGCTTAACATTCTTCTCAGTGTGCTCAAGTTGTGGCTCAGGTACTACATTTTTTTGTTTGGTGGCTATCTATTGTTGTTTGGTAATCCTCTATTGTGACTCTGTTTCCAACTTGAGTAAAGTGCTAGGTGTTCCTTCTTGAACATAGACAAATCTATTGCAATCTTTAGGTTCTTTCTTTCTTCATCATTCTTATCTACAAACTCATCAATTATCACATTTTTATTTTCAACCATGGTGTCCATCTAAACTCATCAATTATCACATTTTCATTTTCAGCCATGGTGTCAATCATACTTATATGATTTACCTTTAGTAGAGTAGCCTAGGAATATTCTTTCATCTCCTTTTGAATCAAATTTTCATTTCTAGTATCCTTATGAATATAACACTTCTAAATATTTTGAAATAACTTGCATTGAGTGTGTGTCCATACTTGAGTTCATAGGGTGTCTTTTTTGTAACTTTCTTCAACTAAACTTAGCTAAGGGTATAAATAATAGTCACTAGTACATTTGGGTTGCATTTTTTACCAAAATTTTTGATGACGGGCCAATTTGGATTGTCATTTTTAGTCTTTTTTAAAAATATGATCTTGATAATGTCAAAATTTTGATGATAGTTAAGTTTATCGCCAAAATTTTGATGACAATTAAGTTTATCGTCGACATTTTGAGGTTGTCAAGGATATTAAAAAAAAGAAGAAAAGTGAAACTTCATTTATTCACGGCTTCAGAGGTGTGACAAAGATCTTTTTAGCATCATTCCAGGTAAGGGTTCATGGATTAACTTTCATTCACATCCTCTTCTATTTGGAACCCTCTCTTCAAACTTTCCTTTGACGCCAACAAGATAGCAATATGATCAATAACCCTTTTTCCACAATCTATTGCTTGCAATGATTCAAAGAAAGAATAAGAACACTATAAAAATATAGAGTTCCTTACAAATGTTACCTACAACTAGTTAAAATAATTTCAAAGCCCAATGGAAGAAGAAATTAGGCATTAAATAGAAAAAGAGACTAAAAATTTCTACTAGATACATTACCATAATTATTGTTTTGGCACTTTATTTCTACTGGTGTAATTAAATATTCACTAATTACACTTACTTAAGCTTACTTAGGATAATGCATTTCATAGTAGTTTGTGATTGAGATACTTGGGAGTTTGCACCTCAATTAAATTGTCATGCCCTAAATTAATGAGGCAAAATACAATCCAATTTTTTAAATTAATGCATAACATATATACTTGGTCAAACTACATGGAGATTGCAATCTGCAACTCAAGTTTTCTAAGGACATAAGGCACCACTAATTCAATCATGGGTTGGGAGGTAATACCTAGTAACTTCAAAATACATTAATATTCTAACTAGGTCTATAGAGTAATTTATTTTTGTGGATATAATATTGTCTTCTATTTAATTTCATTATTGATGCACTCATAAAATTTTTGACCATTGTCATAAAATTTGCATTTTTACATCACATTGAGATAACAAAGGAGGCTTAGAATCACAACACATTTAAGATGACATGAAAATTAATTTCTCTCTACACACTTGAATCATTTCAACTTTATCAAGGGTGAAACCCTAATATCTTCAGGCAATCCATCTTCACAAACCTGCATTCACACAAAAATAGAAACCATGGAGGCTCACCTCCCATCCTAGGATTCTATAAATCCACCCACCGAGTAGAGGAAATAAGATCCAAATAGGTTACACACATACATCACTTGCCATTCCATGAGCACAACAAATAACACAACACAATTCCCTCCCATGGCTTGCACAATGATTCACAATTAGAATCATCTCACATTGGGTGAAGGTGGACTCTTCAAAGAGGAGATGCCATAACCAAACATAAACATCGTATTGCCATTACATTTTTCCTCTCAAGGCCATCATAAATATCTCCTTATTCACACAAAACCCCTTTTATCTCCCAAAAAAAAAATGTACATGGCTTTAATGGAGCCCATACTCCATGAAATAGAAAAATTCCTCATCATGAGGTAACTCTCTCAACTACAATGTTGAGCCCAACTAAGCCCTTCACCCAAGGCTTCTCTTCCCTCCCAAGGGTGAGTGAAGCCTTCACACCCATGAACACATTCAAAACTCACATTCAATCAAGAAAATCAAGAAGAAAACAAAACCCAAAGAAAATCTTCAAGAACACATAGCACTTTGACATTTCCATAACACAATGCCAAGTCTACAAAGCAAGATTCACAATACAAGGCATGCTCCATTGCCATATCCTCCTCACTTGCAGATTTATTTTTCCATGCTAAAAGAAAGAAATGAAACATGGTTTGAAGTACCAACCTTGGTCCAAGCTAAATACAATGATAGTTTTAGTAGAGCTCCCTTAATCTCCCTCCAAAACCTAACTATCTCTAAACTTAGAGAGTGGGTGAACAACCCACTAATTTGACCAAGACTCTCTAATAAGGCCTTCTCACTGACTATTTTAGGAAAGACACCTAGCCACTTCCTCTTACAAACTTGTTTCCTCTAAATTTTCTATATTTGACTTAGTGGGAACATGGGAGAAAACACATGTGACAACTCCAAATTCGAATTGATGGAAGAATGCATGGGTAAAGGGCCCCCCTAGGTTGTTTAGGTACTCACATGGTCAAAATTAGGTCCCTAACTTAATATACTATCATATGGGTAACTTATTTTAACATAAAAGACACCTTAGGACCACTTGATGACCCCTCAAAACCTTGATCAAGTCCAAACTCCAATTTCTTATGATTGAGACCCATCCTTCCTTTTGTCAAGTGGGATTACTTACTTATTAATAGGGTAATTAGTTTTAGGATAAATTACCACCATGTTCAAAACCCTAATAACATGTCAATTACACACAAAGTTCACAAGTGTCAAGTGACACATAAAACACATTCACATTACCATGACATGCTTCTAATGCATCTTTATGATTAAACATTTCCACAAGCAAGCAACCTTACATTTACAAAGAAAAATACTTTCACAACGAAGCTTTTGATTCTTCTAAAGATTGGCCTAGGTTAAACTGTGTTCACAAGGTTTGGAACTTGTTTCCCCCAAGAATTTCTATGGTTCCACTTTCTGCACATTAAACTCAAGCATTAGTAGTTCAAGGAGGTTGTATAAAATACATATATCATAAATGCATATAATTTCATAATTCAAATTCAATGTCTTTCTCTTGTCATTTTAATAGTTAGTTCAAAACATTAAAATGTCAACATCTGCATATCATAAGTCCTCATAATCAAATTAACATTTATCTACATATCATAATTATTCATCTCCATATCATGAATCATCAAAATCAAATTAACATTTATCTACATATCATGAATCATCATAATTAAATTAACTTTTTGCATCGCACCAAAATCTAATAGTATCATGTCAAAAAACTATATCCATATGTGTTGAATCATTTCATACACAATATCAAGTTCTTAGTGTATATCATAATGTAAAACACTATTGCAGTATCAAAATCAATAGATAAAACAATCCACTGTCCATCTAAGTCTCAAATAGCTATCAAAATATCAAGGTCTCAAATATCAAAGAGTAAATAAAATGTCTATGCTATGATGGGTTGGGGTGAGGCCTCACATCCTTCCCCCCTAGGCATGAACTTTCTCTTAGAGTTCATCAAAAAGATAAGGGTATTGAGTCTTCATCTGTGCTGCATCCTCCCATGAAGCCATGACCTCATCATAACAATCCCATTGGACCCTAACCTAGTCTAGCTCTCTGCCTCAAAGTGTGAAGGTCCATTGAGCCAAAATGAAAATGGGTTCCAATGCTATCTATTTGCTTGACTCCACCTACAAAGCATCCCAATCTATGATGTGAGACTCATCATAAATATACTTCCATAATACATATACATGAAATACATCGTGAATGCTAACAGGCTAGATGGTAGGGATAAATGATAAGAAATTGGTCCTTTCCTAACTTAGAGCCTTTTCCAAAAAGGATTGAGATCTTATGTGGTCGCACTCTTAGAAATACTCTCTCACTAACCATGTACCCTCTATCCACCCTCTTCACATCTGCATATTTCTTCTATCTATCTTGGGCTTTTCTAAGGCACTGTCTAATCAATATCACCTAGTACTCCATGTCCTTAACTAATTGTGGTCCTATAGATATCCTATCTTTGATCCTATCCCAACTTAGGGGCATACTGCAAGGCCTACCATACAAGGCTTGATAGGGTGGCATGCCTATGGAAGTGTGATGCCCATTTTTATAGGCAAATTATGCAAGATGGAGGTACTCTTCCCACTTGGACTAGTGGTCCATCACATACATCCACAACATATCCTCTAAGATCTGGTTAACTCTCTCTATTTGCTCATCTTTCTAAGGATGATAAGATGTGCTAAAATTGAGCTTGGTACCTAGAGATCTCTGCAATTCCCTCCATAATGAGGAGGTGAATAAGGAGTCTCTATCTGATATAATCTTACAAGGAATTCTATGGAGTCTAAAAAAGTCTTGCAAGAATACATATGCCACTGTGGGTACTATGAGAGTGGTGTGAATGGGTGAAAAGTGAGCAACTTTGGTCAAAGTGTCAACTGTCACCATGATGGCATTGTGATGATGAGAAGACATCGAAAGACCAATAATGAAGTCCATGGAGATAGTGTCCCACTTCCACACAGGTATCTCATGTGGCTGTAAGAGACCACCTGGATGTCTGTGTTCTACCTTAACTTTCTAACACTCTAGGCATTTGGCTATGATGTTGGAAATCTACATTCTCATTCCTAGCCAATGATATAACTATCTTAAATCTACATGAAGCTTCTTGACACCTAGATGTGCTACATAGGGCACTCTATGTGCCTCCAAAATGATGAGCTCTCATAAATCACCCAAGGATGGTACATATATGAACCCTTTAAGGTGTAGCAATCTATTTGGATCTAATGAAAAATTAGAAAATCTTCCCTCTAGGGGTCTCTAAGAGTAGATTAACTGACAAACTTCTATATAAAATATATCTTCAAGGAGATGATGCAGTATGCACTCTCTCAAATCTATCTCAGTGATCATAGAAGATATCTCATGGCATCTCCTACTCTTGACATCTATGAATACATTCTCCTTTCCATTAATGTAATGTACATCAAAATCATACTCACATAAGAACTCCATCCATCTCCTCTATCAAGCATTCAGATTTGGTTGTGTGAAAATATACTGCAAACTTTGGTGATCTGAATGAAGTTCAAAGTGATGTCCTAGAAGAAAGTGGCACCATCTTTCCAAGGTATGAACTATTGCTGCAAGCTCCAAATCATGGGTGGGATAGTTGAGTTCATGAGTCTTGAGTTTTCTAGACTCATATGCTATGGCACAACTATTTTGCATGAGAATGGCTCCAATACCATCCAATGAAGCATTTGTGCAAACTACAAAATCTGATGAAGGATTAGGTACTGCTAGGATTGGTGTACTAGTGAGTGCCTTCTTGAGCTCTAGGAAGGCCCTCTCACACTTGTCTATCCATTCAAACTTCTTCCCTTTCCTTTGCAAGGATGTGATGGGATGAGCTACTCTAGAGAATCCTACCACAAACCACCTATAATATCTTGCTAATCCCATGAAAATTTTAACATCTAAAACATTAGTTTGTGCTAGCCAATCCATGATGGCTTGGATCTTGGATGGGTCCACTGTGATTCCATCTCTTGATATCACATGACCTAAATAATGTACTTCCTTTGTAAAGAAGGCACACTTGGACAAACTGCCATATAGCTGATTTTCCCTTAAGCATTGCAATACCTACCTCAAGTTTTCTTCATGTTCCTTTTCATCACGTGAATATAACAATATATCATCAAGGAACACTACCACAAACTTATATCTAAAAATGTATGAAACACCCCCATTCATAAGGCTCATGAATATAGCCAAGGCATTTGTAAGACCAAATGGTACCATTGTAAACTCATAGTGACCATACCTAGTATGGAAAGTGGTCTTATGAATGTCACTTTCCAAAATCCATAATTGATGATATCTCAAATTCAAATCTATCTTGGAGAATACTCGCACAACCTAAAATTGGTCAAATAGGTCATCGATTCTAGGGAGTAGATATCAGTTCTTGATCATTACCTTATTCAATTATCAGTAGTCAATATACAATTTGAGTGACCCATCTTTATTCTTCACAAATATTATTGGCACACCCCAAGGTGAGATAGTAGGATGAATATGTCTCTTCTCCAAGAGTTCCTCTAACTAAATCTTAAGTTCATTGAGTTTATGTGTAGCCATCTTATATGGAGATTTTGAAATGGGCTCAACTCTTGGCACCAAGTCTATTGATGTAGGAGCACCTTTGGTTGCCTTGTTAT
Organism: Cupressus sempervirens; assembly: GCA_028749045.1. Lineage (NCBI taxonomy): Eukaryota > Viridiplantae > Streptophyta > Pinopsida > Cupressales > Cupressaceae > Cupressus > Cupressus sempervirens. The sequence continues at coordinate 286,755,592 of CM053783.1, read as the reverse complement.
CTTGCTCATTTTTGTTCATTCTACATGTTGGAGCCAAGTTACTATAGCACTCAGTTGGAGCCAAGTTACTATAGTACTCAGTTGGAGCCGAGTTACTGTAGCACTTAGTTGGAGCTAAGTTACTGTAGCACTCAGTTGGTGTTGAGTTATTATAGCACTTAGTTGGTGCTGAGTGACTCTTCATGTGCTAAGTTACCTAGTGTTTGCTGAGTGACCCTTCATGTGTCGAGTTTTCCTATTTATGCTGAGTGTCAGCATTTGGATGTAATTTCTATGAGCTGACTTGTGAGATTTATTTCGATCATGATATTTATGTTAAGATATTTTCTTAGGATGTGCCCAAACCATTTTTGGGTTGGCCTTCCTCTTATGTAATGTTCTAGAATGATTTGTAAGCCATTTTGGCAAGTATATATAGAGTGTTTAGGCTTAGAGTTAGAAAAGAAAAAGTTTTTGGGAAGCAGATTGTAGAGTAGAACTGAAAGTGCAAATTTGCTATTGGATCTTTGAATGTGAATGTATTTTTATTTGGCCATAACCTAGAAGGCCTTACAACTGGACATGTATGAAGATATTTTGATGAATCAATAAAAGTATTTCACTCTTCTTCCTCCTTTGGTTTTTGTTCTTTGTGTTTGCTTCCATTGTGTTAACTCTTGCAGGGTGGTTTGGATAGTTGAGTGAGCCTTTGGCCATAGTTATTCACCCTTTGCCTACATCAGTTGGTATTAGAGCTTGAGGTTCATCCTTGTGGAGATTGGATCATGTAGAACTTTTATTTGGATTTGGTTGTAGGGTGGTAGATCTACGGATTTGACCTATAACTTGTGGAGGATTACAATCTTGCAGGAATCTAATTTGTAAAGATGGTTCATGGTAGAAGAAATGTTGATGATGCTATATTGGATCAGTTGAGACAAATTTTAGCTAGATTAGATGTTGTGGAGATAGCCTAGAGGAGAGGAGCACATCTTGATGATGTAAGTGATGATGAAGCAATAGCACCAAACCATAATCTAGAACCTGAAGAAGACCAAGATGAGAAAAGATTATTGCAAGTATTGTCTAGGGAAAATTCAAAGCCTACTGTAGAAGTTGTTCCTTATGATGGAAAATTGGATACCAATGCTATGTTGGATTAGATCTCTGATATGGAGAAGTTCTTTGAGTATGAAAACACTCCTGATAATGGAAAGGTGAAGATTGTAGTCACTAGGTTGAAAGGTCATGCATCACTATGGTGGGAGCACTTGCAAATTGATAGACAAAGGAGAGGAAAGGAGAAGATCATAACTTGGCCAAAGATGGTGAACAAGGTAAATAAAAAATTCCTCCCTATTGATTACCAAGTTAGCTTGTTGAGAAAGATGAAAAATTTGAAACAAAAGGACATGATTGTGAAATAATATACTAAGGAATTCTATAGATTGGACATCAGATTTGGACATGTGGATGATGATGTTGAGAAAATTACAAGGTACATTAATGGATTGAGATTTGGAATACAAGATGAAATAATTTTTGTGAAGTTGGAAAGTATGGAAGAAACATACCAATATGCCTTGAAAGCTGAGGAGATCTTAACAAAGAAGCATGACCAAAGACAAAGAGGTAGAGGTGGTAGATTCTAGAGAGGCAGAGGTAGATCTTATGGTGAAGGTGGTAGATTTAAATTTTTTGTATAAGATAAAGGTAAATTTGAATGGAATAATGATGACAAAGGCAAGACCGAATGGAAAAGTGGTAATTCTTACCAAGGAGGCACTAGTTCTTACTCAGGAAGAGATAATTCTTATTCTAGAAGTGGATTTCATGGTAATTGTTTTAGATGTGGTAAAGAGGGACTTAGATCTTTTGAATGTAGATCCTCTAAAAGTGGGCAAGGTAATATAAATGTTGTGATTCAAGGAGATGATGAGGGTTCACCAAGTGGACTTGAGGCTGGAGAAAATATGATGGTGAGAAGAACCTTATGTAATAAGGGAAGTGATGAGGAACCTATTTTAAGGAGAATTCTTTTCAAGAAAAAATGTAAGATGGCTAGGAAATCCTACAAAGTGATCATTGATAGTGGAAGTTCTACAAATATAACATTGAAAGATCTGGTTACCAAGTTACAATTGTAGAGGCTAAAACATCCCAAACCTTATCATGTTTCATGGATCAAAGATGAGCATAAGATATTGGTAAGTGAGCAATACCTTGTGAAGTTCAAAATTGGACATTACTTTGATGAGATTTTGTGTGGTATTATGCCCATGGATTTTTGTCACATTTTTTTGGGTAGACCTTGGAAATATGATAGATATGTTGTACATGATGGAAGATTGAATCAATATACTCTTTGTGTAAAAGGGAAGAAACAAACATTGTTGCCTTTGATTGAAAGTCCAGATGAGGTTAGTTGTACTACAATAAAAGTTTGCATGGTTAATGGAAAATAATTTGAAAAGGAAGTGAAGAAGAATCAAGTCTATTTTTCTATAGTTCCTAGAGGACCAAGTGTTGGTAGTAATGACCGAGTAGCAGAAGCTAGTAATGACTGAGTGACAACAAACAGTGATAGATGAGTACCAGTAGAAATTAAAGAATTTATAAATGAGTATAAAGATATTATTTTTGATGATATTATTGATGGTTTACCTCCAATAAGAAGTATAAGTCATCATATGGATCTGATTCTTAGAGCTAGTTTTCCAAACAAAGCACCATATAGATTGACACCTACAAAGAATGAAGAACATAACCGACAAGTGCATGAGTTGTTGCAGAAAAGTTTGATTAGAGAAAGCTTGAGTCCATGTGTTTTACTTTCTATATTAGCACCTAAAAAAATGGAGAATGGAGAATGTGTATTGATTCCAAAGCCATTAACAAGATAATAGTGAAATAGAGGTTTCCTATGCTGAGGATGGATGACATAATGAAGATATTTTGATATTTAGCAAGACTAAGTTTTTGATTGTTTATTTGGATGATATTTTGATATTTAGCAAGACTAAGGAAGAACATCTTGAGCATATTAGACAAATATTGCAAAGGTTGAAAGAGGAAAAGTTGTTGATTAATCTAAAAAATGTTCTTTCATGCAAGAGGAAATTGTGTATTTAGGATTTGTGATTTCAGCTGATGCTTTGAAGATGGATCTTGAGAAGGTTAAAGAAATTTTAGAATGGCCTACACCTAAGAATGTGGGTGAGGTAAAATCATTTCATGGTTTGGCTAGTTTTTATAGAAAGTTTATAAAGAATTTCACTTCTATTTGTAATGCTATGACTGAGACAATGAGGAGAGATAAAAAGGACTTCAAGTGGAAACATGGAGCTGATAAGAGTTTTGAGACTTTAAAAAAAAGGTTGTTGAATTACCTATATTGGCTTTACCTGATTTCAATAGAGTATTTCAAATTGAATGTGATGCAAGTGGTAATGCAATAGGAGCTGTATTAAGTCAAGAAGGTAAACCTGTTACTTTCTTTAGTGAAAAGTTGAATGATGCCAAAAGGAAGTATTCTATGTATGATCAAGAATTTTATGCTATTGTCTAAGCATTGAAGAAATGGAGACATTAATTGATTCCTAAAGAGTTTATATTGTATATTGACCACAAAGCTTTACAATACTTGGGAAGTCAACATAAATTGAATCAAAGACATGAAGTGGGTTGAGTACTTATAGAGTTTTACATTTGTGATCAAGCATAAGAGTGGAGTTACTAAAAAAGTTCTTGATGCATTGAATAGAAGGCATTCTTTGTTGATTAAAATGAAAGTTGAAGTTCTTGGTTTTGATGAAATAAAAGAGTTGTATGATGCTGATCCTAATTTTTTTGAGTTGTGGAGAGAGTGCAGAGCACCAAATTTGATAGATCACATAAGTAACTATGATGAGTATTTCATTCAAGAAGGTATGTTGCTCAAAGGTATTCAGTAGTATTTTCATAGAAGTTCTATGAGGTTGAATCTGATTAAGGAAAATCATAATGGTGGATTAGCTAGACATTTTGGAATTGATAAGACATTGAGTTTGCTGAAAGAGAAGTATTATTGGCACAAATGTATAAGGATGTTCAGAAATTTGTAAAGAGTTGTGGAGTTTGTCAAGTTGCAAAAGAGGTGAGTCAAAATATTGGTTTGTATACACCTATTACTATTCCTAAAAAACCTTGGACTGACATCTCTTGGATTGCCTAAGACAATGGAAGAGTATGATTCCATATTTTTTGTAGTAGATAGATTTTCTAAGATGGCTCATTTCATACCATGTAAGAAGATGTTAGATGTTGAGCATGTTGCTAAACTTTTCTTTAAAGAGATCATGAGATTGCATGGATTACCAAGAAGAATTATTTCTGATAGAGTTATTAAATTTGTTGGTTATTTTTGAAAGACTTCGTGGAAGAAGATGGGTACTAAGCTAAATTTTAGTTCTACATTCCATCCATAGACATATGGACAGACAAAGGTTGTGAATAGGAGCTTGGGTAATTTGCTGAGATGTTTAGTTGGAAATAAACCAAGTAATTGGGAGATGGTAATGGCACAAGCTGAATTTGCATACAAAAATTCTTGAATAGGAGGACATGGAAAACACCTTTTGAGATTGTTATTGGAATGCATCCTAGAGGTATATCAAATTTAAGAGATGTTGCTAGTGAAGAAAAGAGAAGCATTGCAAGAGAAGAATTTGTTGCTTTTATGAAATATTTGCATAAGTGAAGTTGAGGTTGGAAAAAAGTAATCAAAAGTATAAGGAGAATGCTGATCAGTCTAGAAAACACCATATTTTCAAGTTGGTGATGAGGTGATGGTTCATCTGAAGAAAGGAAGATTTCCTATTGGAACATATAGTAAGCTGAAGATGAAGAAATTTGGACCTTGTAAGATCTTGAAGAAGTTTGATAGTGGTAATGCTTATGAAGTTGAGTTACCTGATGACATAGATATATATCCTATATTCAATATTACTAATTTGTATAAGTATCATAAGTTAGATGATGAAGTTGTTGTATCAAAAGACTATCCTAAAAAGTAGATTGAAGAAATTGAACAGATATTGGATTAGAGAGTTAGCAAGAACACAAGAGGAAAAGATTACTATAAATATTTGGTGAAGTGGAAGAATAGGCATATTGAAGATGCTTCATGGATTTCTCAATCTAAGTTGGATTCGACTCAGATTGTGACATCTCAATGATTCAGGAGAATCATTTCTTTTAACCCCAATTGTCTGATGCAGGAGCACCCTGGGTTGCCTTGTTATCTTGCTTATTTTTGTTCATTCTGCATGTTGGAGCCAAGTGACTATAGCACTCAGTTGGAGTTGAGTTACTGTAGCACTTAGTTGGAGCCAAGTTACTGTAGCACTCAGTTGGAGCTGAGTTATTGTAGCACTTAGTTGGAGCCAAGTTACTGTAGCACTCAGTTGGAGCCGAGTTACTATAGCACTCAGTTGGTGCCGAGATACTATAGCACTCAGTTAGTGCCAAGTTACTATAGCACTTGGTGTTGAGTGACTCTTCATGTACCAAGTTACCTAGTGTATGCCAAGTAACCCTTCATGTGCCGAGTTTTCCTATATATGTTGAGTGTTAGCATTTGGACATGATTTCTATGAGCTGACTTATGGGATTTATTTCGATCACGACATTTATGTTAAGATTTTTTTCTTGAGATGTGTCTAGACTGTTGTTGGGTTGGCCTTCCATGTAATGTTCTAGAATGATCTATAAGTCATTTTGGCAAGTATATATAGAGTGTTTAGGCTTATAGTGAGAAAAGAAGAAGTTTTTGGGAAGCAGATTGCAGAGAAGAACTAAAAGTGTGAATTTGTTGTTGGATCTTTGAATGTGAATGTATTTGTATTTGGCCATAATCTAGAAGGCCTTGTAGTTGGGCATGTATGAAGATATTTTGATGAACCAAGAAAAGTATTTCACTCTTCTTCCTCCTTTGATTGTTGTTCTTTGTGTTTGCTTCCATTGTGTTAACTCTTGTAAGGTGGTTTGGATAGCTAGGTGAGCCTTTGGCCCTAGTTATTCACCCTTTTCCTACATCATCTATGTAGAAATAAACTAGCCTAGGTGGTGGCATACCTAGAAGCTTTGAAGAAAACACATCCTTAAATTCTTGTAGTATCGAGTAGTCATCTAGAGATGGTTCCTTCTCATTATCTTCCTCTTTATTACTGATAGATACTACAAACAAATCTCCCTTTTGTAGACACCACTTAAGTATAAAGAGACACTAGCATTTGCACCCCTAAGATCACCATAGGAGTACCACAATCATCCAAAAAATCAACTGTCTTCTGTCTGTAGTCCATCTTAGCGTTATATGCACATAGCCAATCCATACCAAGGACTGCATCATATGATCCTAAGGGGGTAACTTGAAGATCTATGATCATGCTCGTGTTTCCAATTTGAAAATGAAAATCATGTATATAGGAATTAACTATCACCTTAGTCCTAGATGCCAATTTGACTTCCCAATTATTGTTTTTCCTAGCTACCACTAGCCTAGAATGCTCCACCATAAAAGGAGGTGCAAAGAATTGTAGCTTTAGAATCAAACAAAATAGAAATCTTAATACCCTTGATTATACCTGTAGCCTCAATGACTATAGCCTAATGCTTGGCCTGGTGGTTATCAACTACTATAAATACCCTATGGGATCTACCCATGTGTCCTACTATAGGCTCTAAATTGGCTTCCCAATGATTACTAGCTACCGGTCCCTGGGGACACTCTTTGGCTATATGTCCCATACCACTGCAAGCATAATAAGGCCCACAAGTGTAAATTTGAATACCCTATGACCTAGGCTACTGCTGACCACCTATCCTATTGGATCCACTATACCCACCACGGGAGGACTCCTAAGTCCTAGTTGGCTGTGCATATGGTACTTGTGGTCTCTGATCTCATTGGGACCCCTAGGACTACCACTGCTTGGGCTTAGAGCCTTGACACCCCTGTGCTGACTTCTATCCCTTATCCTATTATGACTTCTACTGACTTTTTGGAGCCTTAAAGGACCCTGTTGATTGACCCTGCCTTCCATGAGGATTTATGTTGTCCTAAATGTTAGGAGTAATTTTGGTTGTGAGAACAATCTCAAGATTCCTATTTGTTACAAAGATCTTTCGCAACCGATGTTGTCTCAACTGCCTCCCTTAAAGTGCTCAAAAAATCTAGGTGTACTTAATTTTGAAGTGACATGTTAAGACCATTGGTGAATTAGTAGATCCATAGCTTCTCATCCTTCATTTACTCGACATAAGGAAGGAGCTCTAAAAATTTTCTCTCATATTGTGCTACAGTAAGGCCCCTTTGCTGGAGGTCATGCAACTCCTCAATCTGACTCTATCTAAAATGCTTTGAGAGATACCTATCCCTAAATCTAGCCACAAATGCCTCCTAGATAAGTGTTTCTACTCTAATTCCACCTATGGTCTCCTCATGCTTCCACCAATTGGAAGCATTGTCTCATAGTACGTGGATGGAAAGTTGGGCCTTCATATTGCTCCCATATGGCCACAACCTGAAACACCTCTCTAAACTCTATAACCATGCCTCTGCCTATGCACCATCTATGATTCCGATGAAAAGAGGTAGTTTGAGTTAGATCAAATCCATAATCTCATTCCCTATGTCCCTAGGTGCTCTCACTATGGCTAGTGGCTCTATGACTAGTGGTGGATCAATCTAATGAACTAAAGCCTCTTCTTGGTCACCTTGTCCATCTACATCTCTAGGTGGGGGACTCCTACTTCTTTCCCTATTCTCTGCTCTTTGTTCCACTAATCCTTACTGTATGAGCTATGGAATCATAGGTGGCATCCTCTCTTGCACTACTTTGATAAGATTTTGAATGGTTGCAAAGAGTTGATTAAGATCTTGGGGTTGTTTGGATGGAGGCCCACCAATTTCATGGCCTGCCCCTCTAGATGCCACTTGTGCACCTCTAGGGCCTCTAGCACTCTGACGACCATTATGGGTAACAATAGGCATCATACACACACGTTTCAATTTTAATGAGTTAAGCGTAATGGGTTAGGCTCTAGTGTTGTAACCAAATGCTCTAATACCAGAATGTAATGCCCTAAATTTACGAGGCAAAATAAAATCCATTTTTTAAATAGATATACTTGGTCGAACTACATAGAGATTGAAATCTGCAACTTAGGTTTTCTAAGGACATAAGGTACCAATTTGATCATGGTTTGGGAGGTAATACCTATCAACTTCAAAATATGTTGATATTCTAACTAGGTCTATAGAGTAAATTATTTTCATGGATATAATGTTGTCTTCTATTTAATTTCATTGTTGATGCACTTATAAAAATTTTGACCACTGAGTTTGGGAGATGTTAAGGTTAGTAGATGTAACAAAAAAAATTTATTTGAAATGTGGATTTTATGTTTCTATGAGAGCTCACCTAGTTGATTACCCTTGATTGCAATACTAATTTGTAATGATGTTGTAGTTATAAACTTGGCTCTTTCTAAAAATCCAAGGTCAATCTCCATATTAATGGAATACTTATGATAATTCTAATTTATCTTATTACTTTATTCTTATTTTGTTCTATTTTAACAATTATTTTATTATTTTTTATTATTTTATTTTAATATTTTATTTTATTATTTTATATATATATATATATATATATATATATAAAATACATACCACTCTATGTTCATTAGTACCGGCTATAATTCTAACTCCCTCCAAATTTAATTACAACTAAATCTTTATTATATTTTTAATAACATAAAACCCTCAAAATAACAAATCACAACTTTTCCCCTATACATGAAAGAAAAACAAATAATTTTCTTAGAACCCAAAGAACTACTTCTTCCAACATTACTAATTATCAAATCACCAACCTTAATCCATTTTCCAACTATTATTAACATATGACACACAAAATATAATTCTAATATTATCACATACTTTTTTCAACATACTTTATTAACCTTGAAACACAAGTTAAGCCTCTTAAATTCAATATTAATAATTTTCTAAATTCTAACTTCTACCCCTTAATCCTAACTACACATACCCCTACCCCTTCTCATTTGCAAATTCAAAGCCCCTTTTTCCCAAAAATTGAATGTTTGGACATGGGGTCACATGTCCACCTAAAATCCCTTCCAATAATGTTGATAAGACCACATTTCGCACTTAACGAATGGATTATGGCAGCAAGTCTTATAATGACTAAACTTGCCTTGGAACACACACCAATGCTTACCTAGTGCTCCACTCTTCCCAAACACATGGGTTATCATTTCTAGGTGTGAGGGGATAGAAAAGGTTGTTTTGCACATGTGAAAGGGACTTCTCCTCCGTAGGTGCCTAAGGAGAGAAGTAGACCATGTTTAGACAAGACCATGTCCTTTCACCTTTTCATACTCATAAGGGCTTAACCAATGTGAGGCCGCATAGTGGGGCCATCCCAACTTTTGCATGGATTTTGTTTTTGTCTTGTTTGAATGTGCTTGGTACGCCTAGGAAATGGAGAGTGGGTTTGGAAGTAATATGCATAACACCTTCATTTATTTTTCTTGATTCAAATTTTTAGTTATTTAAAATTTTCTCTTGCTTTATATATATTTCTTTGGATTCATGTGATAGTGACTTGAAAGTCACGTGACTCTTATGAGTCCTTATGTGAAATAGCCATAGGGTAGTTAATTGTGGCATTATAGTTTTCCCATTGAAGGTTCTTTATTTAATATTTTGTGGTCTAGATTCTAGGTATATTCTTTCTAATATTTAATTTCTCTATAATAGGGGAGTGGATTATTTTCACTCCCCATACATTTTCTAGAGAGGAAAAAATGCACTTACAACACTCTTTTCTCATATATTTTTAAGTCAAGTAGTATGAGGACTTAGTTTTTCCTACTCTCACCTTAGAAAATTGGGGTTATGTGCTGTCTTAGAATAGGTTTGATTTTCTTATTAACTCTTTAGTTTGCAAGTTGATGATTTTTTAATAGTTCCTACCTTATCTAAGGATCTATTAAAATTTGAAGCCTCAATAAATGAAATTTTCCATACATATGCAAGAAAGTATCAAAACATAATAAGTTTCCTTTCATTATTTTGAATGCATAGCATATAAATTTCAAATGCAATCTTCTATGTATTAAATTTGAGCTAACTATATAAAAAGGAATCTATTAACCATGAAATTTTCCACTGATTGATTTATAAGGAAAAATGTCCCAATTACATGATGCTTGCTGCTACATCAAATTACAAATGTGGAAATTTGAATTGAATATCTCTTGCAAGTACTATTTACAATCTGTCAATCACTCAATGTAAAGACTTACAATGAATCTTTCTTACAATATAACTTCTAAATCATTATTTACACTCTTTTAACAAGATACAATAATCTGAAATTTTCATTTTTACATCACATTGAGATAACAAAGGAGGCTTAGAATCACAACACATTTAAGATGACATGAACATTAATTTCTCTTTGCACACTTTAATCATTTCAACTTTATCAAGGGTGAAACCCTAATGTCTTCAAGCAATCCATCTTCACAAACCTACATACACACACAAAACTAGGAACCATGGGTGCTCACCTCTCATCCTAGGCTTCTATGAAGCCACCTACTGAGCAAGGGAAACAAGATCCAAATGGGTTACACACATACATCACTTGAAATTGCATGAGCACAATACATAACACAACACAACTCCCTCCCATAGCTTGCACAATGACTCACCATTGGAATCATCTCACATTGGGTGAAGGTTCACTCTTCAAAGAGGAGATGCCATAACTAGACATAAACATCATATTGCCATTGCATTTTTCCTCTCAAGGCCATCATAAATATCTCCTCCTTATTCACACAAAACCCCTTGTATCTCCCAAAACAATAAAGGTACATGGCTTCAATGGAGCCCATACTCCCTAAAATAAAATGATTCCTCATCATGAGTTAACTCTCTCAACTGCAATGTTGAGCCCAACTAAGCCCTTCACCCAAGGCTTCTCGTCCCTCCCAAGAGTGAGTGAATCCTTCACACCCATGAACACATTCAACACTCACATTCAATCAAGAAAATCAAGAAGAAAAAAAAACCCCAAAGAAAATCTTGAAGAATACATAGCACATTCACATTTCCAAAACACAATGCCAAGTCCACAAAGAAAGATTCATAATACAATGCATGCTCCATTGCCATATCCTCATCACTTGCAGATTTATTTTGCCATGCTAAAAGAAAGAAATGAAACATGGTTTGAAGTACCAACCTTGGTCCAAGCTAAAGGCAATGATAGTTGTAGTAGAGCTCCCTTAATCTCCCTCCAAAACCTAACTGTCTCTAAACTTAGAGAGTGGGTGAATGACCCACTGATTTGACCAAGACTCTCTAATAAGGCCTTCTGACTAACTATTTTAGCAAAGACACCTAGCCACTTCCTCTTACAAACTTGTCTCCTCTAAATTTTCTATATTTAACTTAGTGGGAACATGGGAGAAAACACATGTGATAGCTCCAAATTCGAATTGATGGAAGAATGCATGGGTAAAGAGGCACCCTAGGCTATCTAGGTACTCACATGGTCAAGATTAGGTCCCTAACTTGATATACTATCATATGGGTAACTTATTTTAACATAAAAGACACCTTGGGACCACCTAATGACCCCTTAAAACCCTAATCAAGTCTAGATTCGAATTTATTATGATTGAGACCCATCCTTCCTTTTGTCAAGTGTGTTTACTTACTTATTAATAGGGTAATTAGTTTTAGGGTAAATTGCCACCATGTTCAAAACCCTAAATGACATGTCAATTACACAAAAAATTCACAAGTGTCAAGTGACATAAAACACATTCACATTACCATGACATGCTCCTAATGCATCTTTATGCTTAAACATTTCCATAAGCAAGCAACCTTACATTTACGAAGAAAAATACTTTCACAACGAGGCTTTTGAATCTTCCAAAGATTCGCCTTAGTTAAACTATGTTCACAAGGTTTGGAACTTGTTTCCCCTAAGAATTTCCATGGTTCCACTTTTTTCACATTAAACTCAAGCATTAGTAGTTCAAGGAGGTCATATAAAATGCATATATCATAAATGTATATAATTTCATAATTCAAATTCAATGTCTTTCCATTGTCATTTTAATAGTTAGTTCAAAACATGAAAATATCAACATCTACATATCATTAAAATGCTAAACAACAAGCGTAATGGCAACATTAAAATTCCAAATAGAAAGGGCAATGGCGCTACAAAACTGAAACATTCAACCACTAATGTTCCCACAATGTCACCCAAATGCAAATGTAATTCACTTGTGGTAACAAAATTGAGAAGCACCACAATCTTTGCAAAGACTTTGCAAGTCAAAACACAAGTTGTGGGTCACCAACTCATTGAGGATGTGAAAAAAATAGGATTTTCATTGCTAGATATTTTGGGGCTACCAATGTCCACTTACATGATGGTGCCATTGACCCCCCAAACCTAGTATGTTTGTGAACCAGGTGTTTGGTTTGTTTTGGCTCTCAGTGCTCTTGGCTCAAAAGATCCTGTCACACAAGAAACTAACTGGCATTCTCAATCATATTACACCAAAGCCACAATTTGGGGTGTGCCTCCTTCCACTGGTAATTTTGATGTCATCGCTAAAGGTTCAAGTTTGAGCTAGGAGGCTGCTCCCCTACCATGTTCAGATTTTGGTTAGGGTTATTCTCTGTAAATTGGTATGGGTTCCACTTCTATTGAGGATGCCTCCTACAAGGATATGGAAGAATGATAGCATAAAGGTTACCTTTCTTTTTGTGTTTAATTTTTCCAATATTAGGAATATTTTTAAAACATTGGTATTTTTGGTTGATTTTGAGTTCTCCATGCCTATTGTTCGATATGATTTTGAAAATGTAAAAATTTGATAATTTTCAAATTTTGGTGGGAATATTCCCACATTTTGTAATCTAGATTATGCTCATCGATATAATATGTTGTAAATATTGATGTTGGACACTTGTACATATTGTGATAATGTTGGGTTTTCTTTCTGGTTCTTTCCCAATTATATATATATATATATAGTGGCTTGTCCACTTTTTTCAAAAAGAAAATCTGCATATCATAAGTCATCATAATCAAATTAACATTTATTTGCATATCATAATCATTCATCTGCATATCATGAATCATCAAAATCAAATTAGTATTTATATAAATATCATGAATCATCATAATAAAATTAACTTTTTGTATGGCACCAAAATCTAATAGTATCATGTCATAAAATTGCATCCATATATGTTCAATCATTTCATACACTATCAGGTTCTTAGTGCATATCATAATGTAAAACACTACTGCAGTATCAAAATCAATAGATAAAATAATCCACTATCCATCTAAGTCTCGAATAACTATCAAAATATCAAGGTCTCAAATATCAAAATGTAAATTAAATGTCTATGCTATGACGGGTCAGGGTGAGGCCTCACATAAACACATGGTGTAGGAGAAATCCACTCTAGATGGTCATAGTTGTTATCTCAATCCACCTTTAGTGTACTTATCACATTATCATCCTCATCATCACATATACTTCATTGCATAATGGAGGATGATCCACCTTTGGTCGACATGTGATTCTACCTTGTGTGGGTGATAGCTTATCTTCTCCTTATCATTGTCTCTTATTTCCTCTCTTATATAAGGAGGGCTATTATGTATATTTTAAATCAATCCATTGGATGTCAATCAAGTTTATTATTAGTAATAGAATTCTTGCATCTTCATGCAATCATCTTGCCAATCTCTTGTGGAAGTTATCTTAGTCTTTCATTTGATCTTGGGGGTGTCATAGAGTCACCTAAAACTCTAACATGGTATCAAAGCTCTTATGGTGTGAAGACCTCTTCTCAAGAAGTGCAATCTTGGCTTGACTCATTGTTGGTCCATCATTTGGAAATTTAGACATCATAATCTGGAGGAGATTTTGGGAGTCATATTTTATGAACTTCTTTTACAAGTGAAAGTTAGACTTGCTAGTGCAAATCAGAGGTTGCTATCATATAGAGGAGGTTCAAAAACCTTTGAATTGAATTTTGTTTCATATGAGGTCAAATTTAGAGCCATTTGATTTTTAAATGTGCAATGATGATGATTCAGAAAAAATAATTTCAGAGGCGATTTTAAAACAACAATATCTCCCTCATACAAACTCCTTTTTTTGAGCAATTTTTTTTTGTTTTGGAGTAGAATTTATGATCTACATAGTGGTGTAGGTGATTTTGGATATCTGTCTCTGAATTTTTTTGAAAATCACAAATCTTATTTTTTGCAACTTTCAAGGCTTTGTTTGGGCACATCTATAACATTTTCAGGTGCAAGTTTTTTTGAAAGTGCATGATATTTCCTCTACTTTCCATATCTATAATTAAATTTTAGTGATTTGGAGTGGACATATCATTTCAAAAATAGGTGTTTTTTGGCTATATTTGCACTTGGTGAATACTTAGATTTCAATTTTCTTAATTGAATTAGTAATTTGAAGGAGTTATCAGTTGATTCTAGTCATCATTTGATTTCATTATGGATTTTTCAAAAGTTCCATTACTCACTCCATATAACTATCATGAATGGAAACAATTAGTTTCTATTAGTTGATGATATTGGATTATTTAGAATGATTCTTGGATAGGATCTAGAACCACCTATAATGTTGCAGAAAGAAGGAAATAGTTTGGTCAAAGGGATAAAGCACTTGGCTCTCTTACATCTACCATCTCTCATGATTTGCTATATCATATTACATCCTTCACACATCCTCATGATTCCTAGACTACATTGGAGGAATATTTAGTAAACACAATAGAATAAGAAAATTCAAATCAAAAAATGATCTTATAGGTCTAAGTTTGTGTGATTTTGACAATATTCAAGACTTTGTGCTCTAAGTTCAATTCCATTATATTGGAGCTTTCTAATTGTGGAATTACTAAAGATGATGAGCAATTGATATTATCTATTCTTTCCAAGCTAGATTCTAAATATTCAATCTTTATTTCCACATTCTATGCTACTATAGATGCTCTTGGTAGTACATACAAAATGCCTTCTCTTGATGAATTTGCAGCTTAGCTCACAAGGGAATAAATAAAGTTAGCACACATGGGTCAATTGAAGCCTTCCAAGTATCAAGCATTGGTTGAAAATGACTCCTCTCCAAAGGATCCCAAAGGAAAGGGAAACAAACAACACAAGAATCCTAAGAAACAAGACAAAGGTGATGACTCTCCTTCACAACATAATATTGAATTCAACTCCTTTTCAAGAGAGGAAACATCTAGAAGAAAGAGAGATAAATGTGCTTATTGCAAAAAGCTAGGACATGATGAGCATAAATGTTTCCATAAGAAGATTGATGATCTCACTCATATTCTTCAAAAGAAAAATATCTACTAGCCCTCATCAGTGTCTTCTCCTTCTTCTCAATATCAGGTAGCTTCTACATCATCATCATCATCCAGAGCAAAAAGATAAGCACCCATTGCTTCCACACATCCTGAGCAAGGTAAATGTCTTCTTGATTCAAGTGCATCACATCATATGACATCTTCTATGGATATGTTTTCTTCTATTGAGAATTATACTTCTCTGCATATATTAATGTGTAATAATACATACATGAAGGTCTGTGGGAAAGGTTCTATTCCTATGGGAGAGGGTACATTTAATGATGTTCTTTGTGTACCATGCTTGACCACTAATATCCTTTCTATTTACCAAATTACTCATGGGGTACAAGGTAAAATTTTTGAGTTCACTCTTGATTATTTCTATATTAGGGATATGGAGACTAGAGATATCATAGCTATGGGATTTGTTGATCATACATCACACTTGTATTCTTTTGCATATTTTGTTGCTAATGATGATGATATTAATGATGTACCTAACTCTTTATCAAGGGTGAATAATTCATGTGGGGAGAAGATTAGACACTTGAATCATTTTTTTCTTGAGACAAGTTTTGAACTTCCTACTCCTCCACCTCCTACTTCAGACATGAGCTCTACTTTTTAGCAGAATGATATTTATTCTTTAGATCTTGTAGTGTGGGATGAATTTCTAGATGCTCTTTTAGACAAGTCTCATAATGCAAATTTGTTTAATACATCTAAGGGGGTTTCTCTATGAGATACTTCTTCACCTTCTTTGGAGATTAGATTTCCCAACTCTTCATGTTCTCTTATTTCATAGGTTAGGTTGATGGTGTGATAGAATCTTTGAGCTTGGAGACATATTTTTAGTCTTTAGAGATGTATACATGAAAACCTTCTTCCTCCTTCCTTAATTTTTACATGGAGTGGCTTCTTCATCATTTGATGTATTTATCTCTTTCTAAGGGGATACATGTTTCTTATAGGCATTGGTTTATATTTTTCTTGCAGGTACTCTTTATCTACATTAGAGCTTCTTCATTATGGGGGAATATCATGTCTCCTTATTTCCTTAATATGGAGGGATCATTCTTTGTATATACATGATGTATGCAATTTTTGGGTGGGTCTTGATTACTCCATCCATCCATGCATCTTGCTTTCATCTCTCTTTTTGGAGGATGGTTTTTGCCATGCATTTTTCTCTCTTTCTCCACTTTATGAGAGATTACATTCCATGTATTGCATTGAATATTGTATATGGGTACCTAAAATGGCCTAATAGTTGGGACCCATCTTGCATTGTGATTTTAAGTACATTTCCCTAAGTTATACTTAAGGGGGGGTGTTGGTGTAGTTAAATATTCACTAATTACACTAACTTAAGCTTACTTAGGATAATGCATTGCATATTAGTTTGTGATTGAGACACTTTGGAGTTTGAACCTCAATTAAACACAAGGTGTAGGAGAATTCCACTCTAGGTAGTCATAGTTGCTATCTCAATCCACCTTTATTGTACTTGTCACATTATCATCCTCATCATTGCATACACTTCATTGCATAATGGAGGATGATCTACCTTTGTTGGACATGTGATTCCACCTTATGTGGGTGATAGCTTATATTCTCCTTATCATTGTCTCTTATTGCCTCTCCCATATAAGGAGGACTATTAGGTACATTTTAAATCAATCTATTGGATGTTAATCAAGTCCATTATCAATAATAGCATTCTTGTATCTTCATGCAATTATCTTTCCAATCTCTTGTGGAAGTTATCCTAGTCTTTCATTTGATCCTGGGGTGTTGTAGAGTCACCTAAAACTCTGACACTTGCAATCCAACATGAGGAAAGGGAAATTGCTTGGCTAAAAATGGCCTGGTGGAAAATTCCTTTACTCTATTGTCTTTTTTACAACAATTGCACAAATCTGCATTACAAACGTTAGGCTCCTCTGGTTTTGACCCAAAGCTCTATGTTGATTTGTCTCTTTGCTATATTTTGTTTGTCGCTACACAAGCTTTACTAGTTTTGCCTTAGCCCATACCAAAAAAAACCTTCTCTGATTTTCTTAGCAAGTTTTTTGGATAGGTGTGAGATGTTGTGGGTGTTCATTCTCTGCTAGATTTTTTCACAAACCTTGATAGATTTTTAAAGGACATGAAAAACAAGGAGGTAAGAAAATGGACTTTGTAGGTGCATCCTCTTTGGAATGTACTAAGCAGAAAAGTTAATAAAAGTGTGGGTGAAGAGCCTAATGTCCATACCCTTCTGTTGTTATAAGAGGCTCTCATTATCCTTGGCTCATAATTTAGAGAAGTTTATTATTGGGACAATTAATAGATAATAAGGTATTTATGAAATTTCTATGCTTCTATCTTTTATAATGTATAATAGTTAATATTATATTCACAAATTGATAAACATTCATAACCACAATTTTTTTTAAAATAGTTGCTTGACAATCCTCATGATTCATTATTTTCTTTCATTCAGTTAGCTAGTAGACTATCACACCCATGAATATATTTTATTTAGTAACTTTATAAAATTGCAAACCCTTAATGTGATGTCCCCAAAGTGGGCCCCTAACGGAAGGTGACGTAGGTCTGTCCGTGCGGTTTGTCGCTACCACTTGTCTGGGGTCCTCGCCAGCGAGGCTATCCTGGGGTTGCCCCCTTAACATGGGGAGGTTCCATTTACTAACAGTCTGGGCTTTTGGTGTAACGGTTACTAACTTGGTATTAGAGCTAGAGGTCTCGAGGTCGAGACCCGCGGAGCGTGGTGGGCTGTGATGTCCCCAGAGTGGGCCCCTAATGGAAGGTGACTTAGGTCTGTCCGTGCGGTTTGTCGCTACCACGTGTCCGGGGTCCTTTCCAGCGAGGCTATCCTGGGGTTGCCCCCTTAATGCAGGGAGGTTCCATTTACTAACAGTCTGGGCTTTTGGTACAATGGTTACTAACTTGGTATCAAAGCCGGAGGTCTCGAGGTCGAGACCCGTGGAGCGTGGTGGGCTGTGATGTCCCCAGAGTGGGCCCCTAATGGAAGGTGACGTAGGTTTGTCCGTACGATTTGTCGCTACCACGTGTCTGGGGTCCTCGCTAGCAAGGTTATCTTGGGGTTGCCCCCTTAACGCGGGGAGGTGCCATTTACTAACAGTCCGGGCTTTTGGTACTAACCATTTTTAGGTGAATACAAGTGGATTCCACATGATGTTTCTAGAAGAAACAAGATAAGGAGAAGATACATTGTATCTTACCTAATCCATTCAAACCCGAATAAGAGCAAAAAGATTAGAGTAGGAAAGGAATTCCAAACTCCTACTTAAGGAGTTATAGGTCAAGAAGCAAAGATAGACTGGAGAGAGTGTGTGGTTTCATGGAGAAGGCATTGAGAGGGAAGAACAAAGTATAGAGACTCTGCTTTGATAAGTGATCACAGAGGTGATTACATTGGCACAACAAGCAAGGAGACTCAAGGAGACAAAGTTTGAAAGGAGGACAAGCTATCAAAGCTACAGAGACTAAAAGCCAGGAAAATTTGTGAACTAAATTGAGATTTGAAATCTACAAGTTATGTTGTGACTTATATCAGATCAAAAGCCTTATTGTTACTCTCTAGCAATTGTATCAGTTAGGAAAAAATCCTATGGACTTAGGTTGGTCTAACTGCCATTGAGAAATCCTTTAACATGGTGACATTCCAAGTGAATGTTCTAAATTCCTTTTACCAGGATCACTCCTGATAAGGTGATTTGAAATCCCTTAATCAGGTCACATTTAACAGTGTGTTTTGTAGCCTTTAACAAGGCAGGCCTTTCATAGGGCATCACTTCAGAAGAGTGAGAAACAAGGTAGCATATTACTGGTGGTTTTTTCCAAAATTGGGTTTCTACATAAATCACCATGTTATGTGTTGATCTTTCATGTCTTATTCATACATGTTAATTTGTCAGTAACTTACAAAGAAGAATGTTCAGCTTGGGCACATGGTTAGTTTAAATGGGCTCACTATACTTAGTGAAATAGTTTTATTAGGACATTTGGACCTTGAATAACTGATTCACCCCCCCCCCCCCCCCCCCCCCTCTTAGTTATTCTAAATCATTTCTAACAATTGGTATCAAAGCCATCTACTAATTTGGTTTAAATGTACTAGAAGTAGAAAGATCAAGATGTCTAAGAGAGAAGTTCCCAAGCTCAATAAAGATAACTTCACTGCATGGAAAAGTTTAATGAAGATGGAATTATGATCAATAGGTGATCATTCACAAACCTCAATCATAGTAGAATACATTGATCTAGCTGGTGTCCCTACTATAGAAGATATGAAGAAAAAGAAGGAGCACAATTAAGAAACGTTATAAATTGCCTCTCCTCTCAACTATGTTGAATTTGATGATGTCAAGGGATGTGCCTTTGCATTCAAGATGTGGGAAGCCCTGAAAAATATTTATGGAGGAGATAAGAACATCTAAAGAGAAAAAGTAGAAAGCCTTAGAGGAAAGTTTGATGACATGAGAAAGGAGGAAGGTGAGAATATTGCTCAATATGCCTCTAGAGTAAAGGAAGTAGTAAGTGCAATAAGAAGTGTGACTGGTCATTTAGTTGATGAAACTGTTATTAGCAAAGTTATAAGAACCTTGATCCCCATCTATGCTATTAGAGTATCAGACATCCAAGAATTGAGATGCATACTAGGAAACAAACTAACTCTTGAAGGTATAGTGGGAAGATTTACTACATTTGAGTTATCCAACTTCAATAACTACAAACCTAAGAATCTTGAATCTACTTTCAAGGCCAAGCTGTTTTTGAAAGACACTAAAGAGGTGGAACCAAAGAAGAAGAAAAGAAAGATAAAATATGCATCTAGTGACAACAACATAGATGAAGAATATGTGGAATAGTTAGAAGCATTGTTGGCTAAAATATTTCACAAAGGCAAAGATAAATTCAAATTTAAGTTGCCTATTATTTGTTTTAATTGCAATGAAGTAGGACATATTGCTGTAAGGTGCACACATAAAAAGAACTATAGAGAAGGAAAAAAGTACAATAACAAAAGAGAAGATGATAGTAGAGATTACAAAGACAAAGGCAAAAAGTTCTACATTGTTGAAGAAGAGAATTCTGATGAAAATGATGATGAGGTAGTCTATGTAGCTATGAAGGATGAGTTAGATGAAGATGAGGAAACAACACTGGTAACCTATGTAAACAAGAATGATAGGTGGATCATAGATAGTGGATGCTCATATCACATGATAGGAGACAAAAGTAAGTTTGTTACCTTAACTTAGTATGATGGAAATAGTGTAAGATTTGGAAGTGATGCTCCATGTCTAATCAAAGGAAAAGGTTCCATTAAGTGTATAGAGAAAATTTCATGTGATAATGTATATTATATTGAAGGATTGAACTACAATTTGCTGAGTGTGTCATAGTTAGGCAATGTAGGATGCAAAGTAGAATTGGAAACAAAACTACCAAAATCTATGGCACTGATGGAAATCTAATAAGAAAAGGAGACCAAACTAGGAGTAATCTATTTTACCTAGATATGGAGGATGTTGCCTATCCTATTGTAAGATTTGATAATGTGTGGATATCGCATAAAAGGCTTTGTCAAGTCAACTTTGATAATTTGATTAGCATTAGCAAAATGAAGAAAGTTAGAGATTAGCCTAAACTAAAGAAGCCTAAAAATACAATGTGCAAACAATGTCAGCTAGAAAAGATGACCAAGTCTAGTTTTAAAAAAAAAACCTACACTTCCAAAGAAGTACTAGAGTTAGTCCATACTGATTTATGTGGCCTAATAGAAGTCTAAAGTTAAAAAGGAGATAAATATATAATGTGATTGTCATGTTCCTAAAGCAAAAATCTGATGCATTTCAAATGTTTAAGTGGTACTTGGCCAAAGTTGAGAAGGAAATAGGAAAGAGTTTGAAGTGCCTAAGATCAGATAGAGGAGGAGAGTTCACATCAAAAGAATTTGAGACATTTTGTAATGATAAATGAATTAAGAGATAAACATCAGCACCTAGAAATCCCCAATAGAATGAAACTATAGAGAGAACGAATAGATCAATGATGGACTATTCTAGAACATTAATGATGGAGAAGAATGTTGCTCTAAAGTACTGGAGAGAAACTGTAAGTATAGCTATCTACACACTAAATCAAGTACAAATAAAAAAAGGTACAAATGCAACACATTTTGAATTACGTTATGGTCACTCACCTAATATAAAACATTTCAAAGTGTTTGGTTGTAAGTGTTATATTCTTAAAGATTCTAGAAATAGAAATTTTGATGCAAAGAGTGATGATGGTATATTCCTTGGATACTCCACTAGAAGTAAAGCATAGAAGTGTTTAAAAACTAACACTAACAAAATTGTGGAGAGTGCAAATGTAAAATTTGATGAGCATACAAAATTTCAAGATGATGAATCCATCAAGAAATTAGAAGAGTACAGATCTTTTGTATACTTCCATAAAGGAATGTCTGCTAAAGAAGAAGTTGCCAATCAAGTTGGGAATCAACAACAAGTTTCAGTATCTACTGAGTCACAACTAGTGAATGTCGAGTTGCAATCAAAAATCAAGTTCCAAAATGAAGGAAATGCACATTTTGATTCTTAAATTAATACACATGAAAGAGATGTTGAGCTACCTAAAAGAAATGTGCACAGTTACTCTAAAGCTGAAAGACTAGACATGGAAACCAAGAAAGAACCAAGGCTATCCAAGTATGTGAGAAGACATCACCCTGCTGAACAAATCATTGGTGACAAAGAAGCCAAACCAATGAAAAGGAATAGAGTAAGAAATGAATCATGTCTATTGAGCAAGATTGAACCCAAAATAGTGAAAGATACACTACAAGATGATGATTGGTGTAAAGCTATGGAAGAAGAGATTGAGCATATCGAGAAGAACAAAACCTGGACTTTAGTTCCAAGACTAGTTGATAAGAATGTGATTAGTACCAAGTGGGTATTTAGGAACAAGCTAGATGACAATGGTGAGATCACAAGAAATAAAGCTAGACTAGTCTATAAAGGTTATGCACAAGAAGAAGGACTAGACTATGGGGAAACATTTTCCCCTGTTGCAAGGATGGAAGGAGTAAGAACTCTAGTTGCATATGCTACTTACAAAGGTTTTAAAGTCTACCAAATGGATGTAAAGTCTACTTTTTTGAATTTTATACTAGAAGAGGAAGTCTACATAGAATACCTAGAGGAATTTTTTGATGAAAACAACAAGGATATGGTTTGCAAACTACATAAAGCACTCTACAGTTTGAAAAAAACACGTAGAGCTTGGTATGAGAGATATATCTTGTCAAGATAAGATTTGAGAGAACAGATGATGATAGATACCTATATATCAAGAATATCTAAAATCTTTGTTGATGATATAATATTTGGAGGAAAAGATGCCCTATGCAAAGATTTTGTTGATCAGATGAAACATGAGTTTGAGATGTCAACATTTGGGAAAATCAAATTTTTTATTGGATTGCAAGTATATCAACTGAAATAGGGCATATTTGTGACCCAATCAAAATATATCAAGGAGATACTCAAAACATTTGGCTTAGAGAATTCAAAACCAGTAGTACACCAATGATAATAGGACATAAGTTATCCAAGAATGATGAATCAACTGAAGTAAATCAAATAATGTACAAATCAATGATTGGAAAGTTACAGTACATTGTACACAGTAGACCAAACATTGCATTATCTGTTGGAATAGTGGCAATATTTTCTACAAATCTAAGAGAAAATTATCTTATGGTAGTAAAAAGAATAATGAGGTACCTAAAAGGAATAGATGACTTTGTCTTATACTACAAGAGGACTAAAAAATTTGAATTGAATGCCTACATTAATGTAGATTGGGGAGGTAATATAGATGATAGAAAAAGCACCAGTGTAGGAGCACTCTTCTTAGATAGAAGATTAGTCACTTGGACTAGTAAAAAGAAAAGTTGTACCTCACAATCCACAGCTGAAGCTGAGTATGTTGCTGCTGCCATAAACTATACAAATATTGTATAGATCAAGCACCTGTTGAAAGGTATGAAGGAAGAGATAACTAAACCTATGATACTCTATTGCAATAATAGAAGTGCCATCAACATATCAAAGAATCCTATGATGCATGCCAAAATAAAGCACATTGCAATTAAGTATCACTATGTAAGAGAACTAGTGGAAGACAAACAAGTGAAGATGGAATATGTCAACTCAAAAGAACAAATTGCTGACATCTTCACAAAACCATTATCTAAAGATTCATTTGAGTATCTTTAAGGTAAGTTAGGGGTGATACCCCTATCCAAGGTTGTTTGAATAACAACAAGATTACCCTGTATTAAATGAGTTGATCATTGAAATGATATAAATTGATGTAGAGGATACTTACTTTAGGTTTTGCCTAAAGTAATTAAAATACTACAATTCCAAACAGGTCATAGGCAAGGTGATAGAGGGAGAAATTGGAGTTCTTACAAATGCTACACTTGCATGATAAGATGCTAAAATAATATGTCTTTGGCATTGTTGTCAAATAGGGAGAAATCGAAGAAAAGAAGTAGAAGGGAAATAATAGTTAAGAGAGAGAAAATAACACAAACATAAATTAATTAGGATGACAAGATCAGAGAGAGTAGAACAAAAAGGAGAAGATAGTACAACAACAAAAGAGATATCCCTAATATTTTGAAAGAGGGAGTCTTACAAAATTTAGAGGGAGTCATAAGAAATTCAAAGTTGCTAATAGAATGAATAATTTTGGATACAAAGTTTTCTTTTTGGCATTTGACTTATTATTTTAACCTAGTTATCATTTTGATAACTTGGTTGATCAGTTTGGTTTTCCATCAATGCCAAAGAGGGAGATTGTTGATAAAGAATATTTTTAATCATTGTTTTGTCACTAATGTCAAACCTGCTATTTTATTGGAATGACAATTTCTTATAAGATCCAAGTACTATCACTTAGTTGATTAATGAAGAGGATTTAATCAATAAGATGTAACAAAAGAACCTAAGGGAAAGTTTGAGTTATGATTTTGTAATGAAGTACAAGGATCAAATAAGACAATGGTAAAATGATGTATTTATAATACACTTAAAGATATAGAGGTTGGCTACACTTAGAAACTCTAGAAGAATAGGTTATAACAAAACTGTCTGCAAAGCTTGACTAAATTCATTAGTGGGTGTTGAGAAAGTCAGTTCATGCCGAGTAGATTATCAGTAAGTGCTAAGAAAATGTAAAATCTAGTGTGTGCTGAGTGAAACAGAAGGTGTCAAGCAAGTTCAGGTGTTGAGCTAGAAAAAATGTAATAGGTGTTGAGTATCAGTAAAACTTAGTTGATGTCGAGTGAATCCACAGTAGGTGTTGAGTAACATAGTATGTGTCAAGCATCAGAAAGTCAATAGTGTCGAGCTGCTTCATTATTTGAAAAGTCAAAGATTTTCCAGATTTGAGCTAATAAGTTTGTTACCTTGAATTTTGTGAACCAGATGGAAGATAAGGATGTTGAGCTGGTGGTACAAAACCTTAGGTTAACCATTTTTAGGTGAATACAAGTGGATTCCACATGATGTTTCTAGAAGAAACAAGATAAGGAGAAGATACATTGTATCTTACCTAATCCATTCAAACCCAAATAAGAGCAAAAAGATTAGAGTAGGAAAGGAATTCCAAACTCCTACTTAAGGAGTTATAGGTCAAGAAGCAAAGACAGATTGGACAGAGTATGTGGTGTCATGGAGAAGGCATTGAGAGGGAAGAATAGAGTACAAAGACTCTACTTTGATAAGTGAACACATAGGTGATTACATTGGCACAATGAGCAAGGAGACTCAAGGAGACAAAGCTTGAAAGGAGGACAAGCTATCAAAGCTACAAAGACTGAAAGTCAGGTAAATTTGTGAACTAAATTGAGATTTGAAATCTACAAGTTATATTGTCAGTTATATCAGATCAAAAGCCGTATTGTTACTCACTAGCAATTGTATTAGTCAGGGAAAAATCCTGTTGGTTTGAAAAAATTACTAAGCAACAAAATTCTCAATACCAAAATGACATCAGTCACACAATCTAAAGACTAACCAATTCTTATTAACAACTATATGTGCAAACCATTTGGACCCAACTTCAACAAAACCAAGGGTGGTTTTCTACTCTTTAGGCTATGCAAAACCATGGTGGGTATACCCAGGGATGATTCAAGTCTGGGAAACACTATATGAGGATTATTTTAGTTTCATTCTGATTCTCATCTCAAATCCTCAAATACATGCATAATTCATGACAATTTGATAAATACATCCCATATAATAGATTTGGCCAAAAATCTTCTATAGGTCTGCATGTGTTCTCAACAATAGTGGCAAACTAAAGCTAAAACATTCCATGCAAACAAGTACTGGCCAACTTTAAAGATCTACAGGAAATATAAGTAAAATTGATTATAATTTTGCATTTGAAAACCATTTATGACACATCTCTCTTCCAGCTGAATTAATTTGACCAGTGCCTAATCCATTGGGGTTCAAAGTCTATAGAAAATCTTTAGATCTAATTTTTTTCCTTACAACAAATATTATCAGCAATTCTTATCAGAATTCATCATTCAAAAAATCATTTCCACTACTATAGCAACCTTATCAAATTCATCAAAGTTTTTACTTAATCCATTGAACTAATAGCAGTGATGAATAGATATACAACCTAACTGGATTGCATTCAATTGCACAAGCCTTTAATCATACAACATCAAGATAACTGGGTAATCAAAAGGAGACAAAATTTAGAAAGAACTGATGTGGGGATAGCTCATAATTTGTATTCATTTTCCTTGAAAATTGTATACATTTACAGTAGACTCAAAATGACCTTAAGAAGAAACACATAGATCATTCTATATTCATGTATTCTCAAGAACTAACAAAGAAAATACACCACAAACTTGCTCAAATATTGGACTGAGAGAAAAACTAAGTATATCACCTAGAAACAATAGAAATTAGACCCTTTCTTTAGCCCTATAATCTCACTTATATAGTGTGAGATGCAACAAGATTTAGGCTAAGAGAAAATGACAGGTGTCCTTTACAAGAAATATTTACATACACCCATCACAACAAGACAAAACTGCGAATAACAGAAAGACTGGTATATCGAACATTCCTTTCTAGGTCCGCTTCTATTATTCCCTTTGGAAAGACAAAAAATATTATGATCAAATTCCTTTAATGCTCTGGTTCCTCAAGATAGGTGGCCATCAAATGTGATAGTGATGAGTCATCTCCTGCTACCTGAGGATCCTCTTTGTCTTTATCATCGGTGGTAGAGGTGGCTTCTACTTTTGTACCTTCTTCTTTATCATCATCCTCCACCTCATCACCTCCTTCTATCTATTCTATAGACATAAAATCTTCCTTCCACTTATTATAGGTAGTATCCTCCGGCCAATCAAAATTCAGGACTTCTCTTTTTACAGTTATCAAGGAAATTGCAATTGCCTCCATCTCAACCAATTCTTTTCTAATGGAGCTATAGAATATCTGCACTTTAACCAAATCCTCATTTTTCATAGCCCATAACAAGTGTCCAGTTTCATTTATAACTTTATTTATCCTTTCACAAAAAATCTCATCTAACTCCCTTTTCCATTCCTCCTTTTCCTTCACTTTTTCAATAGCTTTTAATGCACATGGGAATAAATCAAAATTTTCTGCAATATACTTGTAAAAAAAAATAGTTAGTCTTTTTTGAAAAGAATTTTGCTTATCATCAAATCCATATAATTTATTCAACAATTCAAAGATTTTTTCTATTTGATGACAGGGTAGTTGGATGATAGATATACACATAGTAGTGATATCTTCATTTCTTTCTGTCCACTTCTGCACAAGGGGTCTGAATACAGCTTCATCTCTCTTCAATTCATCCCTGATGGATGCAATCCTTTCCAATAAATCAAAACATGATGAACACTCAATTCTATCTACTAAATACATTATACCCTACCTTATTTACTGCTCAAACTAATTATTTAGTTCTACATGCAATGCATACAACTTATTCTTTTCTTCTTGAAAATCTTCTACAGTGTAGAACTGTGGCCTTTCAGGGGGTATCTAGTACCTCAATAATTGGAGTGGACTTGAAAGGTTCAATAGGTGGCCTAGGAGGGTATACAATCTTGGGTCTGCTAGATTCTTCTACTTTTCTTTTCCCAAGGACTTTCTCCATTTGAGATATTTTTTTTCCACTGATTGTATCTGCATACCCCTTTCCTCATATTCTTTCAAAACTTCTTCAAACCTAGCATTGAGTTGGGAAAACTATCTTCTTCCTGGCCAAATATAGCACTACCAAATTTTAACATTTCTGAGGCCATTCCTATTATTTGCTTACTACCTACCTCACCAGCCCTAAAAACTATCAATGCGCCAGTATGCTCTTTAGTGGAAATTTCCTACATTCTGGTCTTGTCTCTTTTTTCAATTGACCAAATAACAAGGGCTTGGTGGTCATCACTAAATTTTACTCCTCTATGAGCCTGTAATACCTCTTCTTCAATTTTAAATTGGATGTCCTTTTTCTTCCTAACTGAATCAAAAACCATGGCGTTCACTATATCCCATTCTGGAAAAATAAGGACTCTTGACTGTTTAATTATTTGTCTTCCAGCCTCAGAGGTAAATTGAGCAAAATCATTCAAAAATTTAGACTTTACTTCCTCCTTAATAGCAGAATCTGATTTATCAGGTTGTCTGCCTTTACTTTTTCACAAGTCTTCTCAAAATTTCCTACATTTAGCCTCCATAAAAATTGTGCAAATGCTCTAGACTTCACACAATTATCATCATTAATAAACCTCTTAGAGGCTTGGGAAACTATAGGGTCAATTTCCTTACCTTGGTAATCAGCGATAGTTAAATCCAAGGAAGGTTTAGGTGATTCTTGAGGCTCTCCAATCTCCAAATCTGTGGAGGTAACAATCACATCTCCCTGTCCACCAATTTGTCTAATCTTTTCTCTCAGAGATCTTTCATCATCAATTCTAATTGGAGACTGGCTTGGGGGATATTGCTCTACTTGGGAAGAAGACCCTTGCTCTAACTTTTGTTTCTTTGGAAAGCTAGCTGCAAATGGAATTTCTAGCCTTGGTCTTTGTTGAGGGGGAGCCTATTGCACATTCTGGATCATTACATATCCTACCCTTTTTTACAAAGTGTACTGACCAGGAGACACCACATTTCTACTATTTATTCTCTTCTGCACCTCTATAGCCTTGTCTGGATATGTCTCAACATATGTGGCTTTCTTCTCATTCATGGTTTGGATTATTATAGAAAAATTATTCATTAATGCTTGCATTTTAGCTCCCTAGTATTTCTTATCTTTCAATGGGTCATACTGGGGGTCAAAAGAATTAATGAATTCTAAAGTCTTGTTGAATGCTATCCATTTTTCTTTCCTCAATTCCTATTCTTGCAAAGTGAAAACATTTCTAATTATATCCTCTGGATAATAAACTTGTTGTACCGTGCAAGAAGCTTTCACCCTCTCTCTTAAGAGGTCATAGAATCCTTTAGGATTAGTAAATATGGCATGAGATTCTACCATGTTATATCTATCTAAAAATAGATTAAGGTGCTTCCACCCTTTCCTGACAAAAAGAAAATCATGCACTACAGTAATGATTGGAAAGAAGGTACCCTTCTTAGACAATTCCCTCTCATCTATAGTGCCTATCTACCACAGGAGCTCAGCTATCCCTATCTTCAAAGGC
This sequence comes from Cupressus sempervirens, assembly GCA_028749045.1. NCBI lineage: Eukaryota > Viridiplantae > Streptophyta > Pinopsida > Cupressales > Cupressaceae > Cupressus > Cupressus sempervirens. The sequence goes on along the minus strand of CM053783.1, from coordinate 286,726,277 downwards.
ACATGAAATGGCAACATATGAGGCTTTCCCAAGAAGCCATATACTCTTATCACTATTGAAACATTATAGGGAATAATATCCTCCCAATTATGACTTACCAGTAACCCTTTTGCATGGTCCTTGGGTTTGATCAATTCTAACAATGCTTGTGGAATTCTAGGGTTGTCCCCTTTTTAAAGTATTCTAAGCTTTGATGCAAAGTATCTATCAAATCTCACATAACTGGCATCTGTAGCTTCTGCAGTCATATCTACACTCCACAACTGTACTAGATTCCTCTCTCCATCCCTGGTTGTTTCCAGCTCCATACCCTTGGAGAACAAGGTAAATCCCTTGTAAAAGTATACATGCATGAGCCATGAGTACCAACAGAATGGTTTTCTCACTTTTCCCCTTGCTATTCCCACCAAACCATTATGAATCTCTTTTGCAAGAAAAGTAGCAAAATCTAGAATAGTACTCATTCCAAATTGAAGAGTTTGAGCCATTATGAGAACAATGGAGCTTGGGATCTACTCAGCTTCATCCATCCCAAAAATTTTACAAAGAGAAGTATATAATGCCTGAGCCCTAGGGTTAAAATGTCTTTTCAATATTGGCTCAGGTGTGCTAATAGTAATCACAGACAAAGTTCTAACTTTAGCAGCATGCTCCTGCAATGGTCTTGTCCTCAAGTACATTTTTTGTGCATCATATCTCACTTGTGAATCATCCATATCAATGATTTGATGTACAACATGGTTAGGGTTAAGGTTGAAAACTTCATTGAACAGCTCAGGGAAAACCCTAAAAAGATTGACTCTAGAATGATTGTTCACCCATCCTATAATAGGATCATATTTCTTAGCTAGGTCAGTCAATAGATCACTATCAAAGAAAATTGAAGGGACTGTTAATTTTCCAATGTCAAATTCCCAGACATTGCTCATGGGGGTATCTAAATTCCTTTCTGAGAACCATTTCTTGAACAATTGCAAACCTCCAATAGATAGTTGGGCATCTCTTACCCAGTTTGCCCTATCATAGAAACCCTTAGCCACAACTACCCTAGGGTTCTTAGGAATGAGTTCCCTCCCTTTAGTTATTTCATTTACTAATAAGGGAAATTGCTCTAGGAAATCATCATGTACAACCCTCTTTAAATAGTCAGTTTTCCCAGAAAATTCCTTTTGTGGAGGCATTTTAAAATTTCACACTCTTACAACATCAAATTCTTGATTTCTACAGGTTATAGATTACTTACCTACCAAATTCGCCCTTCTTTCTTTACAAATTTGCTGAAACCCTGGAGAAATTTTGTGCTCTTGCTCTAGAAATAGTTTTTGCTCTAAGAAAATCCATGATTGTGTACTTCAATAATGGTGATTTCTCATATTATACCAATGTATTAAGGTCACACGAAGGAAACTTTAAGTCATATTAATTCCTATAACTGTTAGTTTCATGTTATATTTCAAATTTGAATATGACCCGTCGATCTCCCAAAGATTGGATGACCTTATTTCAAAAGTAAAATACCTTTAAAAAATCAAGCCCCCAACCACATGTCAAAAGGGTGCATGCCCACATTCCTTAAAATTCTTGCAACTTATTATTACAAGTATGTGCTATTCGTTGATTTTTTTCGGATCGACAGTGGGCCAAAATCCTTTTCTTTGGTGGCCCACTCAGCTGACTTAACCAATCAAATGTGATCATTTTACAACGTGCTTTGATAGATTTGACTATAGAATTTAAACCTTCAGTGCCCATGACATCACTGCTTTCAACTTGGCACACCTGTCATGTTCCACCAATGAGCGCACTTTACTCCATCTGATCTTTCTAGCATGGCATAACTCAACATTCCCTTTAAGTCTTGGTCCCACTATGCCCACTTGCCTACATTATTTAAATGTCAAGCAAGTCCATATTACAGGGAAGCGCTAACCCTAGATCTTGTTTAGATCGACAACGATCACAAATCTTCTATGACTGTAACATCTAGTCAGCTAGTCAGACCAATGAGACACTTTCTCCATACTCTAGCTCATGTGACAAGTACCACATAAGACAAGTTGTTATTACCTTCTAAGAAAGGTGGGCCCATGATGTCATACTATGCCATGTGTCGCAATACCACATGCCCACATTTCTTAAATTTCTTGCACCTTAGAATTGTGGGGAAGCGTCACTTGTTGATCAAGACAAGATCAATGATCAGATCAATTCACATTTGAACAAAATCCAGTCATCTATTCTGACCAATAGGAAACCTCATATGAGTTTGCACCTTCTAACAACATTCCATGCCAGCGGGTATTGTATCTTCTTCTAAGTGAGCAGGTTCTTGACGTCACTCTTTCCACGTGTCAAGCTGGTGCATTCTCACTTTACTTATCGATCGAGCATTACCTTATTGCAGGATTGTGTCAGCCATTAATTTTTGAAAGATCAATGGTGATAGTGATTATACCCTGTAGAGCTTCTGAGTTAAGAATTAAGATGTCATCATGGACATGTGTCCGCAAGGTGCATACCCACTTTACTTAAACCTCATTCAAGTTCTTAATGCAAGAAAGAATCCTTCGTTGATCAAGACAAGATCAATGGTGTGAAAAATTTCTGCACTTTATGGTCAATCATCCACTTGGACCAATGAAATGACCCTACTCAACCCTCGTGCTCTAACCCACCTGACTACTGCATTAATTTCTAAGGTTTTCATGCCCATAACATAAGTACTTCTAACTAAGCACAAGTGGCAGACCACATGGCGTGATTCAACATTCTTTCATAATTTGGCCCCACTATGACATGCATCAAAGAACCACTTGCCTGCATTACTTATCTTTCTTGCAACTTCAAAATGTGGGAGTGCACTGACCTTTGATCTTTGATAGATCAACGGTTATAAAATTAGGCATTTTAAATACCATGTTGGCTATAGTGATGAATAAAAATCTCCATCCATTTTGTCTCATCTGACATTTGCCATGGAAGACATCTCATCATCATCTTTGAGAACGGCGGGCCCATCTTGTCAAACTGTGCCACTTGTCCCATTTTCACTTCCCCGCATTATTTAATTCATGAGCACCTCCTTCTTGTGGGAAAGCGCTAGCCCTTGATTCAAATGAAATCAATGGTTGATGCTTCTTGGTGATAAAGGCACATCTTTGGTAGTAACTCAACCAATGATATTGTAGGAAATCCAGAACATGCATGAAAAAGTACTGACGAACCTATAAATTTTTTGACTAGCTCTGACAACCACAAACCTTTTTTGGTGCACTGAGGTTGAAGTGTTAGTAGGGGCTATGTGTTGAAAAGGCACTTGCCCATAATATTTAAATACCTTGTAGCTCCATATTGTGGGAATGCAGTGGTCGTTGATCTGATCAAGATCAATGGTCACACAAAGTCTGTGTTACATAAGACCTTTTCAAGACAAAATAATGTAGTTTAGGCAAACTTCATAAGGCTTATCAAAAGATTAAAAGGTCATTTCTTTCGTAGATAAATCCTTAGGATAAAAATGTCCCACCAAAATTTATTTGAAACAATACTTTCTAAAATTTTCAAAGGCATAAGGTTATTTGGTGAATTTTTCTCCTAGGGTTTTTTGACCAAATTTCAAATTACTTGGAGTGCACACTTAGGGTTTTTCACTGCTAAATACAATAGAACAAAGGTGGTGAAAAACTAGGCCAACATATCCTATGGACTTAGGTTGGTCTAACCATCATTGCAAAATCCTTTAATAGGGTGACATTCCAGTGAATGTTCTAAAGTCCTTTAACTAGGCTCACTCCTAATAGGGTGATGGGGTGATTTTAAATCCTTTAACTAGGTCACATTTAACAGTGTGTTTTGTAGCCTTTAATAAGGTAGGCCTTTCACATGGCATCACTTAAGAAGACTGAGAAACAAGGTAGCATGTTACTGGTGGTTTTTTCCAAATTGGGTTTCATGTAAATCACTGTGTTATGTGTTGATCTTTCATGTCTTATTCCTACATGTTGATTTATCAGTAACTTGCAAAGAAGAATGTTTAGCTTGGATGCATGGTTAGTTTAAATGGGCTCACTACACTTAGTGAAAAAGTTTTATTAAGACATTTGGACCTTGAATAACTAATTCAACCCCCCCCCCCCGCCCCCCTCTCTTAGTTATTTTAAAGCATTTCTAACAATATTGATTATTTAATATATTTAGTATTTTAAAAATAAATATTCTTGCATAAAAATATATTGAAAAAAATTAATAATATCAAGTGTTGAATTTATAAAATGCTTGATATTTATTAATTATTTTTAAATGCAAGATGAAAGGATATGATCAGTTAAGTCACAACTATTTTTTTTAAGGACTTGAGGTAACTTTTAATTCATCTAGAAGTTCAATTTTTGGTAGAAATAGATGGTTTTAGTCAACCAAACATTACATGGATTTCATTCTCAATTGAGCAGATAGTTTGGGTTTCTCATGCAGTTGAGAGCATTTTAGTGTTATTTTTGGCAATATATGGAGCAATTAAAGCTAGTTTTGCATGTAGTTCACTTTGAGACCCTCTTTTATGCATTTTTGCATGATTATTGATGAGATTCAAATGCTATTTATTTTGGTCAATTTTGAGATCTGACCTAGGGTTTTGTGCATGCTTTTGAGGAGATAGAGGCAATTTTTTAGTCGGCTATTAGTTGGACAACTAGTTGAGAGTAGTTTTCAAGGGTTTCTTTATAGTTTGGATCGGTTTTGACATTTTTTCCATGCATATTTCTGATATTTGAATTAGGGTTTTGAGCTCTATTTATTATACATTTATATCATTATGAGGTATCTTCTTTTGGGCTCAGATTATTTGTGCATTGCAAATTTTTGAGTTGGTAAGAGCACTTTGTAGCAAAGATTTTTCAACTTTGATTATACAGATTCAACGGTTCCTTCTCATTGAGTTTTGTGCAATATAGTGGGTTCTTTACTTTTATGTTGTATTTGTTCATTAAAGCTATATTCCTTGTTTCATGCTAGAACCTTGATACTTGTAATTGCAAGTCTTTGTTTGTGTCCTTTTTCCAGAAAATTGGTAAAACCTATGTTTTCCTTTCAAAGCAAAAGATTATGGGTCCTTGCATAGAATCACTTTTGTAGTTGCATGCTTGTCTAGGTATTGTGGATTATTTTTATCTTGGGTAATTGGTGTTAATTAAACTGAAGTTGCATACAAATCATCAATGTATCACCTCATTTAGGTTAGTATTCATTATTTTCACTCACTTCTCATCCCTTTTCCCACATACAATTTAGGTTTTAAGTGATCATTATTTAGGAATTGGCCTAGCTTCTGGAGATTCATCTCTCATTTTAGGACAACCCAACACCTGAGTGAGTTTCCATGTTTCAATAGGATAGATAGATTCTACATCTTACTATAGGTGCAATCCTAATTGAAAATAATTTTTGGCATGCCCAGTGGAACCCCGAACTGCTTCATAGTTCTTTGAAATACAAGATTTTACTATTGTTTTGGTGTAAACAACAATATTCCAGCCTTTTTGAAGGTATTTTATTGGCACTTGGTGACTCTATTTTGAAGGCTTATTGTAGATACAGTTGCAATTTTGGTGATTCTCTTGATGAGAAGAACTCCCACAAGACCAACAAGAGGAAGAAGAACACCTCGAACAACAAGAGGAAGGTTTGCTTAATTATCTAAATTAGATTTCTCTACATTTGAAAATCCTATATTTGAGAAGTAGTCCACAAATTTAGAGGAATCTGAAACAATTATTGAAGATATTAGTTTTCCTAAAGATTTGAGTGTTCTTGATAATTCCAAATCTGAATTGCCCATTTTTGAGGAACTACCAAGGGATCAATTTGCTTTTGTAGCATCTACAAGTGGTACCCCTTCTACTGTTCAAAGTCTAAAAACATATCAATGAAAGATAAATTAGCCTAACCAACCTTTATTGCCACTTTTAGTACAGCAACAAATACCACCAATTCATCAAATAGCCCAAAACTTATCATTTGTAGCTTTCAATGTTGTTAGCCCTTTACAAATTGCTGCACATCATGATATTCCACTAACAAAATTAAAAAGTGTGCCATATTTTACTGATGAAAATCATGTTTCAGTAGTGGAGCATATCAGAGATATAGCTACTCTTAGTTGATTGCATCAAGTTCAACATGAGGATGTAGCTTAAAGTTATTAGCAAACTCTTTTAGAGGAAAAGAATTAATTTAGTTTTGAAGTTTAGTGGTAAATTCAAGTGCTTCATGGGACACATTGGGAAGCTTATTAATCAAAAAGTTTGAGGAGAAGTCTAATTATATCTCATTGGTTGAATAGTTTACTACTATCAAAAGGCATCCTAATGAGCATATTTTTAATTTTAACTTTCATTTTTAGCAAACTTGGGATAGAATTCCAACATCTATTAAACCTTCTAATGACTATCCATTCTTATTTTATTTAAAGGCTTTTAACAATGGTATTTCAATTATGATACAATATATGGGAGGGCATATTTTTCCTGATGCATTTGATATAGTTGTTAGAGGTGAAAATAGCTTGATACAAGTTGATAAGTTACCTCCTAGGCCTCTAATGCCTTATTTTACAAAAATATAGCTAGTTTTACCAACTGCTACACCATTGTTAGTTGGCATTCAACTTATGCCAACATACCAACATTTAATGTGCAAGTTGTATCAAAATAATACATTGCTACAACTCCTATCAGAGACTTAAAAGATTAGAATTTGAACTTAATGAAGAAAAGTGACAATATGATACAAACTTTGCAAAGTTATGGAAATGAAATAACAAAGTTGAAGAGGCAATAGGGTCAATATACTAGGCCTAATCAAGCTTCGTATCAGGAAAATAGGAAATCAAATCAAGCTTCAAGATTAAACTAGCTAAGGTAAGCTCAAGGACAACAAAGAAACTATGGTCAAAGAGCTAGTCAGCCCTACAATTATGCAACTCCTAATACTTCTAAAGATTTGGTAGTTGTTCCTCAAAAAAACTATGCACATGAAGAAGAGTAGTGCAATACTTGTAATGCTAGTCATTTTTGGCTTGATTGTGCACATGCGCTTGAGGCAAGAGGACAAGATGTTCTTAAAAGACAACAAGTAACTATTCAAGGAGAAGTTCATCATGATCAAATGTAGCAAAAAGGTAACCTTGATGCTACTCTAATGAATTTTAATTAAGATGAAGCTTTTATAGTAGTGAATTTTGATCCAAACCAAGTTTGGAGACCTATAGTAGTAGGCACAAGGTCAAACACCTAGGGTGTAAATGATCAAGAACATATTAATAAGGTATAAATACCTACTATTAAGCCACAATAGAAAGTTGATAAGGTAAAACAATGGCAGGTTAACATTGTTAATACTCAACTAGGACCTTCAAATGTAGAAAAGACACAATATGTGCCAAAAGGACAACAAGGACAACAAGTGCAAGCTCAAAAGACAACTTTACAACCATCACAACAATAAAAGAAGTTTGTTATACCAAAACATCAGCCCATAGTTACTACACAAAATTTCAATATTGTTGAGCATTTGAAGAAGACTCATGTTCTTATTTCTATGTGGAATGTTTTAGGACTCCCAAGTCAAAAAAATTTGCTACAAGAAGCATTACAGTCACTTATCTTGTTTGATGATGCTTTAGCACACCAAAATCCTAAAGCACTAATGATTGCAAATGCTAATACAACCCAACAACCATCCAAGCTCATCAAAGCACCACCTTTTTACATTATTGTTATAGTAGGCAAGTACCTTGTATAATTGCAAGATAGATTCAAGTGCTACTAGCTTAATTATGCCAAAGAAAATTGTAGACCAATTAGGCCTCAAATATAAGCCACTTCAGAAAGGGGTAGTTCAACTAGATGGGACAACTATTGAGACAGTTGGAGTTATAAAGAACTTAAATTTGACCTTGCATTCTTGTCCTAGATTTTTAGTCCTTATAGATATTTACATCATTGACTTGGCTTCCTAATTTTCCATATGTTTATCATGAGATTTCATTGCCAAAATAGGAGGTTATTTATTTGTAGATTGGTCTCATATGCTTTTCTGCACTAGGTATGAAACTAAGGTCACAATTCCATCTGAACCTATTACAAATGATTGCATTGAACATCATATTGTTAGTACTAAAAAAGGCATAGCAACTATTTTATTTGATCAAGAGGGAATTGCTATCTTTCATGAGCCTAAAACACAGATAAACAATTGATGCAGGAGCATCCAGAGGTATAAGGGCAATCCTGTGTCACCCAAAAAAAATGTACTTAGACTTAGTTTCTGTATCATGTGTTTTCATTTTTGGACACCCATTTGGATCAAATAAAGGTTCCAACTCTCACAGTTCCACTATCATTGTGCTAGAAAATCTCGAAAAAAATAGGAGCATGTAATTGGGCTATCATTTTGGTAAAATAGAACATGTGAATTGGCTAGATGAATTTAATTGTGATTTAGAGCATTCTAGAAAAAGAATCAGGCCAAAAGGTCCCACGGTTTGAAAGTTATTGCAGTTTTTCAAGTTTCGGAGACCTCCTAAGAATGCTTCAAAGTCAAGTTAGGGACATTAAATGACCTTGAAAAGGGCCAAAAAATGGGGGACAAGCAAAGCTTGTCCATAGGGCTATAGATCACTTCGAGAGATTTTCAAAAGTATAAACGGTTCGTGAATTAGAGCTACGGTTCAAAAGTTATGCCTCCCGAAAGTTCGGTTATTGTTTTTGGATTCTTCTAGATTTGCAGCGACTTCTAACGTAGCTTCTAGAACCTTCTATTTGGTTGGTGGATGTCTAGTAGCACTTTCTAGAATGTACTCCTAGTCCTTAACCCTCCGGGCTCTATTTAAGGAGATTTCTGGCATTGTAAAAAGCAGTTCGGGGTGGAGTTTGAGAGGAGGTACTGATAGGAGAAATTATCTCCACATTTATGCTATTGTAAGCCCTTAGGGCATGTTTTGAAGTTTATTTTCTCTATACTGAATGTACTAGCCTATTTTTTAGTTAATACAATTTCCCTTTTTCTATTGTGTCCATTTTGTTCTTGGGTTGTGTCCCCATTAAGTGGTTTCACAGCTAGTTTTCCTGAGTGTGTAGACAGAGTGCCGACTATGAGGCAGTTTGCACCAAAATTGTGTGGTTGTGGGTTCGAGTTGGAAGATGCCTCCATGAAGAGAGCATGGCAGAAGGGCCAGAGCTATTAATCTTGAGGAGGTTAGAGCCCTCCAAAGGCAGGTACAGGCAATGCAAGAGGAGCTCCGTAGAGGAGAAAATGTTGCCGCAGGTGATGACAGTGAGGATGACAATGAAGAAGAAGAAATGGGACCAGAAGGGGAAGTTCTGAATCATGTAGAGAAAATGCTTTTTAGGGCCATTACTAAGTTTGGGAAAAGACCCACAATTGAAGTGGGTGTATTTTCAGGAAATTTGAAACTAGATGAGTTGATTGATTGGATCAATGAATTGGAAGAATACTTTGAGTATGAGGATATCAGGGACCCAGATAGGGTTAAGTTTGCAAAGGCCAAACTGAAAGGCCATGCCAAAATCTGGTGGCAAGAGGTTCAATTGGAAAGAAACAGAAGAGGAAAGGAGAAGATCACAAGATGGGATCGCATGGAGGACAAATTGAAGAAGCAATTCATTCCTGTGGACTATGAGCTTGATTTGTTTAAGAAGATGCATGGGTTAAAGCAAGTAGGAAGATCATTCCAAGAATATACAGAGGAATTTTACAAACTCTTGATTAGAGTGGGGCATGTAGAAGCAAATAAGGAGAAGGTTGCTCATTATATCAGTGGGTTGCGACCTAGCATCCAGGAGGAATTAAGTCTGGTAAGAATGACCAGTGTTGAAGAGGCATACCAGTTTTCCCTATGAGTTGAAGAGAAGCTGAATAAAAGGTTTGAAGGAAGACAAAGAGGGCATGGTCAAGGAGGAAGGGGAAGCGGTAGATCATCTGGAGGCCGCAATGAAACCCAAAAGAAAAATGAAGATGTGGGTACTAGCAAGAACCAGAGGAATGAGGGTTTCAACCGCTCCCATGATCAAGACATTGGAAATCAGAGAGGAAGAGGTAGAGGATGTGGACAAGGAAGAGGAGGCTTCTGTGGTACCTGTTTCCATTGCAATGAAGAAGGTCATCGTGCCTTTGAATGCCCTCAATGACAAGGAAGGATAGATAGGAGAGTTGAGGGCCAAGCTAGGGTTGCTCATGTGGATGAAGATGCACAATCATCACATTCAAAGGATGCAAAAAGAGGAGAGACCTTGGTAAAAGAAAGAGTCCTACTAAGTGGTGAGATTGAACTAGGACAATGGAGGAGTTTGTTTCATACTAGATGTAAGTGTGAGGATAAATGTTGTGACTTGATCATTGATGGTGGTAGTACTGATAACTTGGTATCAGAAGAGATGGTCTCTATGATGAAGCTCAAGAGGGAAAAACATCCCCAACCCTATCGAATTGCTTGGGTAAAAGATGATCATAAGGTCCTGGTAAGTGAACAATGTTTAGTGAAATTCAAAATTGGGAGTTACCATGATGAAGTTCTCTGTGATGTTATTTCAATGGATGTTTTCCATCTACTGTTGGGTAGACCATGGCAATTTGATAGACATGTAGTACATGATGGGCATGCAAACACATACTCTCTGACAAAGGATGGAGTTTGCCACAAATTGAAGCCCATGAAAAAGGAAGGTGAAAAAGTATGTAGCAGTGCTAGGATTTGTCTTGTTGATGGAAGGAAGTTTTTAGATGGCATGAAACATCAGCATATGTGCTATGCTTTGATTCCTATGAAAGATAAAGAAGGTAGTAGTGAAATACCACTTGAAGTTTTAGATTTACTAGGGGAGTTTGGAGATATTATCTCTGATAATGTTCCAGATGGATTGCCACCAGTAAGGCAAATCAGTCATCAGATAGATCTGATTCCAGGAGCTAGTTTTCCTAACAAGGCTGCTCACAGGATGACTCCTACTGAAACAAAGGAGCTAAATAGATAGGTTCAGGAGCTATTGAGGAAGGGCTTGATTCAAGAGAGCCTGAGTCCATGTGCAGTACCTATAGTACTTGCACCAAAGAAGGATGGAGAGTGGAGGATGTGTACAGATTCTTGAGCTATAAATAGGATAACCATCAAGTACCAATTTCCTTTGCCAAGGATGGATGATCTTATGGACTGCTTGAGTGGAGCTTAGTACTTCACAAAGATAGATCTCAAGAGTGGCTATCATCAGATGCAAATTTGAGAAGGAGATGAGTGTAAAATAGCCTTCAAGACCAAGGAGGGTCTTTATGAGTGGTTAGTCATGCCCTTTGGATTGACGAATGCCCCAAGCACCTTCATGTGGCTCATGAATGAGGTACTTAAAAAGTTCTTGGGAAAATTTGTTATTGTCTGTTTGGACGATATTTAAATTTTCAGCAAGATTTTGGAAGAACATTTACTGCATATTCGTAGTGTCCTTGAAAGGCTAAGGGAAGAGAAACTGTTAATTAATCTAAAGAAGTGTATCTTTGCAAAAAGGGAGTTAGTCTATTTGGGGTTTGTTATATCACCCGAAGGTCTCAAAATGGATCCGGAGAAGGTAAAAGCCATCTTGGAATGGCCTACTCCAAGGTCTGCTACTGAGGTAAGATCATTTCATGGTCTAGTTAGTTTTTACAAGAAGTTTATTAAGAATTTTAGTGGCATATGTACACCCCTAACTGATACAATAAGAGGGGATAGAAAAGAGTTCAAATGGACTGTAGCAGCTGCGAGAAGTTTTGAATTGCTAAAGAAAAAGTTAAAAAAACAACCTATGTTGGCACTTCTAGATTTTAGAAAGGTTTTCTAGGTGGATTTTGATGCCAGTGGCAACGCTACTGGGGCTGTATTAAGCCAAGAAGGTAAGCCTATTGCATATTTTAGTGAAAAATTGAATGATGCAAAGAAGAAGTATTATGTTTATGATCAAGAGTTCTATGCAATAGTTCAGGCCTTAAAGAAATGGAGGCATTATTTATTGCCAAAGGAATTTGTTTTGTATACTGATCATCAGGCATTACAGTACCTAAATAGCCAAGGTAAATTGAATCAGAGGCATATGAAGTGGAAAATCTAACAGGGTTACAGATGCACTAAGTAGGAGACAGTTGTTGCTTACAGTAATGTAGGTTGAAGTAGTTGGGTTTGATGAACTCAAGAATTTGTACCCTAAGGATCTTGATTTTGCTAGAGCATGAAAATCTTGTAAAGAACCTATTGCTATAGATAGAACCAAGTGGTTAGACTATTTGATTCAGGATGGCATGTTGTTCAAGGGTAGTCAATTGTGCATTCCAAGGAGTTCCATGAGGGAAAATCTAATTAAGGAGAAACACAGTGGAGGGATGGTAGGAAATTTTGGTCGAGATAAGACCATTGCCATTCTTAGAGAACATTATTTTTGGCCTCAAATTTCACAGGATGTGAAGAAGTTTGTACAGAGTTGCCAGGTTTGTCAAGTTGCGAAGGGGTTTAGTCACAATACTGGCCTATATCAGCCATTGCCTGTTCTATCAAGGCCATGGGAGGACATAAGTATGGAATTTGTTCTTGGATTGCCAAGGACATAAAAGGGGTAATGACTTAGTATTCATGGTGGTTGATAGGTTCTCCAAAATGGCACATTTCATTCCATGCCACAAAACTCATGATGTTGTCCATATTGCAGACTTGTTTTTCAAAGAGGTGGTAAGACTACATGGACTTCCAAGGAGTATAGTTTCTGATAAAGATACTAAATTTGTGGGGTATTTCTAGAGGACATTGTGGAAAAAGTTGGAGCAGACTTGAAATTCAATTCCATGCATCACCCACAAACTAACGGCCAAACAAAAGTGGTAAATAGAAGTGTGGACAATTTGCTGAGATGTTTAGTTGGGGATAAGCCCAAGGGATGGGATTTGATTCTACCACAAGAAAAGTTTGCTTACAATAACTCTATAAATAGGATTACTGGAAAATCACCATTCCAAATTTTATATGGGAATAGCCCAACGACTGCATCAGAATTGAGGAAGATAGAGCAAGGGGAGAGGACAAGTGCTGAAGCAAAAGAATTTGCTGAACATATCAAGTGTCTACATGAGGAGTTTCAGGCACACATTACCAAGATGAAACAAGAGTATAAAGCTAGGGCTGATCAAAGGAGAAGACATAAGGAATTTCAAGTAGGGGATCTAGTCATGGTGCACTTACGAAAAGAAAGATTTCCAGTCGGTACTTACAACAAGCTAAAAATGAAGAAATTTGGCCCCTACAAAATTTTGAAGAAACATGACTCAAGAAATGCATATGAGGTGGAGCTGCTAGATGGTATTCACATTTCTCCCATTTTCAACATTGAGATTTAACAGAGTATCATGATGATGGTGCAGATGAGGAGCTGGTGTTAGAGCCATGTCCAATTCCTGCCTCTAAGAAGGAGGAGATAGAAGACATTCTAGATCATCGTGTGGGTAGGAGTACTAGAAACAGGCAGTATGAAGAGTATTTGGTCAAATGGAAAGGACAACCAATCGAGGACTCAACTTGACTTTCAGCAGCTAAGGTTTCCCATTTGGGATTTCCTCTACCATTCATAAAGTGATAGGGTCACTTTTCAATCTACCTTGGGTGTCTGATGCAGGGGCATCTAGAGGTATAAGGGCAATTCTGTGTCACCCAAAAAAAATGTACTTAGACTTAGTTTCTATTTCATGTGTTTTCATTTTTGGACACCCATTTGGGTCAAATAAAGGTTCCAACTCTCACAGTTCCACTATCAGTGTGCTAGAAAATTTTGAAAAAATAGGAGCATGTAATTGGGCCATCATTTTGGTAAACTAGAAGGTGTGAATTCGCCAGATGAATGTAATTGTGATTTAGAGCATTCCAAAAAAAGAATCAAGTCAAAAGGCCCCATGGTTTGAAAGTTATTACAATTTTTTAGGTTTTGGAGACCTCCTAAGAATGCTTCAAAGTCAGGTTAGGGGCATTAAATGACCTCAAAAAGGGCCAAAAAATGGGGGACAAGAAAAGCTTGTCTAAAGGGCTATAGAGCGCTTTGAGAGCTTTCTAAAAATGTAAACGGTTCGTGAATCGGAGCTACGGTTCAAAAGTTATGCCTCTCGGAAGTTCGGTTACCATTTCTGGAGTCTTCTAGATTTGTGTTGACTTCTAATGCAGCTTCTAGAACCTTCTATTTGGTCGGTGGATGCCTACTAGCACTTTCTAGAATGTACTCCTAGTCCTTAACCCTCTAGGGTCTATTTAAGGAGATTTCTGGCATTGTAAAAGGCAGTTCGGGGTGCAGTTTGAGAGGAGGTACTGATAGGAGAAATTATCTCCACATTTATGCTATTATAAGCCCTTAGGGCATGTTTTGAAGTTTGTTTTCTCTATACTAAATGTACTAGCTTATTTTTTAGTTAATACAATTTCTCTTTTTTTGTTGTGTCCATTTTGTTCTTGGGTTGTGTCCCCATCAACAATGTTCCTAATATATTATTGGATGTATGGGATATTAAATATATTGAAATTATAGAAGAACAGGTTGAAGAACCAAGTCTAGGTAATTATGTTATTCATGAGACCACTGATTTTCTTCCAAATGTCATGAAACAAGACAATGTTGTTGGGGAATTATTTTTTGATGGTTCATGTAGAAAAATAGGTGTAGGAGGAGGTTGTATTCTAATTCCACCAACAAATGAAAAGTATTATGCTTCTTTTAGATTTACTTTAAGTTGTACCAATAATGTTGTTGAATATGAAGCGATTGTGAATGGGTTAAAATGGGCCATAAAGTGGCGTATCAGTTGTTTACAAGTTTTTCGTGACTTTGAATTGATTGTTAACCAATTTAGAGGCATCCATTTAACCAAAAATGATCTATTGAAAAGTTATAAGCATTTTAACCAAGTTAGGGGCATCCATTCTACCAAAAATGATCTATTGAAAAGTTATAAGCATGTTGTGTGGGATTTAGTTGAAGGGTTTGAAGCTTTTAACTTGCAATCTGTTCCTAGAAATTAGAATAAACATATTGATAGACTTGTTGCAATTGGTGCACAATATGATATACCATCTAAAATTAATAAAGATAAAGGAAACAATCATGCAAAATTTATTGTCAGACCTGATGTACCAAATAATGCTAATAGTTGGCAAGTTCTCAAATTTGACCAGCATATTGTTAACTTTTTAAGGGAAGAAGCTGAATTTTCTCAGCCTAATTAGTAGAAATTGTAAGATTAGTATGACAATCATTCAATTAAGAACAAAGAAGATTCCTAAAGGTTTAGTACCTTTAGAATCTACTTTTAATACTAATCATTAGTTTAAAAAGGATAAATCTAGCTTGTAGATCAAAGAAGATCATTATGAAGAAATTGAAGTTGCAAAGGATAAAATGTTGAAACTTGGAAAGGTATGTACTCCTCAAGAGCATCAAACTTTTATAAATTTAAGGCATGATATTATTGCTTAGAATTATTTAGATCTAAAGGGATTTGATCCTAATATTTCTCAACATATCATTGAACTAGAACCTCGTGCAAAACCAGTTAGACAAAAATAGAGGCCAATAAATCCAAAGTTAGAGCTTCATATGATCAAAGAATTGAATAATTTAATTGAGAGAAATATTATATTCTCTATTAAGCATACTTCTTGGGTATCAAATTTGGTTTCAGTTTTTGTTGATTTCCATGATTTAAATAAAGCATCATTGAATGATAGACATCCTTTGCCTTCAATGGAACAAATTTTACAAGTTGTTTTAGGTTCAAAATGGTTTTCATTGCTGGATGGTTTCTTTGATAATAACTAGTTCTTGGTTAAGGAAGAAGACAGATATAAAAACAACATTTACAACCAAATGGGGAACTATGGCATATCAGAAGATGCCATTTGGTTTGTCAAATACAAGTTCCACCTTTTAGAAAGCAATGGATAAGGCTTTCTTAAACCTAATGTATAGCTTTTTACTTGTTTATCTTTATGGCATTACTATTTTTTCAAAGAACACAATAGATCACTTTCAACACTTAAGAGATGCAAGGAATATGGTATTTCCTTGAATCCAAAGAAGAGTATTTTTTTGTTCATAAGGATAAACTATTAGGATTCATTGTTTCTAAAGAAGGTATTATTGTTGAACCTAAAAGATTAAGTGCAATTCTCACTCTACCTCTTTCAACTCATAAGAAAGGACTTCAAAGTTTCTTGGATAGAATTAACTTAGTGAGGATATTAATTTCAAATATTGTTGAGATATTAATTCCATTAACAACTATGTTAAGAAAGGGTATGGTTTTTACTAGGACAAAATAAGGTAAACGTAGTTTTGAGCTAATAAAAGAAGCATTACTTGTTGCTCCTACATTGTTAAATCCAAAAATTTTATGAAATTTCATATAATATGACTATGGAAACATTGATAACATCACTACCATGTTAGTACAATAGAATGATGAAGGTTTTGAACATCCATCAGTATTTTTCAGTCAAGGACTTAAAGATTATGAACTACATTATACGTTAGTTGAGAAACATGTTATTGCTATTATAAAAAGTTTGAAAAAGTTCAGTCATATGCTTTCAAATAATAAAATTAAGCTAATGGTTACTCACCCTTCTTTTAAATATTTCCTATTAAACAAAGATCTGAACACTAAAAGAGTAGGTTGGATCACAAAAGCAATGGAATATGACATTGAGATTAAAGTAACTAAGTTGGTAAGAGGCAAGGGTTTATGTGAACAACTTGCTAGAAATGGAGATAATAATTTAATTGGTGATGTTGATGTTGTTTTAGCCTTGTTGGATAATTAACAACCTGTTGTCCACAATATTTAGAATGATTGGGTGGACAATATGATTAATTTCTTGCCAACAGGACATTATCCTAAAGCTTTGGAAAGGTCAAAATGGAGGCATTATAGATTGCATGCTATTCCTTACTATTTAATGAAGGGTATTCTATTTAAGAAATATATGCAAGGTATTTTGCTAAGGTGTATTAAACTAGATCAAATAGAGCATATTTTACACTAGTTTCATGAAGGGCTAGCTAGAGGCCACTTCTCACCAAGAGCTACAACTCTCAAAGTGATGAAGGCAGGCTATTATTGGCCAAGTGTGTTTAAAGACACACATTCTTGGGTAAGAAAGTGTAGGCAATGTTCAATTTTTGCTGGTAAAGATAAATTAGCAGCATTACCCTTACAGCCTATTCAAGTGGACCAACCATTTATGAAATGGGGTCTAGACTTTATTAGCGTCACTAACCCATCTTCAAGTGCAAGTCATAAGTTGGTATTAATAGCCACTGATTATTTTACAAAGTGGACTAAAGTAGTGGCCCTTAGAGATGCAAATGAGACTGCTATTTTAAATTTCTATGATGATTTAGTTTGTAGATTTGGCATACTAGATTCGATTACTTCAGATAAAACACTTGCATTTACATGAAACAAAATTGTAGAATGGGTTGTTAAAAAAGGTCTATATCTAAATACTTCATCAAATTACTACCCACAGGGTAATGGGCAAGTTGAATGTTGGAAATATAAGAGTAACTGAGAGGGGAGAGATGAATCAATTACCACAAAATAAATCCCAAATCCCTTAGATATCAATTCAAATCAAGACTGAACTTTTTTGTAACTTGGTAAACACAAAAGAAAAATGTTGTAACTTGGTAAACATTGAAATAGCTTGGAAAATGCCACCTTGTTAGAGGATTTACAAATAGTTGTTAAGCCAACTCTATTAAGAGATTTAGATCACTATTACAATGGTTAGAGAGTAAGAATGATATGACCTAATTTCTAATGCAACTAAATTGTTGATTATAGATCTCAATTCTGGCTTGTATACTTGATCCTTCCTAATCAAACATATATTTTCATCTCAATAAGAATATTTTTCTTATCGTTCTAATTCGCTTCCTCTAGGCATCATCAAATCTTCAATTATGTTCCACACATGCTTGTTCTTGTTGGAATTATTTAGAATAACTAAGAGGGGGGATGGATTAGTTAAACAAGGACTAGATGTACAAATAAAACTTTTCATAGCTTTATTGAACCCATAAAACATTCATACTCATGCATGCATTCATAGGAAAATACAGTCACTAAAAACATGTAGCTTGCTGTCAAATCAACTTGCAGAAATGTAAAGCATGAAACATAATAGATTCATCAACACACTTGACACGATGATTTACATGAAAATCAAATTTGGAAAAAACCAATAGTAACATGCTACTCCTTTTCACTCTTCTAAAGTGATGCCTTGTGAAAGGCCACCCCTATTAAAGGTTACAATACACATTGTTAAATGTGACTTGATTAAAGGATTTTAATCACCTTGTTAGGAGTGAGCCTTTTTAGAGGAATTTAGTTCATTCACTTGGAATGCCACCTGGTTAAAGGATTTTCAAATGATTGTTAGGTCAACCTTAATCCAAAGGATTTACCCTAGACTGATACAATTGTTAGAGAGTGATAGTAGAACTTTGATCTGATACAACTTACAACTTTTCTTGCAGATTATAGATCTCTTTTTAGTCCTCAATTTTGCTTGGCCTTTATACTTTACAATTTTGATAGCTTGTTCACCCTTCAAGCATTTTTCTCCTTAAGCCTTCTTTCTTAGCATGTCATTGCAGACTCTTCTTTTAGCTCACTTATGAAGCAAAACAGTGTCTCCCTTAGGTTCTTGCACATGACTCTCTCCTCTCTATTTTTCTTCATGACTAGACATTCCTATAAATAGGAAATTAAGATGCTTTTTCATTTTATTTTCCATCATCCATTTTATGATTTGGATAGATTAGGTAGGGTACAATGTATCTACCCCCTATTCCATCTTTCCTCTAGAAACTTCTCCTAGAATCCATTTGTATTCACCTAAAAATGGTTTACCTTAAATTCTATGCCACCAGCTCATCATCCTTATCTTCCATCTAGTTTACAAAATTCAAGAAAACAAACTTGTCAACTTAGGTTCTAGGAATCTTTTGTCTTTTAAATAATGTAGTAGCTTGGCATTATCAACCTTCTAATGCTCAACACATATTATTTTTCCTACCATCAATTGTGTAATTACTCAGCATCACCTAAAGTTTATTGATGCTCAACATCAACTAAACTTTACTTGGCATCAACTATTTTTCTCAACATCCACTAGAATTTTCTTTTACTCAGCTCCAACCGACTTTCTGCTTAGCTTGCACTAACTTTGCTTGGTACCTACTATTCACTCGATCAAGCTTGGCAGACAATCTTTGTGTAACTTTTTCTTCTAAAGTTTCTAAGTGTAACCAACCTTTATAACCTCAATTAGATTATCAATACATCATATCATCACTATCTTAACTAATCCTTATACTTTATTACATAATCATAACTCAACCTTTCCTCTAGGTGCTATTGTTACATCTTATTGATCAAATCCTCTTCATCAATCAACTAAGTGATAGTACTTGAATCTTATAAGAAATTGTCTTACCAACAAGTAGCAGGTTTGACATCAGTGACAAAATAATAATTGAAACACATAGTCTTCCTCAATAATCTCCCTCTTTCAATAATCTTACTCATCAATGATCTTTTCAATTAGATCTCAACAATCTCCCTCTTTGGCATCGATAGTAAACCAAACTAATCAACTAAATGACCTAAATGGTAAAACACTTTGTTCAACCAAACTAACTAGGTTAAAGTAGTAAGACAATACCAAAAAGAAAACTTGTATCAAAATTTCACCCTCTATCAGCAACTTCTATCTTCTGATTTGGTTACAAAACACTTTCTTATAACTCCCTCTAAGTTTCTTCTTGTGTAACTCCCTCTTACTAGGTAGATTAGGATTTCTCCATGGTTCTCTTTTGATCAACAACATAATCAATTAACTCCCTCTAAGATTTGATATCTCTTTCTAATGATGATCAGACTAATGTTCTTTTCTCCTTTCTAATTAGTAGAATATTTTCCTCTTTTCTGAATCTTGGTCAATTCAATATCTCCTTATCTGTTCTAGCTCTTGATTAGTAGAATATCTCCCTCTTTGAAAACAATTCTAAAGACATATCATCTTTTCATATTTAAACATGCAAATATAGGTGTTTCTTTAATTTCTCCCTCTGTCACCTTACTTGTGAGTGTTTTGAAGTTCCAGTATTTTAATTACTTCAGGAATCTCCTAAAGTAAGATCTTTTGCATTAATTTGTAATATTTGGAAATCAACTTGATTGATGCAAGGCAACCCTCTTGTTACTTAGATAGCCTTTAATAGTGATATCACCCCTAATTTACCTCTTAGATATTCATGAGCACCCTTAGGTAATGGTTTTGTGAAGATAATAGCAATTTTCTCCTTTGTGTTAACATATTCCATCTTCACCTCTTTATCTTGAACTAACTCTCTCAAGTAATGATACTTGATTGCAATGTGCTTTCTCTTTGTGTACATTACTATATTCTTTGGTATATTAATAGGACTTTTATTATCACAATAAAGTATCACTGGTTCTGTGATCTCTTCCTTCATTCCTTTGAGTAGCTACTTGATCCCAACAATATTTGTGCAATTTATAGTAGTAGCAACATATTCAGCTTCAGTAGTAGGTTGTGAGGTGCAGTTTTGTTTCTTGCTAGTCCATATAACTAATCTTTTGCCTAAGAAAAATACTCCTCCACTGGTGCTTTTTCTGGCATCGACGTTTCCAGCCTAGTCAGCATTATTGTAATCTCTTAATTCAAATTTCTTATTTTTCTTATAGTATAGACCAAACTCTTTTGTTGCTTTCAAATATCTCATTATTCTCTTTACAACCATTAAATGATTCTCCCTGGGATTTTCATAGAATCTTGCAACTAACCCTACAAATAATGTAATATTAGGTCTATTATGTACTACATTTGCAATTTTTCAATTACAGACCTGCACATTGTTTAGTTCACTTCAATAGAATCACCATTCTTTGACAACTTGTGTCCTATCACCATAGGTGTACTTGCTAGTTTAGAATCCTCTAATCCAAAAAAATTCAATATTTCCTTGACATACTTTGACTGAGTGATGTATATACCATATTTCATCTGATATACTTGCAATCCCACAAAAAAATTGATCCCTCTAAACATAGACATTTCAAATTCATGCTTCATCTGATTTGCAAAATCTTTACATAAAGCAACTTGAACTCCAAATATGATATCATCAACAAAAATTTTAGATAACAAAATACCTTTTCCTTTCTTTGTCTTTATGTAAAGATTTTTGTTATCATCAGTCCTTTCAGATCCAATATTCACAAGAAATCTGAGAAGTCTCTCATACCATTCTCTTGGTGCTTGTTTCAAACCATATGGAGCTTTGTGCAGTCTACATACCATATTTTTATTGTTAACATCAACAAAACCTTCTAGTTGTTCTATGTAAACTTCTTCCTCTAATATGCCATTCAAAAATGCAGATTTGCATCCATTTGATAGACTTTGAAACCTTTGTATGCAGCATAAGAAAGTAAAGTTCTTACTCCTAATTTGAAAATAGGGGCAAATGTTTCTCCATAGTCAATTCCTTCTTCTTGTTCATATCCTTTGCAAACTAATCTTTCTTCTTTCCTTGTGAATTCAATATTTTCATCTAGATTTTTTCTAAATACCCACTTGGTCCTAATCACATTTTTGTCTTTTGGTCTAGGAACTAGACTCCATGTTTTGTTCTTCTTAATTTGTTCAATCTCTTCTTCTATGGCTTTATTCTAGTCAACATCTTCTAATGCATCTTTTACTGATTTGGGATCCTTCATGCTTATCAAACATGATTCACTTCTTAATCTATTTCTTGTCATTGGTCTAGCATCTTTATCTCCAATGATTTGTCTAGTAGGATGATGTCTTTTAACACATTTAGACAATCTTGGCTCAGATCTTGTTTCTTCATTTTTTCTTTCAGCTTCAAAATCACTATGTTCAATTTTGTCAAGTATCTAAGCATCTCTTTTATGTACACTAACTTCAAAATCACAATGTGCATCTACTTATTCTATAACTCAACATCTCAATGCAACTCAGTTCATGAATGCAACTCGGTTCCTGAATGCAACTCAGTTCTTGAATGCAACTTAGTTCTAATTAGATGTAACTAAGTAGTCACTGTAACTTGTTGTTGATTTGTAACTTGATTTTCAACATCTTCTTCAACAAGCATTCCTTCATAAAAGTATACAAATGATTTGTATTCTTCTGACCTTTTCATAGGTTTGGCTTCATGCACTTTTGTATATTCATAAAATTTCACATTTGCACTTTCCACAATTTTGTTAGTGTTAGTATTCAAACACTTATAAGCTTTACTTCTTGGTGGAGTATCCAAAGAATATACCTTCTTCACTTTTTGAATCAAACTTTCCATTCCTAAAATCTTTAAGAATGTAACATTTGATTCTAGATACCTTAAAGTGTTTAACAATGGGTGAATATCCATAACATAATTTAGAAGGTGTTAAATGAGTACCTTTCTTGACTTGCACATAGTTCAAATTATAGATAGTTGTACCTACAACTTCTCTCCAGTATTTCATAGCAATATTCTTCTCTATCATGAGTGCTCTGGCACACTCCATTATAGATCTATTTCTTTTTTCAGCAATTCCATTTTTTGGAGGGGTCCTAGGGGTAGATGTCTGTCTTTTGATTCATATTTCATTAGAGAATATCTCAAACTAATTTGATGTGAATTCTCCTCCTCTGTTAGAGCTCAAATATTTCAAACTTTTACTTATTTCCTTCTCAACTCTTGCTAAGTACTACTTGAACATTTGAAAAGCATTAGACTTTTGTTTTAGAAACATGACTGTCATCATTCTAGAATAATCATCAAAAAATAACATTATATACCTATCCCCCTTGTAACTTCACACAACAGTTGGTCCACACAAGTTAGTATGAACAATCTCTAATATTTCTTTAGAGGTATAAGTTTTACTCTTCAAACTTGACTTTATCATTTTGCCTAGCTAACATTGTTTGCACATTGTGTTGTCAGGTTTGTTCAACTTAGGAAAACCTCTAACTTTCTTCATGTTACTAATACTAACCAAGTTATCAAAATTAACATGGCATAACCTTTTATGCCAAAGCCATACATCATCAAATTTTGCAACAAGACAAGTAGCATTCTCTATATCAAGATAAAATAGATTACTTCTAGTTTGATCACCTTTTTTAATTAGTTGCCCATTTATGTCATATATCTTAGCAATCTTGTTTTCAAATTTGACCTATCATCCCAAATTGTTCATTTGTGACACACTCAACAAATTTTAGTTTAGTCCTTCAACATAGTAAGCATTGTCACATGAAAACTTATCTGTGAGTTTGATAGACCCTATTCTTTTTATCAAACATGGTGCATCATTACCAAATCTTACACTATTTCCATCATAATAATTTAAGGTAATGAACTTACTTTTGTCTCCAGTCATATGATGTGAGCATCCACTATCAATGATCCATTTATCATTTTTGTTCACACAAGTCACAAGTGCAGTTGATTCATCTTCATCAAATTCATCCTTCATTGCAACATACACCACTTCATCATCATGTTCATCAGAATCATTTCCTTCAGAAGAGTATCATTTCTTGTCTTTTTCTTTGTAATCATTGTTCTTTTCATGTCTTCTATGTTTTTATTTATCACTACCTCTATGGTTCTTCTTCTCTGTACATCTAGTAGCAATATGACCAATCTCATTGCAATTAAAACAAATGACAAGTAACTTACCTTTGAAATTTCCTTTACCTCTATGGAATCTTCTTGCCAGTAGTGCTTCTAGTTGTTCAACATCTTCTTCATCTATATCACTATCATTAGACATATATTTTATTTTTCTCTTCTTCTTCTACTTCTTTTCATTAGAATCCTTCAATAACAACTTAGCTTTGAAAGCAGATTCAAGGCTCTCAGGTTTGTAATTGTTATAGTTAGATAGCTCAAAAGTAGTGAGTCTACCTGCTAGACCTTCAAGGGTTAGCTTATTTCCTAGAATGCATCTGAATTCTTGAATTGTAGAAACTCTAATAGCATAAATAGGTAGTAATCTTCTCAAGACTTTGCTTAGCACAATATCATCATCTATCTAACTAGTAGCTCCTTTTATTGCACCGATAACTTCTTTTATCCTAGAAACATATTGAGCAATATTCTCACCTTCTTCCATTCTCATATCATCATACATACCTCTGAGACTTTTAGATTTGGCTCTTTGAACATTTTGTCTCCTCCATAGATAGTGTGTAGGGCATCCCACATTTTCTTTGTAGTATCACAACATTTGATATCATCAAATTTAGCATAGCTTAGGGCAGAGGCAATCTCCAACATTGCCTAATTGTGTTCATTCTTCTTCTTCATGTCTTTAGTAGTTAGGGTTCTAGTTGGATCGACATGCTTCACTGAGATGGTAGATTATGCATGATCTCCAAGCCCTTTAAGGTGTAGCTTCATCAAACTTTTTCATGTAGGAAAGTTATCTCTATTGAGCTTGGGTACATCTCTTTTTGACATCTTGATCTTTGTGCTTCTAGTACCTTCAAACTTTTCCTTTTAAGTAGATGGATCTGATACCAATTTTTTGAATTCTTTAGAATAATTGAAGGGTAGGGTGGGGTAGGTTGAATCAATTATTCAAGGTCTAGATATACAAATAAAACTTTTCATGGCTTTAGTGAACCCATAAAACATTCATACTCAAGCATGCATTAATAGGATAATGTAGTCACTAAAAACTTGTAGCTTACTGTCAAATCAACTTGTAGAAATGTAAAGCCTGAAATGTAACAAATTCATCAACACACTTGACACAATGATTTACATGGAAATCCAATTTGGAAAAAACCACTAGTAACATGCTACTCCTTTTCACTCTTTTGAATTGATGCCCTATAAAAGGCCAATCCTATTAAAAGTTACAATACACACTGTTAAATGTGACCCGTTTAAAGGATTTCAATCACCCGATTAGGAGTGAGCATTGCTAGAGGACATTAGGTCATTCATTTGGAATGCCACCTAGTTAAAAGATTTTGAAATGACTTTTAGGCCAACCTTAATCTAAAGGATTTACTCTAGACTAATACAATTGTTAGAGAGTAATAGTAAAACTTTGATCTAATACAACTTACAACTTTTCTTGTAGATTATAGATCTATGTTTAGTCCTCAATTCTGCTTGGCCTTTATACTTTGTAGTTCTGATAGCTTGTTCACCCTTCAAGCATTGTTCTTCTTAAGCCTTCTTGCTTAGCATGTCATTACAGACTCTTCTTTTAGGTCACTTGATGAAGCAAAACCTTGTCTCCCTTAGGTTCTTGCACATGAATCTTTGCTCTCTATTTTGCTTCATGACCAGATATACTTATAAATAGAAAATTAAGATGCTTTGTCATTTTATTTTCCATCATCCATTTTAGGGTTTGGACTAATTAAGTAGGATGCAATATATCTACCCCATATTTTATCTTTCCTCTAGAAACTTCTCCTAGAATCCATTTGAATTTTTTTTAAATGATTTACCTTGAATTTTGTGCCACTAGCTCATCATCCTTATCTTCCACCTGGTTTACAAAATTCAAGAAAATAAAATTTTCAGCTTAGATTTTGTGAATCTTTTATCTTTTAAATAATGCAACAGCTCAGCATTATCAACCTTTTGATGCTCAACACATACTATGTTGCTCAACATCAACTAAAGTTTACTAATACTTGGCATCAACTATTTTTTTCGACATCTAGTAGAATTTTCTTTTACTCAGCTCCAACTGACTTTCTACTCAGCTTGCACTGACTTTGCTCAACACCTATTATTCATTATGTTGAGCTTGGTAGATAATCTTTGTGTAACTTGTTTTTCTAAAGTTTCTAAGTGTAACCAACCTTTATAACCTCAAGTAGATTATCAATACATGATGTCATCATTGTCTTAACTGATCCTTGTACTTCATTACATAATCATAACTCAACCTTTCCTCTAGGTGCTATTGTTACATCTTATTGATCAAATCCTCTTCATCAATCAACTAAGTGATAGTATTTGAATCTTATAAGAAATTATCTTACCAAAAAATAACAAGTTTTATATCAATGACAAAACAATGATTGAAACACATAGTCTTCTTCAACAATCTCCCTCTTTCAATAATCTTACTCATCAATGATCTTTTCAATCAGATCTCAATAGATCTTTCTAATCCTCAACTTGACCTTATCTTTATATCTTACACATTTTCAGGTTGGCTTGAATATAACTTAGAATAATTAATATTCATCTCCTCAATTGGCTAGTACCAACAAACAATTCAATGTAGCTCAATATGCCAAAACAAGAAAATCCTTCATTAGCCGAATTTTCTTAGAAGATACTAAATCAAAGCAATTTTCCTGTGTTAAACAAGTGAACTTGATCAACACTACGTATTCACAAATTTCTTTTGGTAACCAAGTGAGATTGGTTAACACTAGTTCCATCCAATATTTCCTTCATGAATTGAGTGAGCTTGATTAACACTCAACTTCTGTAAACTTTTCTTTGTTGCCTAAGTGAACTTGATAGATATTGTCTTTTGAACTAGGAAAACTTTGGAATGCTTAGGAGACACAAGAAACTATCTTTAATGCCTAAGTGAGCTCAACATACACTGACTGGTAATGATATGACATTTTGTGTAACATTAAAGACAATACACAATTAATCAATTTTTCCAACAATCTTCTTTTTTGGCATTGATGGCAACACAACATGTCATAATACAATGAAATTTTTAGAGAAAGAATAAAGTAAAGAACATATCCTTAGTTTCATTTTCATTCTCATCCATGAGAACTCCCTCTATTAATGTGAACTCCCTTTTCCTTGAGTTCCTTCCTCTATTAGCAAAACTCTACCTTTGGCATCTTCTTCTGATAGAAAACTCTCCCTCTTTCATATCAAACCAAGTTCTTCCTTATTTGACATTGCCAAAAAAAATTATTTTGATATGAGATATGATAGTCAAACTCTCCCTCTTTGACATCTCATGCCAAAGACAATATTTAGCGAATATCAATGTACCTCATGTATTGACTCATTTGCAATATTCCCTTGTCAATATTGTATCAACTAACTGATCTTCAACATGCTTTGGTTGATGCATCACTAAACTTCATTTAGTTAGCTTTAGATAAGGGAATGACCCCCAACTTACCTCTTAGATATAGAAATGCAACCTTAGGTAATGACTTAGTGAATATTTCTGTGATTTTTTCTTTAGTATTCACATATTCTAATCTTACCTTTTTATCTTGTACCAATTCTCTCAAAAAGTGATATTTTATAGCAATCTGTTTTGTTTTAATATGCATCACTAGATTCTTTGATATATTAATTGCACTAGTGTTATCACAATATTTAACCATTGGATCCTTGATTTTTATCTTCATGCTTGCTAACGGTTGCTTGAACCAAAAAATATTTAAATAATTAATTGTTGTTGCCCCATATTCTGCCTCTATTGTGGACTGAGAAATACAATTATGCTTCTTGCTTGTCCAAGACACTAGTCTTTTACCAAGAAAGAATGCCCCACCACTGGTGCTCTTTCTATCATCAATACTTCATGCCCAATCAACATCTGTGAATGCTTTCAAATCCAAATTGTCTCCTTTTTTGTACCATAAACCATAGTCTTCAATACCTTTCAAATATCTCATGATTCCTTTTATTTCCATCATCTAATTTTCTTTAGGATTTGTTGAGAATTTTTCCACCATACCAACTGCTAATACATTATCATGCATTTTATGCAGTACATACTATAATTTTTCTATCATTGATCTATATGTGGTATGATCTACTGCCTTAAAATCATCATTTTTGAAAAACTCATGTCTAGTAGACATAGGAGTTCCAAGTAGTCTTGAATCTTCCATTCCAAACTTCTTTAGTATCACCTTGATATATTTAGATTGATTAATGTAGAAACCATCTTTCTTCTGTTGGATCTACAATCCAACAAAGAATTTAATCTCTTCAAACATATACATCTCAAATTCTTTACTCATTTCTTCTAAAAATGCTTTGCACAAGTCATCATTTCTTGTAAATAAAGTGTCATCCAAAAATATTTCTTCTAATACAATCTTCTTGTTTGGTCCTTTGATATATAGACTATTGTTATCATTTGTTCTTTAAAAACCAATCTTTATCAAGTAGTTATTAATTCTTTCATACCAAGCTATGGGAGCTTTCTTAAGACAATACAATGCTTTGTGTAATTTGCAAACCATATCTCTTTTGCTAGGATCTACAAAACTTTCAAGTTTCTCTTTGTAGACTTCCTCATCAAGAATTTCATTCAAGAATGTAGATTTTATATCCATTTGATAACCTTTAAATCCTCTATGAGTTGCATATGCTAGTAAATTTCTAACACCTTATAATCTTACAATAGGAGCAAAAGTTTTACCATAATCAATACCTTCTTCTTGAGAATAACTTTTACATACTAACCTTGCTTTGTTTCTAGAAACTTGTCCATATTCATTTATCTTATTTCTAAATACTAATTTCTACCAATTACATTTTTATCCTTGGGTCTTAAAACAAAAGTCCAAGTCTTATTCTTCTCTATCTATTCTATTTCCTCATTCATTGCTTCAATCTAACTTTCATTATCCAAAGCATCTTTAACATTTCTACTTTCAAAATCAGCAAGCGAACATGTATCTTTCAGTTTATTTCTTGTCATTGTTCCATCTAACTTGTCTCCAATGATCTAATTAGGTGCATGATGTCTTCTGAAATATCTTTCTAACACAAGTACTTTGGATTTGGAGTTTGTTCCACTAACTTCTTCATGATCTTTTGTATTAAGTTCAGGTCCCACTATCTATGACTTGGGTCCAAATCCATTAGACTTGGTTTTCTCTAGCAACAGCTTGATAGCTTCTAACTATTACTTGAGTCCTTTAGACTATGACTCAGGTTGCACTAGATGTAACTCAATAGCTTTTGGAGATTTTGGGGACTTGGGAGGTGAGGCCTCCTGACTTCCAAATAGATTTGGCATGGTATCAGGTTCAAAGTAAAAAAATCTTCTATAATCCTCAAGTTCTTTGTTGCTCTCTTCTTCACTCTTTTTTGCAAACTCATCAATTCTCACATGTGCACTTTATATGATTTTATGAGTAAAAAAAATTCAAACATTTTTATGTTTTACTTTTTCAAGAGTATCCTAAGAATATGCCTCCATCACCTTTGACATCAAATTTACGTTTCATAGATTCTTTCAAGATATAACATTTTCTACCAAATACTTTTAAGTAACTTGTACATTAGGTTTGTAGCCATACCATAGTTCATAAGGAGTTTGATTTGAGTCTTTCTTCAACTGTATTCAGTTCAAGGTGTGAATTGCAATACTTATTACTTTCTTCCAATATTTGATTGCAACATTCTTTTCTATAATTAAAATTCTTGCACAATCAGCTATACCATTCTGCTAAGGTGTACCAAGGGCTGATACATGTCTCTTAATTCCTTTTTCAATGCAAAATTCATTGAACTCATTGGAAATGAATTCTTCACCTATGTCTAATCTCAAACATTTTAGTTTCTTTCTAGTTTCCTTCTCTACTCTTGTCAGATACCACTTAAATTTTTGAAAAGCTTTAGATTTTTCTTTTAGATACTTTATAGCCATCATTCTAGAATAATCATCAACAAAAAGAATGAAAATTGTTATCTCCATTGTAACTCTCTATTCCAATAGGTCCACATAAGTCTATATGTACAAGCTTTAAGACTTCTTCAAAATGATAATTCTTTCTTTTGAAACAAGTTTTTCCCATCTTACCAATTTGAAATTTTTTGCATAGAGTCATATCAAGTTTCCTCAAGCTAGAAATACCGCTTACTCTTCTATTTTTTTCTTATTTTGACTAGATTATCAGAGTTTACATGATATAATATTTTGTACCATAACCATCTTACTTCTACTTGAGCAATGAAACATGAACTTTTACTGAGATCTAGATAGAATAGATTACCTTTTATTTGTTTTCCAGATCCAACTAGATTTCCTTTACAATCCAATAGTTTGGCCTTCCCATTCATTAATTTTACCTTGAATCCAATGATATTCAACTATGCCACACTTAGTAGATTATTCTTTAGTCCTTCAACCCAATAAGCATTGTCACATCTAAGTTCATTGGTTAATGAGATGCAACCTTTTCCCTCTATGCAACAAGGTTCATTGTTTTCAAATCTCACATTACCACCATCATAATGTTCCATATGTTTAGATTTTTTTTTATCATCGCTCATATGATGTGAGCAGCCACTATCAATAATTCATGTATCATTTTTTCTAACATGAGAGATAAGTGTCATTTTATCTCTGTCATCATCAAATTCATCTTTTACGATAATATATATCATTTCATCTTCACTATTATCAGAATCTTTAGCCATAAAACCAGATTTCTTACTTTTTCCTTGTAGTCCTTGTAGTTTTTGAATTCCTTCTGACCTTTGAACTTATTTCTTTTCTTTTCATCTTTGTCTTCTCTATTTGGGCACCTTGTAGCAATGTGACCAACTTCTTCACAAGAAAAATAGATTAGAGAAATCTTACTTTTGTACTTTCTTCTGCCTTTGGAATATTTCCTTCCAAGTAGAGCTTCAAAAACTTCAAGATCATTGTCTAAAATTTCTTCTTCTTCATCACTTTCTAATTGATTGGCTTTTGATTTCAAAATCTTTAGCCATAAAATAAGATTTCTTACCTTTGTCCTTAAAGTCCTTGTAGTTTTTGAATTCCTTCTTTCCTTTGAACTTATTTATTTTCTTTTCATCTTTGTCTTCTCTATTTGGGCACCTTGCAGCAATGTGACCAACTTCTTCACAAGAAAAATAGATTAGAGGAATCTTACCTTTGTACTTCCCTCTACCTTTGGAATTTTTTTTGTAAGTAGGGCTTCAATAACTTCAAGATCACTATATGAAATTTCTTCTTCTTCACTTTCTAATTAATTGGCTTTTGATTTCTTTCCCTTTATCTTGAGTGAAAGCTAGGCTTCAAATGTAGACTCAATACCTTTAGATCTAGGGACATAGATCATAGTTATCCAACTCAAAAGTTGTCAATCTTCCAACTAGAAAATCAAAAGTTATATTGCTATTTGGATCACATCTCATTTCTTGAATAGCATACACTCTAATTACATAGCAATGAAGAACGGTTTTGAGTACCTTACTTACAACTATTTTTTCATCGATTTCTCCTCCAAATGATTTGATTGAGCTCACACTTGCTTTGATTTGCTCAACATATTTTGCAATGTTTTCATCTTCTCTCATCTTCATCTGATCAAATTGTCCTCTGAGACTTTTGGCTTTAGCTCTTGTTACATTATCATATCCTCAATATATGTATTTTAGTTTGATCCACATATCATAAGCTATAGTTAACCTTTTGACTTCATCAAATTCAACACAATTAAGAGTAGAAACAATGTTAGTCATCATGATGTTATGATTTTACTTTTTAGAAATTTCTTCAACTGATAATGTTCTAATAGGAGTTATGTATTCACATTCAAGATATTTACAACCTAAACCACTAATTGTTTCCAAATGTAACCTCATAAATCCTTTCCATGTTGCAAACTTGTCTCAGTTCAACTTGGGAATCCCTCTTTTGTAAGACATCCTCATCTTTAGCTTTGGTCCTTGAAACGTTCTCTACAAGTACCAAAAGCTCTGATACCAATTGTTGGAAAT
The DNA here is from genome assembly GCA_028749045.1 of Cupressus sempervirens. Taxonomy (NCBI): domain Eukaryota; kingdom Viridiplantae; phylum Streptophyta; class Pinopsida; order Cupressales; family Cupressaceae; genus Cupressus; species Cupressus sempervirens. Next base: position 286,694,376 of record CM053783.1, on the reverse strand, counting down.
ATAAGAGGAGTAATTGAGAGGGGAGGGGTGAATCAATTACCACAAAAATAAATCTTATATCCCTTAGATGTCAATACAAATCAAAATAGAACTCCGTTGTAACTCAATAAATAAACATGAAAAATGTTGTAACTTGGTAAACATTGAAATAGCTCAGCAAATGCTTAACATGAAAGTCTTAAGATATTATTTACTATTGATCTTACTTTATCTTAGTTGAAAACACATAAAAGAAATAGCATGAACACAATTGACACCAAGATTTTAATGTAGAAATCCAATTAAGAAAAACCACCAATTGCAACTAGTTACTAATTTTCACTCTTCTAAAGGGAGCCTAATTAGGAGCCAACCCTATTAAAAGTTACAAAACACACTGTTAGGTATGACCCTTTTAGAGTATTTAATAAACCTATTAGGAGTGGCCTTGTTAGAGGTCTTTAAACAATTCAAAAGAAATGCCACCTTGTTAGAGGATTTACAAATAATTGTGAAGCCAACTTTGTTAAGGGATTTAGATCACTACTACAAGTTTAGAGAGTAACAATGAGATGACCTAATTTCTAGTGCAACTAAATTTTTGATTACAAATATTAATTCTAGCTTATATGCTTGATCCTTCTTGATCGAATGTATCTTTTCATCTCAACAAGGATATTCTACTTATCCTTCTAATTGACTTCCTCTAATCATCATCAAATCTTAAATTATGTTCTACACATGCTTGTTCTTTATAATCCTCAAATTGGCCTTATATTTATATCTTAGAAATTTTCATGTTAGCTTGAATATAATTTAAAATAATGAATATTCATATCCTCAGTTGGCTAGAACGAATAAATAATTCAATTGAAATTGTTGGTGTAAATATGTATTTACTATTTACACTTTACTTAAGTTTACTTAGGTTAATGCATTATTTTATTATTTATTTTGTGAGACACTTAGGAGTTTGTGTACCTTTATGAGTTGTCATGTTGACAACATAAAAGTACACAACTCTAATTTAGCACATGTTGTCTACAACATAAATTTGTGTATTACAGTCTTGTAGGGTTATCCTCTCATCATTGCACTTACTCCTGTGCTTAATCAACGATAACCCATATCTGGTGGACATGTGCCTAGTTGTAGAACTTATCATGTAGTTGATTCCTAGGCATTCTAGATGCATCTCAGAGGCCTTTATATATAGGCACTCCCAGTATACTTTCATTCATATTGAATCGAATATATATTGATATTCTGATCATACTATTTCTAGTCTATAGTTGTGCTTATGTTTGAGTTCTTTGTTCTTGGGTGAATTTTTCCCTAAGGAAAATTCTTACATGGTATCAGAGCTTGGAGAATCTCTCTTCACATAGCCATTTGAGACCATTGTTGCTTCAACATCTTAGCCCAGATCCAGAGTATTGCAAAAATTGGGAGTGTCTAGAGCTACAACAAACCTCATCATTACATCTGGAACATTGATTCAGTGCAAATTGGCTATAAATTTGGGTACCCTAGGCCAAAGTCAATTATGAGGCAAAACTTTTTTGCAAATTGGCACCTGAAGGCCCAATTTGCAAGTACAAGTATGGTAATTATTTGATCTACAATTTAATTTTTAGATTTGATTATTTCTTTGTATTTTCAAATTCTGCATTTTTTTCAAAAAAAAATTTCCCTTCGAGCAACAAAGAATTTTTTTTTGCATGGGTACCAGGCAGTCATACCCTGACCCTACGCAGGGAATATTCCATCCATTTTTGGTGGGCATTTTTCACATTTTTCAACACTAGAATACTACAAATCCGGCATCAGACCCTGCTATTTTTGGCATCTATACAAATTTCAATGAATCCAACAATAACCTGGCAAGTGCCAACCCTTACCCTAGCGATAGCTTGTTTATTTGAACATTGTGGTGGTTTGTTTTTAAATCACTTTGCATATGATTTACCCATGCATGTGGGATAATAACATAAAAACTCGCTATATTTTTCAAAACTTTCAACCCACGAAAGCATATTCTGGTAGGCTAAATTTTTTGGCGTAATAAATCCCAATTTCCTGGTGTTGCACTAGCTGCCATGTGGTACTCTGCTATTTGTGCACCACAAACTACCCACGGGTCAACAAAAAACTTTTGGTCATTGTAAGCTATAGTTCCTGGTGACAATGCTTTAAGAAAATTTTCTCCGACAGTTTCTAACCACTACTGAACCTCACCGGCCATTTGACACTTGGCATCCCACTAGCAGCTGAGACTCTTCCATATGGATAGATAGACTTGCTGCCACCTGGAGTTAGTTCCCGGCCCACGTAAGCCACTATCCTATTGACCACGTGGACCCTGCCCAATCCTCACTCTCCACGTGGAAAACAACTCAATGCAGCACCACATAGGAAACCTCCACCACACCATCTATGTCAACTTGGATTGTCATATGCTATGTCATCAATGTTCATACAATCCAAACTACTTACATCAGCATGACATCATTGCCACGTCACTAGTGGGCCTGAGTTTTCGTTGACGAAAGCATTTTATGAAGTTAAATTTGACACCTATTTGATCGTCATTTCCAAGTATTTTATAAAATAAACATTTGATCATCAAATTTAAGCATGTATTTTCTTGCCTAGACCCCTCTTCAGATTGATTCTTGATTTGGCAGCCGGACTTTGGGAGGCCATAACTCAGTCATCTAGACTCTAAATCAGGTGCAATTTTTTTTGATTTTGGGTAGAATTTCCTAAACTTTTTAGTGGTGGTGTTCTTTTCTAGTTTTTATGTAAGGATTTATCAAAAAATGCATTTTTTGGTGATTGTACCTATTAATTCTTGCATTTTGCAACTTCAAACACTCTGTACGGGCTCATCTATACACTTTTTCAGGTTCTATTTTTTTGGAAAGTGCATTATTTTTTGTCTACTTTCCAGATCTATAGATAGATTCTAGGGTTCTGTGGACAAGAATCTCACTCTCAGAATTAGGGTTTTTTCTACATTGTAATGCTTTGATTACTTTTCAAAAAAATTGTACATCTGAGCTACAATGCTTAGTGACAGGTTTGGGCCTCAAAATATAGTTGTAAAAAGAAAAATTAAAAGTCCAATTTGTACATTTTGACAATTGGCCTATTGTACACACACTACATATAAAGTGCCAAAATCATCTTTTTTTAGGGGGTCTTTTGATTGAGTGAAAAGGGGGGGGGGGGTGTATTGTGTATTATGTCTCTCTTATGTGTTTTTTCATTTTTTGCATCATGGGTTCACGTAAAGGTCCACTTCTAACTTAACACAATTATTCTATCTGGAAAGATATTGTATGGAGTAGATTAATGGCAAAAGGTCTAAATCTTTATGTTGATGGTACAATTCCAAAACCCACTGATGCTAAAGAACTCATTGATTGAAAAATTATAGACAATTGGACTTTAGGAATTATCAGGAGTTGTGTACATAGAGATCTCTTCTTCCACATTGCTTGTTTCATGGAAGCCAAACCTGCTTGGGAAAAAATTGAATCATTATATGGTAAGGTGGATGAGGAAAAGGTTTTTTAGATTGAGGATGATCTACTTCTCTTGGATCCAAAGAACTTTGACACAATTCAAGATTATATCAACAAAGTCAATGAGTACAGAGTACTACTTAAAGATTGTGGAAATCTCATGAAGGATGAGAAGTTGATTCATCACATCCTGAAGAGGCTACCTTCAGAGTATGCCTCCTTTATTTCAAGTTATAATACTCATAGGTTGACCATGGGAAGTGCTTTCTAGAAGCCTACATTTGATGCATTTGTAGAGATGTTGATTGCTAAACAATCTCACCTGATAGATTTGGGACTTCTCACAACATTAAAGACCAAAGAATTGGTGGCTAGTGATGAGCACCAATCAAGTCAAGGAGGGAAAAGTTCTAGCAACAACAAGAAGAAGCAGTGGAAGAAAAAATCACAATCTGAGACACAACAATCCTCCTCACAACAAGCCAATTCTTCTTCCAACAAGAAGGGAAGTAATGAAAAGAAGGAAAAACTTTTTTGTGCATACTGCAAGAAACCAAATCATGATGAGCATCATTGTAAGGTTAAGAGAATTGATGAGTTGGAAAACCTACTCAAGAAGAACCAAATTCAAGTGCCAAGTACTTCCAAGGATTCAACTCCAACCTCTTCAAAGGGAAAAGGGCAAGCATTGATGGAAAATACAAGTTCTTCTTTGGAATGGATTCTTGACTCAGGTGCCCTCTATCATATGGGTTCTTCAAAGGGAGACTTTTCTTCACTAAACAGTCACAGGTACCACATATCTTTGTCGGAGATGATACTAAAATGGAAGTTGAAGGGAAAGGACATGTAGAAATAGAAAATGGAAAATTCAAAGACATTCTCTATGTTCCAAACCTAAGCTCTAATCTCCTCTCAATTTACCAAACCACTCACCTTGGAGATGGCAACAAAGTTGAGTTCCTTCTAGATTTAGTGATAGTGCAAAGTCTAAAAGATGATTCATTGGTTACAGGGGGAAGTCAATCATGACAAGAGGTTTTATTCCTTCTCCCACTTTGTGCCTAAGTCTCCTTCTCAAGCCTAGTTAACTCAATCTAATTCGCACATCAACTTATGGCATGAGTGGCATGGTCATCTTGCCTTCTACTATCTTTAGCAACTTTTCTCAAAACACATGGTCAAAGGATCAACTTTTCCAAGGGTGAGTGTTCATCATGTTCTATGGATATGCATCTCAAGGAGAAGTATGATAAAGGTAAATATTCAAGAGCACCACTTGTTCTTCAATTGGTTCACATGGTTTTAGCAGGTCCTTTTGTAGTGACATCAGTCAGCAAAGGTCGCTACATCCTTACTTTTGTTGATGACTTTTAATGCTTCACATGGGTCTACTTCCCTCATCATAAGAATGAATTAGTTGATAAGCTTCAAGTCTTCAAGAGTCATGTTGAACGGAAATCAAGGAAAGCCATCAAGGTTCTATGAATGGACAATGAAAGCAGATATGTGGACAAAATACTTAAAGACTTTTGCAAACTTGAGGGAATTGATCTTCAAAATCCACCAGCATTAAGTCTTCACAAGACAGATGTTGCAGCACTGAGGATTTGGACTCTCAAGTCCATGGCAAGTTGCTTGATAAAAGCCAAGCCTCTTGATCTAACACTTGAATTCAAAGCCATTAACGGTGCTACTCACATACTTAATAGGTCTCCTCATAATGCCTTTGATGGTAAGACTCCTTTTGAGGCATCGTGTGGTAGAAAACTAGTTGTGAGTCACTTTAGAGTCTTCATTTGTCCAACATGGGCAAACCTATCTTCCAGGGGATGCAAGGCACCACCACCTAGGACTTGTACTTCCATCGGTTATGAAAATAGTATAAAGGCATAAAAACTTTTGGATCCTAAGACACATGAGATTTTTGTGGAGAAGGATGTGCACTTTGAGGAAAGTTAACCTAGCTTATCCTCTAATCCTCTCTGCACTTCGTATACTATGGAAATTGATAGTGACGCCAACAATAGTTCTTCAACAAATTCAAACATGTGGGGTTCTATCGATAGTTGTAGCAAGAGATCACATCATTGGTATAGTCCACATGCATATATTGCCATAGTTATAGGTCTAACATAGTATGGTACACATTGTCTTCTAGCTTCAGCAACAGTTGATGACTTCTTGGTAGACAATGCAAGTTTGTTCATGGAGTCACACATAGCCAACTTGGAAGACATCCTTGATGATGTACATCTTCTCTTTGATGAAGATGAGCCTTCTACAGTTGTTGCAAGAGCTCACTCTGATCCTCATGTCCATTCTCTACATGATTGATCTTTATAGGTTGATGTGATTGTGGTTCCTTATGTACAACAGTTGTTGAAGGTCTCTTTATCAGTTGAGGAGACAGTTGGCTCATTGGGATAGGTTATACAAACATCCTTTCTAGATCTACATTCATTCTTTTCAGCAATGTTGGAAGGGGTGACCATCACCATCAACATAAGGACACTTGAGAAGGTTTCAGGGCCACCATACATCATCAAGATTGTACCTTTGCCATTGTTTCTTCCAAAGGGGAGGAATATCATTCTACACTCTAGGACTAGCTTCTTCCTTGGAGCAACAATCATTGGTCATCATTCTTCATTTAGGGGGGACTACCTTGTCTCTCTTCCTCTTCTTTCTTATGGGGGGGACTTTTTCCTCTTATGAGGTCTTCTTCTTCTCATACTTCACTATTGTATATACTTGATATATTTCATAATGCGGGGGACTTGATTGTTCCATGCATCCATGCATCTTTCTTTTTCATCTCTCTTTCTGGGGGAGGGTTTTTCCCATTAGGTTTTCCCTCTTTCTCCACTTTATGAGAGATTGCATATCATTATGTACATGAGTACCTAATATGGCCTAGTAGCTAGGACCCATCATGCATTTCATCCTAGTTTTAGTAAGCTTAAGGGCATTTCCCTAAGTTGCACTTAAGGGGGGGTGTTGGTGTAAATACATATTTACTATCTACACTTTACTTAAGTTTACCTAGTTTAATGCATTATTTTATTATATTGCATTATTTTATTATTTATTTTGTGAGACACTTAGGAATTTATGTACCTTTATGAGTTGTCATGTTGACAACAGAAAAGTATGCAACTATAATTCAGCACATGTTGTATACAACATAAATTTGTCTTTTACATCTTGTAGGCTTATCTTGTCATCATCACACTTACTCCCGTGCTTAATGGAGGATAACCCATATCTGGTGGAAATGTGTCTAGTTGTATGACTTATCATGTAGCTAATTCTTAGGTATTCTAGATGCATCTTAGAGGCCTTTATATACAAGCACTCCTAGTGTACTTTTATCCATATTGAATCGAATACATATCGATATTCTGATCATACTCTTTCTAGTCTATAGTTGTACTTGTGTTTGAGTTCTTTATTCTTGGGTGAATTTTTCCCTAAGGAAAATTCTTATAAAACTCAATATGCCAAAAAAAGAGAATCTTTCATGGCCAACCTTGCTCAGTAGATACTATCTCAAAGTGATTTTCTTGTGTTAACAAAGTGAACTCAATCAACACAACATATTCACAAAGTTCCTTTGGTAACTGAGTGATCTCAATTGACATTGGTTCCATCCAACATTTCCTTCATTAATCAAGTGAGCTCGATTAACACTCAACTTTTGCAAACTTTCCTTTGTCACTTGAGTGAACTTGATACACTATCTTCTAAACTAAAAAAACTTTGGAATGCTCAACAAACACAAGAATCTATCTTCAATGCCTGAATGAGCTTAGCATACATGACTAGTAATGATATTACATTTTGTGTAACATCAAAGGAAATACACAATTAATCAATTTTTTCCAACAAAATCCACTAAGAAGAACCTAATTTGTATTATAAAAAAGACATTGTGAGGGAATCAATGTTCTTAACATGAAAAGTTGAAATCATCATTGTGGTCTAATACAATAACTCCTAAAAATCAACTGGTATGTCTCATTATATGTTTTTTTTATGGCAAAGAAGCTAGATTATGTATCTCAATTGAGTTTCCAGCATTAGATTTTATGCATCAATTACACAAGGTTAATGAAGAGCCTATAACTATGAGGTTGGCTCAACTCACTAAATTAGAGGAGAAAAGGAGGGGTTCTTTGTAAAAGATTGAGCGTCATCAAGCTTAGATGAAAAGAACATTTGATAAGAAAGCATCTCCAAAGAAATTCCAGCTAGGAGACATAGTATTGAAATGGGATGAATTGAAAAGTAGGCCTAGGAAGCATACAAAGTTTGATGTCATATGGGCTAGTCTATATATCATAATGGGAAGTACACCACACAATACTTTCCATTTGTCTACACTTGAAGGAGAGGAGTTGTGAATCTCGGTTAATGGGATTCACCTCAAACGATGCTTTTGAGATATTTTTCAAATTTCAATAAGTGCCTTGGCACAAGAGAATAGAGGTGTGTTTCAATTTTTTTAGATTTCAATAAGTGTTGTTTCAACACATTTAGGTTCAAGTTTTGGTGTGTTAGTTATTAGTAGTTAGTAATAAAACTAAAAACTACAACACATCATTATCAATATGTCATCAATGCATGAGGTACATATCATACAAAGCATGAAATAGATTCTAATATCTTGAATCATACATACTCCATGAGTTCATAATAGGTTCACAATGACATGGTATAGTTTTTCGTTATTCAGCTGTAAAGAAATAAGAAAACATTCATGCATATTGCTGGTACAAATTCTTTTGAATCAATCTTAGAAAAACAACAAGTACTAATTCTGATTCTTGGGTTATAGTTGACTTGAAATAGTATCTTGAGACACAAAAGAAATATGATGTATTATTCATCATCATATTTGACTGATATACCAGTGTTAAAACATAAAGATACCAAAAATATAGGAGGTGTGGTCACTCTAAGATAGTTGGTATATCACCCTAATATAACCATAAACAAAACACCACATTGTTGTTATAATGCAGGGTACAGTTTCAAGTTCTATAGTTGAGTTTTATAATTATTTTCAGTATTTTTTTAATCAAATTTGCAAGTTTTCATAATAACTAACAATTGTTAGCCTTCACAACCAGGATACAATTGTTATATCATGGAAAGGAGATCATAAAATGAAACTATATCCATCTCTTTACTATGATACAACCACATCATGATTATCAAAATGAACAGCTACAAAATGCTATGGTAGCTTATAGATCTGGTTCAAGTTTTTAGTTTTAGTTTGGTGTGGTGTGATGTGTTTCTTTCAACAAGTGTGTTTTAGTTTTTTTTTTCAGTTTGATAGTTTTCTAAAATTTTGAGAAGGTTTAGTTTTCTTAATGCCGAAGATAATTTTGTGCCCAATAGATATGCATAAGGCAACCAATCTATTACTATTTAGTGGGAAAAATGCCCCTCAGAGGTCACCAAAAATGTTACCAATTTAGCTTACCTTCTATATTGCTATATTAAGCTTTCTTATATATTGCAGTATGTGTTTTATATTAATGATGTTGACATAACAGTCAAGTTTATTATTAGTGACATACACTTATTCAGATTGCAAGTATCTACTGAGCTTATTGTATAGTTAATAGTGTTAACCAAGCATGTCAATTGTTAACAAGTTTTGTAGTTGCTACCAAGTCCTTTGGACAAATTTTATTTTATGTCAAGTAGTTACAACTATGTTAAAGATCAACAGTGTAAACTGAGCATCTCAGTGTATGCCAACTTTACCAGTACAAACCAAGTTGTGTAGTGCTTACCAAGTTTATAGTAGATGTAATGTGAGTCCAATATTAATTGAGCTACTCAATGTTAACCAAGTGATTCAATTTATATCAAGCTCGTAGTGGAAGCATTGATTGAGCTAGTCAATATGAATCAAGTGATTCAATTTATATGTTGAGTTTCACAGTATTCATCGAGTCACTAGTGTAGACCGAGTTCAAGACTACTTGGAAGTGATTAGTATGGATTCAGCTTTTACATCTGCTAAGTGCATGATGACGTTAAGATTTGATAATGGATGTTGAGTATCAGAACCTCACCAAGTCAGTCTTTAGAACTTGAGTGTCTACATTTGAGCCGAATTTGCAATAATTGTGTAAACTTGCATTGTGGGCAACTTTGTAATTATGTAATTGGATTGTTATATATGTAATGTATTGTATCACATCCAAATGAATGAAAGTAGGTAATGTAATAATCATAGAAGAGCAGAAGAGTGAATTACAAAGGCTACAATAGTATAAGGAGTAGCAAAGATATATCTATCACAGCAAGGTATTTTGTACACGCAGAGGAATCTCATTCAACAAACCAAAGTTGTAGATCAGAGATCAGCTATTGCTTCATCCTAATAGGTGGAATAGTCAAATCCTTTAACAAGTTAGACTTAATAGTCTTATATAATCTCTTTACCAAGTACATACTTTATTGTCTGTTTGTAAATCCTTTTGCAAGGTGGACCTAGCAGTCCTTATTGCTCCTAACAAGGCAGGCCATTAGAAGTGATCAATGTAAGCCTTAACTGACCAACTTTATATTATAGTACTAAAGCTTGTGGGTATCATCTCCACCCCAATTTTACTTTCTATTTGGAAGGTTTTTGGGTTGCCAAATCTTGTATTAAAGTGTTGTGTATGCTTTCATGTTTTTAGTTTCTCATGCATGTAGTTGGATTAGAATTCACATAAAGGATTAATTGCTAATTAAGTTCAAATTTTATAAGTTACTAATTCACCCCTCCCCTCTTAGTAACTTAGCTTATCTTATTATTTCCAACATTTGGTATTAGAGTTTTTTTGGTTCTCGAAGAAAAGTTTAACAGCTTGAGCAAAGATCAAAGGCCATGGAGATATTCAAACTTGACAAGGCTATTGACAATGAGAAGCTAGATTTGGAAATGACTATTGCCTGACTCAAGAAAGCAAAGGAACAAATTTCTCAATCCTTGAAAAGAAGAAAAGATCATGTAATTCAAATGAATGATTGTCTCTACATTGAAGAAAGAATTGAAGACCTTCATTCAAGTAGCCCAGATGAAGCCAATGAAGTAATCAAATTACTCTTAGAAAAGAATGGTTCACTGCAAGAAGTGAGAAAATTAAGAAGAGAGCAAGAAATTTAGTCAGTAAGGCTATGTGAAGTCATGGAAGAGAAACACAAGATAAAAGAAGAAATAGAAGGAAAAGATAATGAGATTCAACACTTATCCCTTAAGCAAGCTGACTTCATTAATCAGCTCTCCAATGCAAATGAATAAATCATGAACCTAAGATCAAAAAATGAAAGATTGCAAAATGATCTAAATTTTGAAAAGCAAATCAATGAAAGAATGATGAAATCCCAAACAGACATGAATCAATTGAATAAGAAAATTCATCAATGACAAAAAGGAAAAGTAGGAATTAGATATATAGAAGAAGGTGAATCATCCAAACAAGGAGCTCAAAAGAATCAAAGACCTACTTGCAATCACTATGGTAAGATAGGTCATACATCAAACAAATGTTGGAGCAATGGAAAAGGAAAATTCAATAGAAATTGCTACAATTGTAATCAGCATGGTTATAAGGTTAATGAATGCAAAGAGAAACCAAGATTTGAAGGCAAATGTCACAAATATAGGAAGCATGGACACAAGTCATCAAAATGCAAAACCAAGATATTGAATCCAGCAGAACAAATTGTAAAAGCTATATTTGGTTTGGACTATAATACTTGGTGTAGATGGCATTATTGTGGAGAATTTGGACACATTGGAATGAATTGTGTAAAGCATCACATGAGAAAAAGGGATACCACCAAAATATGTTCCATTTGTATAAAACTTGGTCATCTTGCCAAGAACTACATGAATACTAAAAGAATTGAAGATGAAAACAAAGAAAAATTTGATAACATCATAAAATAGATGAGACAACAATGGGTTCCAAAATCCTTTGAGAATGCAAGTCCAAGCTATGTTGAACAAGTCACTCAAGAATTAGATGACTCCACAATTTCTACTTGATCTTTCAAAGGAGAACTAGAATTGTGATACTAAATGAGACATCATATATCAATTCCAGTTAGCAAGATGAAAGATCCAAATCAGCATTTGAGATGCAAAAGGGATCACTGAGTAACAAATGAAATTTATCATTAAGCAGGGTCAGGTTACTATCTTACCGAGCAAGGTTGGGTTACATACTCTACTGAGCAAGGTTGGGAGTAACTAAGGTGCGTATGCTCTAAGTCATGAAGACTTTGTGAGTGTTCAATAAAAGAAAGTGAATGATAGTCTATCAATTTGATCTAACATTTGTACCAGACCTTTATGGAAAATTTGATAAAACTAATGAAATTAAAGTCATTTTCACCCTGAATTTTCAAGAGCTATTGCGTAAAGTAATCTTCAAAGAGCATTCAAGAAATTTGAGTGAATTGTTATCAAAAAAAATTGAATTCTCTAAAACCCTACCAAGAAAAGATGGCATACATTAGTAGCAAAGTGAAATGAGGATCAGATATGTTGGTTCATGGAGTAGAATGGAAAGCACCAGGTTTCAATCTAACACCTACCATCACAGAAACCCTAGATTTGAGTGGAACGGAGTCTCAAATCTCTCCTAAGGTACTCTTGATAAATGACATTCATTCTTATTTTGAATGCACAATTTAGGATATTGGTACTCTGGAAATGGACAAAACCCTAAAAAATCTATGTGTGAATGGCATGTTGAAATCAAAACACCAAAATTTGGAAGCAAAAGGTTTAACACATATCCCTCACATGCCATGAGACTTCCTAATCAAATGGATAAGATACATTCTTAGTCGGGTGCATAATGGTCATTTATGGTTGGAGCAACCGATTTTGATCATGAAGAAGATGATCCATAGGATCACCTATCTCCCCATGCTTGCTAAAGCCAAAATGACCAAAACCTTAGGTCAAGTTGAACTAGAGAAGATAAACTTAGTTGAATGGGATGGAAGAGGCATGAAGATAATCAGTGTAACTAACATGGAATTAAAGTTTGGCATTCATATTATTTCTCACAAAACCTATAGTTCAAGAAGATTGAACAGTATGCCTTGCGAGGCAGTTGATTTGGCTTACAAGGTAGTCAAGAATAACCTATCCCTTGACCTTGTCGAGTTATTGTTGAATCAATTCAACAAGAACATGGAGAGCATCAGGACATCAAAGAACAATCCATGTAAGTTTGGCTCACTTTTGACATGTTTATTCTTATATGTTTAGAAATTCTTTCCATCAAAAGGTATTGTCGCTTGGAAGAAAGATATTATAGTACTCTATCAAATTAATTAATACATTGTTGAAATGGGAGAAAATTATACAAATATCATGGATAATTATTTTGATGCATTCAAAGAGAAAATGAATAATAGATATTAGATTCCAAAGAAACTAGTAAAAGATTATAAAGATGATATTTGTTTTATGGTAGATAGTGACAAGGTCTACATTCAGGCAATTAGGCCTAGAATTGCATGGGTAAAACCTCTTGGATACAAGGTCAATATAGATGAAACAAAACATATAATTAAGGCATTATTAAATGAGCTAGTTGATCCAAAGGTAGCCTATATTGGAACATATGATGAAGCCAAGGCTAGGATTGAACTAGAAATAAAGCTCCCTCAAGTGGTAAACAAAGGCAAGAAGAGGATTGCCAATTTGAAAACAAGTTCCACTCTTCTATTAACTAAGGGAAAAGGTGAGGATGAAGAGGTACAGGATGAAGAGAAGTCAGAGGAAGAAGAGCCACTAAAGAAAAATGGCAAGATAATCATTACCAAAACTACCAAGACTTCTACTATCATGTTCACCAGGAAGAAAGCAAATAAGGAAGGAGGAGACATAATATTTAGGTAACCTCCACCCACATTCCAAGACAGATTGAAGGATTTGGAGTCAATTTCTAGCATAACCAATTTTAAAGCACTAAAGTATGAAATCAAGACTGAAGAAGAGAAGAAGTAGATTGAAGATTTGGTGATAGACAAAATGGGTAAGTGGAAATACTCAACTAATCAGCTTACACTTTAGATCCTAAGTGTTTTGATGGATAAGATTAAGCAAAGATTGGAATTTTCTAAGAAAACTACAAAATACATCTATGAGAAAACCCTAAGGTAGCTTATGCCAGGCCTAACCCACAAGGAGGTAAAGGAATCACTAAAGAAGAATGAAGAGAAATTAACCTTGAGATTCAACACTTCTCTGGTACTGATGAAAGATATTGAGCATGTTGTGAAGAATGCCAAAAATACATGGAAGAATATATATCTTCTTCACAAACTAAGTGATTTTTTGTAAGTGTCAGTGATAAAGATGATGATGATAACAAGGAAGAAAAAGATGAAGAGAAAAATGATGAAGAAGTAACTCATTTTAATAATATTGATGATGAAGAGGAATAAGATCAAGAGGCTACCAAGGAAGACATTTAGGATATAGAGGAGACTAAACCAATAAATATTGTTGTAGTGGTTATAGCCTCACTTCCTTATTCTCCAAGAAAAATATTGACAACATCAAGCACGGAGACAACCTTAGTAGGATTGACTATGACCAGCACTGCAAGCACAAGCATCTAATCAATCTTTGCACTAGTCCAGCTCAGTACAACATTGTCTGAAGTGACCACCACTTCATCTATCGAGTTGTAGACTCTTCCCTTTTCAATAGTTTTGGACACAAAATTTTTGGATACATCAATTTTGGATACTTTAGGTATTTGTATTACTAGTTCAATGAGTGCAGTATCAATTTTTGTGGCAAGTCCTACAATTTCAACTATTGTTTCCATTCTGAGTACACATACAATAAGTGCAAGGATAGGTGAGACCAAGCCTCACAAAGGAAAAGAAAAGGAGGAGGACATAGATCTTGATAAGGAGATTGTCATTCTAAAATGAGACATCTCTAATATAACTCTAGCTCAGATGTAAACCTTTGGTGAGCTTCTACAAAAGAAAGCCAAGAAACAAAGCTTGATAGAAGAAAGGAATAAGAAGTTCAAGATTGTTAAGGATGCAAAGAAAATTTTGGAAGAGGCCCTAAGTATAGAGGTTGATGATTCTCAACCAATTTTGTATCAGTTGGCAAAGGTAGCCTAGAAATACAATGAAGATTTAGATGGATAGGAGAAATTATTACAGAAAGTAGAGAAAAAGTTTGAAAATAAATTTTTAGAGCACATTTCTCAATAGATTGTGATTTACCAAGTAAAGTTATCTACTATTTTGGGTTCTCTAGAAACCTCATGCACTAATGTAACTTTACTTTTTGGTAAATTGTGTGATATTTCAATTTTTACTAAGGAAATAAAGTATAAATTGTCCAAGATTGATGAAGATATTAAGGCAAGTGCTCAAAAATTATAGCTTGACCCGAGTTCAAGCTCTGCCCATTTCAATAAGATCATATTTTTGATAGACATGTAGGCAAAATTACTTAGAGAAGAGGCAAGAATCAAATCTATATTGATAGATATTCATAATATGATTCTCTCTAACATGGATGCACTGCAGAAGCATATTGCACATTCAAAAACTCTCATCCATGACAATAATTTCTCTATTGCAAACCACATGATTGAATTGTCAACAGAAGTGCAAATTGCATTGCACACATGCAAGGTCTTGCAAGAGAACTAGGACAAGACTTTGGCAATCATACTAAAGGTACATTCGGACTTTTTGTCTTATTTTGGCATTACTATGTAAATATTAAGAATAAATCTTTGGAATTAATGTCAAAAAGAGGGAGAAAGATGTAAAAATTTATGGGGGAGAAGATGCAAAAAGTTGTAAAGAAAATAAAGAGATAGATGTGAGAAGATTGAAAGAAGAGTGTACAGTAAGTGTATATTGTACATAGAGAGGAGATGTATTCAAATGTATAGTATACTATATATTATATTATGGAGGAGAATTACCATGTACATAAATGTACCTTTACAAAAACAATTTTGAAAAATCTCAAAAATAGTATTCTCTATCGAGTTGGAATCACAAGGTGATGGATAAAGGTATTCAAGAACTTTTTGAACTCAATTGACTGATAAGTGTTTTTGTCGATAATGCCAAAGGGGGAGATTGTTGACATAATAGTCAATTTTGTTATTAGTGACATACACTTATTCAGATTGTAAGTATCTACCAAGCTTATTATACAATTAATAGTGTTAACCAAGAATTTTAGTTGCTACCAAGTTCTACAGTTGCTACCAAGTCCTTTGAAAAAAAATTAGTTTGTGTCGAGAAGTTACAACTATGTTAAAGATCAACAGTGTAAATTAAGCATCTTAATGTATGTCGAGTTTACCAATACAAATCATGTTGTGCAGTGCTTACTAAGTTTGCAGTAGATGTAATGTGAGTCTAGAGTTAACTAAGCTACTTAGTGTTAACCAAGTAATTCAGTTTATACCAAGCTCATAGTGGAAGCATTGACCAAGCCAAGCAATGTGAATCAAGTGATTCAATTTATATGTCAAGTTTCATAGTATTCATCAAGTCACTAGTGTGGACTGAGTTCAAGACTACTTGGAAGTGATCAATATGGACTAAGATTCTACATCTACCAAGTGCATGATGATTTCAAGCATTGATAGTGGATGTCGAGTATCAAAACTTGATCGAGTTAGTCTTCAAAACCTAAGCGTCTACATTTGAGCCAACTTTGCAATTTTTGTGTAAACTTGCATTATGGCTAACTTTGTAATTATGTAATTCAATTGATATATATGTAATGTATTGTATCACATCCAAATGAATGAAAAGGAAGTAATGTAATAATTAGAGAAGAGTAGAAGAGTGAATTACAAAGGCTACAGTAATATAAGGAGTAGCAAAGATATATCTATCATACCAAGGTGATTTGTACACATAGAGGAATCTCATTCAGCAAACCAAAGTTGCAGATCAGAGATCGGCTACTACTTCATCCTAATAGGTGGAATAGTCAAATCTTTTAACAAGGTGTTGTGGTGTCCACAACACATGCCCCATTCCTCACTAGGAACGGGGACCCCCTACTTTTTTTTTCCAAGCTCTCAGACTCACAGTTCAAGAGTTGAGAGAAAATTGTTAGAGTTAAAAGTATTAGAGCCATTGAAAATTGAAAAACACAAAAAAAAAAATTAGAAAATTGAAAAATATAAAAAATAATAATAATAAATTTCATGTGCACAAGCACGTGCACATAGGCAAAGTGCACGCTAATGCATGCCATGCACCTCGCCTGACAGAGGGGTTATAAATCCCCCCCTCCCTTCATCGCAGGCTCATTTTTTTCTTTTGCCAAGACTTTGTGTTTGCTCTACATGACCAAGGTAATGCGCTCAAACCAAAAACTCCATGCACTCCACTTTTGGCATGGCACTTAGATATGCACCGCACGCATTTCACAGTGGTGTTGAGTGCATTTCATAATTTCACCGTGCACTTTACATATGCATTGTGCACTTTACATATGCACTGAGCGCATTTCACATTGGCGTCGAGCGCATTTCATATTTTTTTCATGTGCCTTACATATGTGTTGTGCTCTTTACATATGCATCACACGTGTTTCACATTGGTACCGAGCATGTTTCATATTTTTACCACATGCTTTACATATGCACCATGTGTGTTTAGTATTTGTGTTGTGCACTCTGTCTTGGCATGACACCCATTTTGTGACCCGCACCACCACTTTTCTATGGCACCCATTTTTGTGACTCATGCTTCATTTTTGACATGACACCCATTTTGGGCACCCCACACCACCACTTTCATGTCGTATGCTTCACTATGGTGCAACATTCATTTTGGGCACCCTACGCCACCATTTTGGCACCCCATGTAGCCACCACTTTTTTGTCGCACACTTACACCCCTCTTCAATGTCATTGAGCCCGCATGTCATAAAAGTGCCGCTTGTGATAGGCCTTGGTGTCATGTGTGCCTAGCCCGTGCGTTGCACACCTAGCCTTGGTGCCGCATCAAACCCTTTGGCCATGGCTCATTTTCCAAAACCACACACACATTATTTTTAATTGTTTTGATTTTTTTGGGTAAAATCTCAAAAATTGAAAAAAAATAATAAAAAATGATAAATTTTCAAAAAAACAAAAAATATATATATATAATAAAATAAAAAATAAAATAAAATAAAAAGGGATAAAGTGCAAAAATGAAAATAAATAAAATGCCCAAATGGGGCATTTTTTTCCCTTATGCTTATTTCAATTCATAGTTTTAACATTTTATCTTTGACAAATAAATGTTTTTGTCACAATGTGCAGGTGATTAAATGGTGTCCATGTCTAGAGTAGTACCCAAACCTGCTCTTCAAATTTCAAGGTGTACCTTCGAAGTCAAGATTCCATGATGATTACACAGAAATCTGAGATACCAACCTCAAACACATGGATCTAGGGGAATTCCTTAGAATTTGCAATAAGCCAATAGAGAGGTCAGCCTTGGTGTCTGCATTAATTTGTTCTGGGTTGGTGAACACAGTGTCACACCCCATGTCAATACAATCAATAGAACTAATCATGGCTTTGTCACAACAATTTCCTAATGAAAGGATAGTCAAGAGTGTCATCAAAGAGGTGGTTTTGGATCTATGACTCAATAACATTGAAAGGGTCTTTCATCTTTTGAGAGCAGATCAGTTCATTAGGCTTTCATATGAAATAGCTAAGAGACGATATAAGGAGCATCAACAAGAAGTAATTGACATCATATAGTCATTGTACCTCATTGAGAAGCCTCCAAGGGGAAAGATAATAGGAAAAGTGGATATAACCCGAGGATATATGAAGGAAGACATTGAATAAACTATCGTTCTCTTGAGTAGAGCCATGGGCTTACCTACAGCAGGCCACCTCAGCACTTTTATGGTCAACTTCATTAAGACCATCAAATAGGTGAGGATACCATTGGACTAGGCCACCACACTAAGTGAGAACTTGTGTGATTAGTTGAGGATAGTAAAGGACAAGAAGAAGTTTTACATGACTTCTTACATAGTATACCTACTTGCAGCAAGGGTGATAAACTATCCCAGTTTGTACAAAAGAGGCAGTATGCAAGATCCCAATGCCTGGCCATATATAGTCTACCCTCAACTAGTGAAGAAGAAACTCTCAGCACAAAGCAAGGAATACAGAATCATAAATGATGTGTTAACCTTTGTAATCATTCGATTCATTGAGGGAGACTATGGGTGGAGGTTACCTAATGAAGCCAAAGCACAAGTTGTAGCTCTCAAAACCTACTTCATCTAGTTCAAAATGTTTACCTATCTATGAGTAGCTAGTGCCTCTATCAATCCTAAGAAGCTCCTGAGGTACCCAAGTGACAAACTAGTGCTGTTGGAGATTTCCCATCAAATTGAGTCAGCCTATGAGAAGATAAAGAGACAAAGGATACCTTGTTGGGCATGGCCATTGGTCATTGGACCATATCAGGTGAAGAGGAAGAAAGATATTTCATCCTTTAAGTGGGAGTGGGAGAACTATCCCCTTGAAGAATACAACTTTCCCTAGCCCAATTTTGACAATGTTGGGAGAGTGGAGAGTTTGGTAGGAAAGGACTTCCATCATGAGGATGTTGTTGAAGATCACTAGATGAATGCCACAAATGACTATGATGTCTGCATTAGGGATTATTGTAGGATGACTTTTTATCTAGCAGAAAAGGCTCTCTAGTTGAACATCCCAAAGGAGATAAAGCAACAGGATTCTAAGGAGTTACTAGACCCCCTGGTCAACACTGACAAAATTGGTGTAAGATCCATTATGAATGTTGAGGTTGACAAGGAGGAGGCTGATGATATTAATCATTGAGTGAGGCATGTCATCAAAATGATGAAGGATTGGATCAAGAAACCTTTTCCACTTGATCCAATTCCTAACATAGTGATCTTCCATGCATAAAGAGGGTAGAGGAAAGAAAGTAACAATTCCTACCTTTGTAGCTCAGTCTCTTGTCAAGCCAAAAATGGTATACCAACTCGGTCACCTAGTTGGATATTATTACCCTCCTGAAAGGAAATGAAAGAATAAAAGAAAGAGGACCTCCCCTTAGAGGATTTAGATAGAAGAAGTGCCTCCCCAACAGCAAGAATAGAGTCCACAAGGGTCCCAAGATCTTGGAGCTACCCAAGTATAGGATGAACTACAGTTGCCTCCCGTTGTGTCTAGCCAACCAAAAGAGGGAGAGATTCCACAAGCCTCCATTCCTCCTGTGCAAGATGAGCTAGCTTCTCCTTCTACCTCCAAGAAATAGAAGAAAAGAATTAAGATTCAAATGAAGAAAAGGAAAATGATCAATAGAAGATTAGTGCCTAATCCATCTATTCTTGAAAGCATTCTGAAAGGAGATGAAGAGGAGGAAGAAGAAGAATCAGAAGAGGAAGAGGAAAAAGTGCCTCTATAGCGAAGAACTCAACTAGATAGAGCCATAGAGTTACAAAAGAGAAAGAGTGCCATGAGTACCCCACCATCCACTCAAGCAGAACCCTTAGAGCTCTTTTCTTCAGAAGATGAAATATAGTAGGGGGTGGATGAGAAAAATGAAGAGGGCGATGATGTTTTCTCAATGTCATATTTTGATTTCATGCCCATAGGTATAGAATTGATTGGGGATAAGATCAGGAATTGATTGGGGATAAGATCAGGGACACCCCTAGAGGTGAATCTCAACAAGAAGACTGGATGCAAATACCACCAAACACACAAGGTCCTGATCCTACTCCTCCATCTCCACCATGAGTTATAGTGGTAGAACAGGGCTCGGTGACTCCTCCACCTCAGAGTTCAGAGGAAGAGCAAGTTTAGAAGGAGTCATTATCAGAGGAGAGACTGAAAAAAATGGTGATTGATGAAGAGTTATAAGGATAAATGGTGGAATATTCCCAAACACCTTCCCAAGATACTGAGGTTCAGACTATAGGGTCTACTAAGACTAAGTCTATAGAAGAAGAGCCCTCCCAATAGGATACAACTCCCAATAGGAGTGACAAAGGGATGGAAATTGCAAAACATACTCATTTGTCATCAAGAGCTAGGTCTTTAGTAGGACACATCCCTAGATGGATCTAAAAGGAAATAATGAGGTGTACTAAGCCTCAATTTCATGCTTTAGAAGAAGACATTTGTGATATTACAGAGATCTTGAACAAACCTGAGTCTCCATCACACAAGGCAAAAATATTGACATTTCTCACTAGCATAAGGAACCAAGATTTATTTGCACAAGTGGCTCTGCCTCCTGAAGGCACAGTTGCAGAAGATCTTAGCCTCGAGGATTATGAGTTGAAGGATGTTATGTTGGGAAGACCTACACAAGATTCAACCCAAACAAATGATGAATATGGAAATCAAAGAGGTTCTTATGCACATGGAGCAAGATGAGATTGAACTCCAAGCACTTCAAAGGAAAGTTGAGATCCTAAAAGGATATCTAGCCAACTTGGTCCTCTTAATCCTGAGCACCCTGAGAAAACTCTAATTACCATACTTAGAGAAGGGGGAGGTGTGCAACTTGACCCATTTTTGAAAGCTTGTCAGGAGTGGTGAGAAATTTTTTGGGAGAAAGGTGTTACCATTATCATAGGGAATTTGAAGTTACTACATGCTACATAGGAGAACATGAATAAGATCATGGTAATTTTGAAGCAAGACTTAAGCATCGTGGATGAGGTATAGGCCTAGAGTAAGGATTTGAAAACTCTACAACCCATAAAGGGCCAAAGGTACCAGGTTTTGATTGATGTATATACTAGAGAAGAATTAGATATGATCGATGATTGGATAGAGAAAATAGCAGATAGCAATTAAGTAATGGAGACATTACATGAGGAGATTCATCGGCTCAAGGACCAAGCCCAAGAGAAAATTTTGGAAGTAGAGAGGCATAATAGTCATGCATGCTTGGACATTTTTGAAGATAAAGAATGAGAGAAATGGTTGCCAGTTGAGGTCATAGTAGAGAATTTTAAGAAGACCTTAGAAGAGGCATCTAGTGATGAAGATATCAGACAAGCCTTCAAGACAGAAGAAGCCCTATTAGAGTTGGATACCAAACTTGAAGATTATGTTGATACCCAGATTAAGGTAGACAATTATAAATAGAAGGTAAAAGACAAGTATGAGGCTTTAGATTTACTGAATGTGGCTAAAATTACTAAAATGATAGAGAAATTCAATGAAAAACATCCAAACATAGCCTTGGGATGAAGAAGAACAAAACCCAGATGCTAGAATTTTAATTTTTACACTCAATAAAATTTTGAGATTTTTGACCCTGTCGAGGTTCGCAACTCCATAGCTTTGTAGGTGCATAGGTTCGTAGATACTCAAGTCCACAACTCCACAACTCAAAGGTGCACCGACAGCACTTTCCATGCATTGGAAATGCATTCTAATGATAGTTTAACTTTGACACACACCTAATGAAGGACCAGCTTCCATTTTTTACACCTCCATGCACTTCTACTTTGACTAAATGCTTCCTCCTACTTTCTCTCTCATGTTTTATTCACTTTTGACATGTAAAGGGCTCATGCATCCAATTAATGAATAAAATATGGATGGAGTCCCTCTAAGCACCAGATTGATTGTTAGTCTGTATATATCTAGTTTGTTTTAATGTTGTAAAAACATTTTATTACATGAAAATATCTCTCACTCCCAACACAAATTGAGGAGATGATTTCTTATAAATATCCCATTGTAAAATGTAACAAGGGCCACTATTATTATACAATAAAATTATGCTTTTGGTGCTTTCATTTGGAGTGTAGTGATTCTTGCTTGAATGTGTCATTGTTTTGTGAATTTTGTTCATAAGATTTTGATTGAGCCAAAGGTTTATTGCATTGTTTCTGGTTGTGCGATCTTTTAGTTCTGGTGTTTGCTACAGATTTATGAATTACGTTGATGTATCGAGCTTGAGAAGAGATCACTAAATTATATCTGCATAACTTTTTGTCTCACATGAACACACTTTCTATGGCCTTGCAATTTGATGAAAGGTGAACTATTATATGATTGTTAAAGTTTCTCATCGACGATTACATTAGTGGATTTTAGGAAGCATTGCTCCTATTTTCATTGGTTTCCTATCAATTTATTTGAAAGCTTAACTCATAGTGTGTTGTGCTCTGTAGCTTATGTCTGTTAGGATTTTCAATTTCACGTTATTTCAATTTCATTTTATTTGATTTCAATTTTGTTATTTTCTTTGCTAACCCCTTGTTAGAATATGAACTCATTTTAGTTGCATTGTTAGAATTGCATTCATTGAAAATTTAGAAAATACAAAGATATTGTTCTTTCATGTGTTATTTTGAGACACAAAATAGATTTACTTCATTCTAAGATTATAATCAAAACTAGCAAAGGTCTCCTCATGAACAATCACATTTATCTTCAACTGAGCAAATTTTGGTACGTCGCAAGACACATACTGAAACTTGGAGTTGATCCCAAAAGATTAGATTTTCAAGAGAGGAATTGCACAATGGATTCCTACCGTTGACCTCATGCAAAATGAGCACCCAACATAAGGTAGACCTAACAGTCTTATGTAAATCTCTTTACCAAGTGCATACCTTATTGTATGTTTGTAAATCCTTTTGCAAGGTGGACCAAGTAGTCCTTATTGCTCCTAATAGGGTAGATCCTCAAAAGTGATCAATGTAAGCCTTAACTGGCCAACTTTACATTGCAATACTAAGGCTTGTGGGTATCACACCCACCCCAGTTTTACTTTATATTTGGAAGGTGTCTGGGTCACCAAATCTTCTATTAAAGTGTTGCATATGCTTTCATGTTTTCAGTTTCTCATGAATGCAGTTAGATCAAAATTCACATAAAGGATTAATTGCTAATTAAATTCAAATTTTATAAGTTATTAATTCACCCTTCCCCTCTTAGTAACTTAGCCTATCTTAATATTTCCAACAACTAATCATACATATTAAAAAATGGTTTGGATGTACAACATAAAGTATAGAAATCAATAAACAAGAGAAAATGATAATTTTTTATTCAAGATACATACAAGTACCAAAATAGTACACTTTTATTGAAATATATTTTAGAACTATTTTGATAAGGTGCAAAATGTTCAAATTTTAGATAGTACTTGATACAATGCATTTAGATACCACACAAGTCATTGAAGCTCGTAATACACTACTTGAATAAACATATTGCATAAATAAAAAAGTACTAGAGAAATAAGGGGGAAAGTCTCCATTGCCTGAATGGAAGAGTCGTTGATCTAAATATTGAAGAAGATTTAAACCTACATCTTCATCTTTGAATAAACCTATAAAATCTAAAGAAGGGGGTCAGTTCATATGAACTGAGAAATGGGAACCATTCCAATTATCTCTACACTACTTAGTGTTCTTACAACATGATTATTAATATAACTACATTAAAAGATGCAAAGGCAAGAGAAATATCTTAAAACAAAGAAGGTTTTATGCTAATAAGTTTGTTTCATGTGTAGATATGGATATGAAGTTTGAGGTTGTTGAAGGATCATGCATAAGTGACACACATGAAGCCTTTCAACTAAATCATGTAGAGGTGAAAACTAAAATATTGAGGAGACTATTGAAGGGACATGCATAAACTACAAGTGTGAAACCTTCTGATCAAATCATGTAGGGGTGAAGACCTTGGGCAGACCATTGAGGAGGCATACATGTGTTACAAGTATGGGACATTCTGGTTGAAGCAAAGCAATTGAATGAAGATTTGAGGAGATTTTTAAAGGGATGTACATCAATTACAACTATGAGACCTTTCAATCAAATCATGAAGCATTGGAGGACGATCATGAAGATATGCTTCAATAATTAAAAAAATTGTCAAAAAGTCAAACATTAAAGGGACAAGATGAATAAGCTTGAAATAGTTTGTTTTAGATGGAGTAATAGGGCTGAAAGCATCAAGTTGTTGAAAGAGAACAAATACAAGTGTGCTAAATGAGAGATTGAAAATCTAACAGAGTATCTAAGTGCAATGATGATAGATTCCTACAAGGGTGACATGGAAAATAAAAGTGAATAAATTCAAGCATGTACAAAAGGGAGTAAAAGATGTGTCAAATCTTAGAATTTATGGCAAAGAAAATTAGAAAATATATATTAAACCATATAGTTCTATTGATTGAAATATGTAATGAAACTAAGTAAAGCTACAACACAAGAATAATGGAGATGTGACAACTATAAGATACATGACCATCAAAGCAAACGACAAGCAAATGAGGAAGCAACAATATGTGTTAATGATTAACCTTCATAATCTTCATGGCTCAACTATTATGACTTCAATGATTTTTTGGTCCTTACAGTGTTTTGACTTAGACTGGCCATGGCCCATGGAAGCTACATTTTTCTTTAAACCCAAGAAAAATGTCTTGAGACAAAATCAACGAACAGGAAAAACATGCTTTGTGGAACATAGGACATTAATTCATTTGTATCATAACTTTCATCGGTTATGGATCTTCTTGGTTATGGCCTTCCAGGATTTGACCATTATAGCTTTTCACAAAGGAAAATTTAACTCACATATAATAAAAGATCTTCTTAGCCTTGGACCAACATTTCTTATCATGAAGCTTATAAAAAGTATTCTTAACATTTTTATGATGTATGGAACATATGCTACTACCCATAGCCTTGATATTTCAAGGATTTTTCTACATTTTGTCTAGTTTGGAGTATTTTCAAGGATCCTTACTTAACTTTATGTTGGTGGTTTTCAATTGCAAGTTTTATTTTGCATACTTTCTTTAGATTAAGACTGACAAAAATAATTATGTTTGATATTGTGGAAGTGCAGTATACATGGCATGATTTTGTCTCAAAGAATAATCACATTGCATTGACTTTTTCTTCTCTTTGGCCACTAGTTCTGGCTATCTATATCCTTGATCTTGATGTGTGGTACACAGTTTTTTCTACCATTGTCAGGGGTCTTATTGGAGTAAAGGATCTTTTAGGTGAGATACATTTAATTGAAACTATGCACAAGCGATTCAAACATTTTCTTGAAGCATTTGTGAAAAGCCTTCAAGCAACAAGTAATAAGAGGGGTGGTCATGATATGACATTTGAGAAGGTGTCTATCAAAATAATGAAAAGATATGCTATAATTTTTTCAACATTCTAGAATGATAGGGGCATGATCTCCTACTTAAAAGCCCATGTATTATAGAGCTACATTAAATGACCAGAACATCATAACCTGGAGGATGCATTTTCTAGGTCTAACATAGCAACTACACATGGATATGAGTTATCAAGAATAGTAGAGCCACAAGAAGATGTAACCTCTAGCCCAAGAAAATAAAGCATGCATTTTAACAAGTAAATGGAGTAAAAATATAGCTACATCAAACCCTCTAATGATTTTTCCAATAACAAAATGAAAATAAGACTTCAAAGTTAATAGTAGAGTAAATAATAAATGGATAGGAATTCAAGACATCTCATACTAGTCATGGCATTCAAAAATATAGAAAGCAATAACTTACATAAGAATAGGCATGGAATGGAGATGGAGAGTCATAGCTACACAATAATAGCACTAGAAGCCCATGACAGGAGACCCAAAAATCACCATAGCCATCACAACACCCATGACATGAAGATGGAGAATCACCATGGCGTCCAAAGAATGATACCCCACAATGAAAAGTAGCCACAAAATAGAAAGAGAACAACCACAAAATGGAGAACAAGAACTCATAGCATCAAGCAAGAGCAAAAAACTTGTAGGGGGAAACCATAATAATGGCAGCAAGGGTTTATAATGTTAGAGTAATTAGATATTTCCTAATTAACTCTAGTTTCTTAAGCAAAACTTTAAGCATTTTTGGCCAAATTTTCCTTCTTGCCAAAATTGCCATATTTGAATTCAAATGTTAAACAATCATGTCCCACCTTTAATATTAAACAAAACCATGGAAATACAAAATAAATCAAATAAAGACCTTATAATATTTTTATGTTTTTCTAAGTTTATTTTCTAGCCCTCACATGTTTCCGTTCACTATCAAATCTTCTAGGATCAACTGCGAATGCTTTCCTGCTTTATCAAGATGCAAGGTTTTTTAGGAATGTGGGCAAGTGCCTTTTTGCCACATGGATTTTGTGGACCTTTTCTTGTCAGAGCCGCAAAGGTCAACTTGTCAAAACAACTAGGTACTTGTTAGAGCATGTTGCACATGCTAGCAATTTGGGCACATTTCTTTGGTTGAAATTTTGACTATGCAATTGGTGGGCTAGTTTTGTTTTCATTTTTGGATGCAAGAAGATCCACAGTTGGCACTTCCCCACTTTGTGAAGTTGTGAGGACTTTAAACATAGCAGGAAAGTAAGGTTTTGACATGTAGACATGTGGGTCTATTCTTTCGTGTGGGCCACTAGTTTTAAAAAGGATTGTCAAGTAGTTGCCAAGTGGAAAATATGTGTCAGTTGCTTTGTCCTAATTGGTCAAGGGTTTATGTATCTATGAAGGTGGATGCCAAGTGTTCAGTGGGCCTAAAAGTTTTAAGAGCAAGCATAGTAATAACTAGGGTCTTTTGTGATCATTGATCATTTGGTAATCGATTATTGTCACTTACCCACATTATGGACTTGCTCAAAAATTAGGCAATGTGGGCAAGCGACAAATGGCAACGTGTTCTAGTAAGCCCAATTACCATGAGTAGTCGACGATTAAGTTAAGAAGGTGGTGCGGTTAGTTGGCCAATGTTACAATTAAATGTATGAAGACCTTGTTAGGTGATAAAAATAAATAATTGTATTGGTCAACGTGGCTCCTCTTGGTTGTAGGACTTTGTTTGACTGCTGACCTTGCTGATTTGTAAGCCAAAAATGAAGGAAAATTGGGTTTTCTTGCATAATCTGATCTTTTTTATCGATCCCAACCACTCCAAGTTAATGCTAGGTTTTAAAGAATGCAAAGGACACTCTTCCCACCATTTGATCATCCATTTTTAGAAGTTTTAGCATTGATTTATGTCATTTTCCATCATTTTAGGGTTTCCTCTAGTTAGGGTTTCCATGATTTTCATGCCTCTGCAAGTGTACCAAATCAAATATACTATTTGGGTCATCTTGATTGTTCTTTGAGCACTTAATGGTAGTGTTTGTGGAATAAATTTAGTTAGAAATATCTTAGTTATGCCTAAGCTATAAAGGTAGATTTTTTAATTTTTGTAAGGGTTGATCTTTCTCTAATTCTCTAGTATTGCTTCTATGCATATTACTGTAATTTCTCATGCCTCTGAGGCATTGTAATCCTCTTCTGAGTCTCTTTTAGCCATTAACACAATGTGGAAGATTTCTTTGCGTTTGGTTAATGTTTTTTGTTAATATTCTACAACTTCATGATTGTATCTACTTTTGACATTTGAATGATATTAAGTGAAGACTCTTCTATAGCATTCTTTTTTTGCCTGATCTACATGTTGTTGTTAAATTAAGCAAAGTCTAAATCTATATTCTCTAAGGTTATAACTAGTTAGCTATGCATTTATGGGTAGAGATAAGGTCAAACATTTTATTTTGGTGCATCACCCCCTTAGATTAGGCAAGGTAGTTTTCTTTTATGCATTCTTTTTCCCTTTTCTTCTTTAAGAGTAGTTATGTACATCTTGATAGCAAAGGAAGTTGGCCTTCTCCAAAGACTCAACCTAATAGTTCAAGTCCCATGGCTTTGAGGTTGTTTTTGTGTTTTACAAGGTTGTCCTTAGGTAAAAAATTTGGACAAGGGTGCAAAATTTTGTGACAATATTTTTTGGCACGCCCGATGGGACAAGGTTCAGAAGATTTCAAAGCCTACTAGTGTCAAAACAGATGAATTTAAAGTTGATGCTGATAAGATAGTGTTTCTCTGAGTATTCTAGGCTTTCAAGAGGCCCTTTTCCATAAAGCACTTGGTGACTCTACACCCTTCATATTTGGTTCCAGACCAAATTTTTTGTGATTCATGCCCAAAGCTAAAACAAGGGCATCTTCTAGAGGTAATTTTTAGTATCAAGAGCTTTCATTTTCAAATCATAGAAGAAGAAAGACTAGATTTTCTCTATCATCAATTAGGAGTACAGAGGAAATGCATACACCTACAAGATAAATTTATACT
Organism: Cupressus sempervirens; assembly: GCA_028749045.1. Classification (NCBI taxonomy): domain Eukaryota; kingdom Viridiplantae; phylum Streptophyta; class Pinopsida; order Cupressales; family Cupressaceae; genus Cupressus; species Cupressus sempervirens. The sequence continues at coordinate 286,665,626 of CM053783.1, read as the reverse complement.
CCTCCTATTGTTAGATCTCAACCTAGGTTGCCATCAGCTCATATCAATAGACCACTTACTTATATGGCTAGAGCTCATGCTTTTTCCACCTTCAATGGTGGAAGTCCTAAATGCCAGTAGCTATACTTAAAAGTATCCCTAATTTTACTGGTGAAACTTCTATCTCTCCCTTAGAATACATTCAAGAGGTTGCAAATGTTTGCAATATCCATGGTGTTATAGAAGATGATGTGGCCGTTAGACTCCTAGCTTCATTTTAAAAAGGAAAATCTCTACAATGGTATAAGATTCTATCACATGGTTCTATAATAGATTTTGATGGATTAGGAGTAGGACTATGTAAACACTTTGAGGACAAAAGTGACTATTTGTCACCTTTAGAATAATTAACTACTATAAAAAGAGTCCATCATGATTGCATGATTGATTTCAACTACATATTTCAAAAGACATGGGACAAAATACCTACTTCAATGAAACCTACCCCTGGTAATGCCTTCTTGCATTACCTCAGAGATTCTAACAATGATATTACCACTACAATCCAAACCATGGGAGGAGATACCTTACCTAATGCTTATGAAGTAGCAATAAGGGAAAAATATATACTGATACAAGCAGGAAAGTTTTCTCCAAGGCCTCCTATGCCTCTCTTCCCAAATATCCTAAATCACCAACCAACAATAGCCCCTATTCCCATAACTTCCACATCACAACCCTTTACCCTAGCCCCTCAAGCTTCCACATCTTTGAATGGAATGGATGAAATCGAGGAGATGATGTAGTCTATGATGTTGAACATAGATAACAGATTGCAAGCCAAGAGGAGAAGTTGGAAGATGGCTTCTTTGTGATGCAAAAGGTGAGCAACAAAGTGGTGACTTTGGAGAGACAACAAGCTCAAGGTAATAAGGCTCCTCAATTGCAATATCAAACTCTGAATAATGGTAGGCCTCCAAATCATAATTATGGGAACAATTCTTTTGATTACAGTAGGCAGAATAGTCACGCTTCTACCTCAAATGCAAATAAAAGTAGGGCCATATTCCCTCAAAATAATATGGCTGAAGATCAAGATTTGTGTCCCTCCTACAACTACTCCTATGCCTATTGCATGTGTCAAAAGGTTGAATCCTATTTAGCTTTGACCACCTAGGAGCTTGCAATAGTATAGTCATATAATGAAAGCCAATCTAAGGATGCCTCACATATGCAAAGATGGGGTGATGGCTCCTTCATGAATCGTTAGGTGGAGGAATATTGTAATGTAAACCAAGACTTCATTGCTCACAACACTAGGAGAAAAAGAATAGCTATTGAAGATGCTACCCCTCCTCCTCCTAATCAAGCTTCAACACCAAATGCAATTCCTCATGTACAAGCACCAACTGATCAAGCCAATGCCCCTAAAAAATAGAGATATAATAATAGCAGAGGAGATATGAATGGCCTCCAAGTTATTCCAACTCAATTCCCTACACATGCAGCTCAAAAGGCTTCTACCAGAGCACCTAATGTCTCATTCAATGTGGTAGAGTAGATAAAGAATACAAATGTGAATATTTCCATGTGGGATTTTATTTTTACTATACCCATGCAAAAGAGGTTGTTGCAGCAAGAATAGGAAAGTATTGAACCAAAGGATCAGCCACCTAACATGGAAAGTGCCACAAGCCTAGTACAACCATCAAAGGAGGTAGAAACAAGTAAAAAGGTAAGACCTCCTCCATTTCATGTTTCTCTAATTATAGGGGATAAATTAGTCCACAATTGCATGATTGATTCAGGAACTAGTAGTTCAGTGATGCTTAAGTGTGTTGTTGATGCTTTAGAAATAAAATATGAGCCCATTGTTAGAGATGTATTATAGTTGGATGGTAGTACTATCAAGATGATAGGGATCCTTAGGAATGTTGAAATGGCCCTACATGCATACCCTAGGTGTACTATAACTCAAGATATATCAATTTCTGAGGTCAAGCCACACTTTTCCATTTGTCTATCAAGGGACTTCACTATCCAAATAGGTGGTTACATATCTTCTAATTGGTCATATATGTTTTTTAGAACAAGATATGGGACCAGGGCTTCAATTAGAGCAGAGCTTCTAGTCCTCCATCATATTGAGCCCTATACCCCTAATCTCATCAATATGAATTGCACTATCCTAGAGATGGATGAGAATGACATAGTAAATGAGTCTACCACTTCTCTAGGAGAGATACCTGATTTTCTATTAAATGAATGGGCTAATACATATCAATTTGATCCCATCTTAAAAACCCTTAAGATAGGTCTTGGTACATATAGTGTGCCAAAAAAGGATGCTCTTGTACCTAATCTTGTGAAAATCAAAGAAGATATGAGTGGGATATGGAGTATGTATTTTGATGGATCAAGAAATAAGAATGGATCAAGGGAAAGTGTGATGTTGATTTCTCCTACACAAGGTACCACTTCTCCTTTGAGCTTTAATTTAATTGTACCAATAATTTGGCTAAGTATAAAACCCTAATCCAAGGTCTTCTACTTGCTCAAAAAAGAGGAATTCAAACATTAAGAGTATATGGAGACAACAAGCTGGTGGTTAGTCAGATGAGAAAACATAATATCTCTAAGAACAATTTGCTCAAGTCTTATAAACATAGAGTATGGGATTCGCTTGAAAGTTTCAATGTATTTAACATTTAGAGCATCCTTAGAAAAGAGAATAGACATGTTGATAGACTCATAGCAATAGCTACATCTTATGATATATGAGGGAATCTTGAAGAGAAGAAGAGGAAACAAATTAGAGTGGTAGTTAGACCTATAATTCCTAACAACAACACCAATTGGAAAGTGTTTGAATCTGATGCACAAATTGTAAGTTTCTTGCAAAATGAGATAGAATTATCATAGAAAAACCAATCTAGATTGCATGGTTAGTATGGGGATAAGATCATCAACCTTAATTCTAACAAATTACCTAAAGGTCTCATTAACTTAGAGAGTGTCTTCAACCCTGATGACCAAGCAAGAAATAGAAGCATGAACCTAGCTGCTAAAAAAGATGATTATACACAAGTTGTGGTTGATGATGGGAAGACTTTAAACATGGGAAAGGTGCGTTCTAAATTTGAGAAAGAAATTTTTATTCATCTATGTCAAGAATTTAATGATGTATTTGCTTGGACATATGATGACCTAAAAGGTTTTGATCCAAGCCTATTTCAACATACCATAGATCTAGTAGAAAATGTCAAACTAGTAAGACAAAAGTAGAGGCTAGTGAATAACCATTAATGAGAAAAGAGCTATCCAATTTGATTGAGCCTAATATAATTTTCCCTATCAATCACTCATCATGTGTGGAGAACCTTGTCCCTATTAGGAAGAAGAATGGAGAAATTAGATTATGTGTGGATTTTAGGGATCTCAACCAAGCTTCCCTTAAAGGTCATCATCCCCACCCTTCCATGGAACAAATATTGTCCAAGGTCAATGGTTTAGAGAGTTTCTCATTTCTTGATGGATTCTCTGGTTACAATCAAGTACTAGTCAAAGAGTCTGATAGATATAAGACTGTATTTACAAAAAAGTGGGGCACCTATGCTTATAGTAAGATGCCTTTTGGGCTAACAAATGCAGGTGCCACATTTGAAATGGCAATGCAAATGGCCTTCAAAAACATGAGTGAAAGGTTTGTGTTGGTTTACCTTGATGATATTAGAGTATACTCAAAGGATATAGCAAATCATTTCAGTCATCTTAGACAAGTATTCATAAGATGTAGAGAGTCTGGGGTATCCCTTAACCCAAGCAAGTGTGTCTTTGCCACCAATCAAGGAAAATTATTAGGACACATTATATCAAAGGATGATCTGACCATTGATCCAAAGAGAACTAAGGCAATACTTACTCTCTCCCTTCCTAGTCATATGAAAATTTTGCAAAGTTTTCTTGGTAGAATAAATTTTGTAAGGAGGTTTATCCCTAATTTAGCTACCATGGTGAAACCTCTTATGGTAATGCTTAAAAAGAATACAATGTTAATATGGACCAAGGTAGAGAAGGTAAGTTTTAAAGAGATTAAAGTATCCATAGCCTCATCCCCTACTCTCATCAATGTAAATTTTGAGAAGGATTTCATTCTTTATACCTTAGGTGGTGAGTCAAGCATTTTTGTTGTCTTGATTCAAGCAAATGACAAGAATGAGGAGAAACCTATTGCTTTCTTTAGTAAAGGGCTTAAGAAGTATGAAGACAAATATAGTTATATGGAGAAGCTAACCCTTGCAATCATAAGAGCCTTGAAGAAATTTAGACACTTTTTGTCTCATAACAAGATCCATTTGTTAGTACCTCATACAAGCATGAAAGACTTTCTTTTAAGAAAAGATATTAGTGAGAGAAGAGTTGGGTGGATCCCTAAGTGATGGAGTATGATGTTGACATCTAGATTACCAAATTGGTAAGGGAAAAGGGATTGTGCAAATAGATGATCTCGTCTTAAGAGTCAAATGAGGAAGTTGCTATGGTATTGATAGAATGACAAGAAGCAAGAAATGATAATCCAAGGAATTAGATGGATGACATGACCTTCTTATTGGGAGATGAATATCCTTAAGGATCGAATAGAAGTAAAAGGAGATAGTATAGGTTTCAATCAACTCCTTATGCCATAGTTGATGGTATCCTTTTCAAGAAGGAACTCAATGGAGCCCTATTGAGATGCATTGATACAGACCAAGATGAAAGAATGATCAAAGAGCTTCATGATGGTCCTGATGATGGCCACTTTTCAACAAGGACAACTACAATGAAGATCATGAGAATTGGTTACTACTGGCCATCCTTGTTCCATGATTTTGATAAGTATGTGAGAAAGTGTGAAAAATGTTCCTTCTTCTCTAGTAAGAAAGGACTTGCAACTCTTCCTCTTCACCCCATTTAGGTAGACTAGCCCTTTGCTCAATGGGGACTAGATTTCATAGGCCCGATCAATCCTCCTTCTAGCTATGGTCACAAATGGATCATAGTGGCTATAGATTACTTCACCAGATGGACAAAGGTACTTATACTAAAGGATGCAATAAAATCTTCAGTTGTTCAATTCCTTGATAGAATCATTACCAAGTTTGGTGCCCCTTCAATAGTTATTTCAGATAATGCAAAATATTTTGTAGGAGCTTAGATTTGTGCATGGTCAGTTGATCCTAATATCTACTTGATCATGTCCTCAAACTAGTATCCTCAACGCAATGGATTGGCTAATTCATCTAACAAAAACCTAATCGAGGTCATGAAAATGACTATAGAGGATAATCATAGGTGTTGGCATCAAAAGTTGAAGAGAACATTGTGGGTTGATAGAATAACACCTAAAAGGGAAATTAGGAATTCACCCTTTATGTTGGTATATGGTAGAGAAGCAAGGCTTCCAAATTCATTAGACTTTCCATCTCTAGAACTTGCTCATTAGTTGGAGCTAATGGAAAGTGATGCCATGACAGTAAGAATTGGAGAGCTAATGGACCTAGAAGAGAAAAGAAACCAAGACATGTAGATCCTAGATGCACATCAACAATAGATGAAAAAGAGCTTTGATAAGAGGGCCAAGGTTAGAATCTTTAGAGAGGGTGACCTTGTGCTCAAAAGGGATGCAGATAGAGAAAAACCAAGGAGGCACTCAAAATTTGATGCACTATGGAGTGGTCCCTATGTGGTTATTAGTTGCAAATAGGCCAATGCTTTTTAATTAAACAAGTCTAATGGTGAAATAATACCTATTCCAATTAATGGAATATATCTTAAGTCCCACTTCTGATAAAAGATGAATATTTCATGTATATAATTAGGTTAGTTTCCTTCCTATGGGTTATTATTTTTCAAGAAGTGCATGAGCACATGTATTTCTTGCAGAGGTTGTAGAGAGGCAATTTTGAGGTTCTTGGGCATGTTTTCTATGATTTCAGGGTTTTACTGGGTGGATTTTCATGATTTCTTCAACTCTATTGCCTAAAGGATACATAGGCTACTAGTTTATGCATAGCTAGCTTGCATCCCCCCTGAGTTGCCAAAATTGTTGGCCAAATTTTCCTTCCCACAAAAAATGCCATATTTGAATTCAAATGTTAAATGGCCATATCCCAACTTTAATATTAAACAATGTCATGGAAATATGAAATAAATTAAATAAAAAACTTATAATATTTCTGTGTTTTCCTAAGTTTATTTTCTGGCCCCCGTATGTTTATGTTCACCATCTGATCTCCTAGGATCAATGACAAGTGCTTTACCTCTTTATCATTATGCAAGGTTTTTTAGGAATGTGGGCAAGCACCTTTCCACCATGTGGATTTTGTGGACCCATTCCTATCAAAGATGCAAAGGTAAACTTGACATGATAGTTGGGTAGTTGTCAGAACATGTTGACATGCATTAGTAGTTTTGGTGCATTTCATTGGTTGAGATGTTCACTATGTAGTTGGTGGGTCAATTTTGTTTTCATCATCAAATGCAAGAAGTTATATGGGTGGTACTTCCCTTCTTTGTGAAGTTGTGAGGATTTTAAACAATGCAAGAAAATGAGGTTTTGACATGTGGACATGTGGGTCTGTTCTTTTGTTTGGGCTGCCAAGGTTGAAAAGGAATGTTAGGTAGTTGCTAGATGGAAAATATGTGTTAGTTTCCTTGTCCTGCTTGGTCAAGGGTTTACATTTCTATGGAGTTGGATGTTGAGTGTTCAGTCGGCCTAAAATTTTTAAGAGAAAGTGTAGGAATAACTATGGTCTTTTGTATCATCAATTGTTTGGCAATCGACTATTGTCACTCGCCTGCATTATGGACTTGCTCAAAAATTATGCAATGTAGGAAAATGAAAAATGGCCACATGTCCTAGTAGGCCTAGTTAAAGAAATAACACTACAATCACATTGTAGTTAGGTTATAGTTCTATAAGTTGTTGGCAATTAAGTTAAGAAGGTGGCACGGTTAGTTGGCCAATGGGATAGTCAAATTTGTGAAGACCTTGCGAGGTGGTAAAAAAGAAATAATGCTATTAGTCCATGTGGCTTCTCTTGGTTGTAGGACTTTGTTTAACTACTGACCTTGCTGATTTGTAAGCCAAAAATGAAGCAAAATTGGGTTGTGTTGCACAATCTGATCTTTCTAATCGATCCCAACCACTCCAAGTTAACGTTAGGTTTTCATGATGCAAAGGACACTCTTCCCACCATCTAATCATCCATTTTGAGAATTTTTAGCATTGATTGGCACCATTTTCCATCATTTCAAGGTTTTTTCTAGTCAAGATTTCCATGATTTTCATGCCTCTACAAGTGTACCAAATCAAATCTATTATTTGGGTCATCTTGATTGTTCTTTGAGCACTTAATGGTAGTGGTTATGGAATAACTTTAGTTAGAAATATAGTACTCATGCCTAAGCTATAAAGATAGATATTATAATCTTTGTAAGGGTTGATCTTTCTTTGATTCTCTAGTATTTCTTCTATGCATTTTACTGTAATTTATCATGCCTCTGAGCCATTGTAATCCTCTGCTGAGTCTCTTTTAGCCATTAACACATTGTTCAATATTTATTTGCCTTTGGTTAATGTTTTTTGTCTGTATTCTGCAACTTGCATGGTTGTATCTACTTTTGACATTTGAATGATATTAAGTGAAGACTCTTCCTATAGCATTCTTTTGTTATTTGATCTACATTTGGTTGTTAAATTAAGCAAGGTTTGAATCTATATTCTTTTAGGTTATAACTGGTTATTTGCACATTCATGGGCACAGATAAGTTCAAACATTCTATTGTGGTGCATCACCCCCTTAGATTAAGTTAGGTAGTTTTCTTCTATGTGTTCTTTCTCCCTTTTCTTCTTTAAGGGTAGTTAGGTGCATCTTGATAGCAAAGGAAGTCAACCTTCTCTAGAGACTCAACCTCATATTTCAAGTCCCACTACATCGAGGGTCTTTCGATGTTTCACAAGGTTGTCCTTAGGTAAAAACTTTGGACAAGGGTGCAAACTTTTGTGACAGGAGACATCTAATAATTATTTATTTATTTAATTATTTTGATGCAACCTAGGTTAGACTTTTTGAGGATTTCAATCTCCTCTATAAGGATGATCTCTCATTGTAAATATTAATTGAGAATTGAGATTAATTCATTGTTGATAATAGCAATTTATCTTTTTTCTCTTCAAGAATGTCTCATCTATAGATCTGGCAATTCTTGCCTCCATAGATTTTTTCTTCTCTATTTTTCTGATAGGTGTTTGCATGTAGGTGATTCTTGAAAGCTGTAAGGTTGACCTTTCATCAACTTCAACATGGTATTAGATCGCTAGATCTTCATGCCCTTGTTTTTTTCATGAGAGATTTGACATCAGTTTGCAAATCTGAGCTTATTGATTTTTGAGGCACTTTGAGAAAAAATAGACATCACCATTGAGCTCAAAGCACTTAAAACCCCCCATTTCTAAATAAAATATGTCTAGTTTGGATGCTTTTGAAATCTAAGGAAAAAAAATTTGCATCCAAACCATTTTTAGCTTGGGCACACAACACAAGCCAGCAAATTTTTTCATAAAAAATTGTCATTGGAATATTTTCTTGGATCCACTTATTTGTCTTTGAATTTTTATTTTTTAAAAAATCAATCAAATAGTTTTTTGGTGAGTGCATTCTTCATCGACCTCGCTCATGTAAGAAAACCTTCAGTCATTTCTCATGAATCTATAGTCATGAGCCAAGGCAAAAATGAATCTAGTTGCACAAGCATGGCCATAGATAGTTGTAATTGACAATAATTTAATGCTCATCATAGTAGCCAAGAGCTCCATGAATTTTTTTGCCATAGCTCAAGATGAGTCTCCTTGTCTTGTTGTGAGATCCATTCGAGATCGAGGTCATTGGAGAAGTATTTGTTAGTTTTGTACATGTTTGATTGACATAAGGCATGATTTTTTTGGAGTTCCCATGTCAATGAAATGATTTGGGCATTGAGAAACATGCGTTTATCTATATTTTTTGCACACATCTTTGTTGGACACGTGATCCTTGAATTGATTGAGGCAAAGTTTTTCAAGATAGGAAATGGTGGCATGGGTAGAATTGACAAACATAATTGGAGTCTACTCTCCCTTGTGGCTTCCTTTGGTGAGTCCTCTACCATGTCTCCTCCCCATCCTCCTCCAGTTTTGATGACTTGCATGGTTTTTTAATAGTTCCCCATGAAATTTTCATAGACTAAGAGGGTGTTTATGTTCTAGCTTGGCTATTTTGGAAGATTGCAATTTTTTGGTTATTACAAGGTCTATGTAATTTTGATTGCAACATCCACCTTGGCTCTATTTGGCATTGAAGGTGTGATTCTTGGAGCAAGACTATGCCTATAGGGGTGTTCCTCTATTTTCTATGAGCACTATCGATGAATGGCTAGGGTTTGGGTGCAATCCATGGCTTTCTATCTCATCACCATCACCATCGGGTGAACATGGTTATCATTTGTAGTATCCATGGCCACTAACATTACCATTATCTTTTTTCTATTGGTGTAGTGATCCCACACATCATTCTATACATAGGCTTCTTGTTTGTGGAGATCGTAGGCGCTATTTTGGAACTGTTTATCTTTTAGTGCAAACCAATATTTTTGGGGCACTTGTTTTTGCCAAATCAACATATTTTTGGAGGCCATGTGGACCATCAAATTTATGGTTCCCTTTAAATTGACTGATGGGGGTCTTTAAAAGAGTGTTGGTGATCTATTGTGAGGCTTCAATTAGATGGAGCTTGACAAGGCCCATACCAACATTGAAGCAATGGTTTCTTCAACAACCACAATGGGTTGAATGGGCACAATCGATGAATCGGCATCCATTCTATGAAAAACTATGATAAGCATTTGTATAAGTGAAGCCTTGGCCATGGTCTGATTGACCATATTCTTGCTACCCAAATAAATATTATAACAAGTTCTCACAACTTACAAAAGGCAGTCACCATAAACCTTGGTTTTGACTTTAGCACTAGCCTTTTCTCCTACCACTAGTAGTGTTCTCATGCTGACGCCTAAACCCACCTACATTTTCAAACCACATCACCAATGAATATTGGTTAGTGGCTTGGGAGATTGGTCATTTTTTTGTATACCGCCATGTGGCACTCTTTCCATTGCACTCCACCTCTATATGTTCATCAAGGTGATTGGTGCCTGGAGGTATCAAAATTTTGGTAGGCATGTTTGAGTTTTTGAGAGGCACCAGTAATAAAGACAAGCACATGGTGGTTCACAGTTTAGACCCATTATTGGTAGTTTTCTCACCATTTACGCTTCATTATGAGCAGTGTGATTTTTCCCTTTGGTGGTTTATAGTTTTCTTTCCACGACCAAAATTATTCACACTAAAAAAAGAGGCTTCATGCTTATTGATGGTTGTCTCAACCTTTGTTCAAAGCATGTTCAAGTGAAAAACCTATGTCAAATCAGCTCCTCTTTCTTGGGCATGATTTTTTTGACTGTGCATGGTTTTTTGGTTTGGAGTTTTCTTATTTAAAAATTTATTTCACATGTCTTTAGGCCACTAGATTTTTTTTCCAGCACCATCCCTTTGCTTGGTTATGTTTTCAACAATTAATTTTCTTTTACCAGTATGGGTCTTATTCTGGCATTTTTTTGCCTCGACAATCATTTGACTATCAAATTTGGGCTCATTAGTTACTAAAGTTTGTGCCACATCAACATTGCATTAGCGCTCCTGTCACCTCTTTGAGATTTGTTTGAACCTACCTTCACATTTTTTCTCATATCTTAGGCATATAGACTCTATTTTCCAAAAATGAGATATTGCTTGAAAGCCAGTTCCAACCCCATCATAGTGGTATATTTGGTTTTCAATTTTGATTCTTTTTTATGGTTGTTTCTAGTATCAGTGTCAAGAGTTTATTTTTACACTCCAAGAGGCATATCTTGAGCATCTAATCTACAATTTGGGAATTATTTATATCATTGGAAAGCTCTTGATGAGCTCTTTCTAATGATGTGGTTTCTTTTTTAGATTCTACTCTAGACACATTCTATTCAGTCTTTTGCATTTTTGCATTTTAGTGGATAACTTGGTTATTTCAGATCTGAGGATCGAGTTTGTTGCTTTAGATGATTTGACATGACTTGTACCATCTATTGTATTAGTCTGATGTCTCTTTTGATCTATTTAAACATTATTTCTATGCATTCTTGCAAACACACTAAGATAAAGTGCCATACTATATCTATATTTTTGTTTTGGTTGCTTGCCTTATTTTTCCTTCTGATTCAAGTAGTGTCATATGAGGTCACTCATGCAAATTATTGTATTCTTGGGATTGACCATATCTTGTACCTTATTATACATGCACTACTTTGATTAAAGTGCCATAGAGGTTAACTTTTTTCCTTTGTTTGTCATCTTCCTTTGTCCAGTGAGTGTCCTTTTTGAGACATTAGCCTCATGACATGTATGAGATTGATCACCTCAGTACACACATGTGTACTCTTTTGTGCACCTTGATCATGGTTCCTTAACATACAGTTCTTCTGGCCCACTTTTCTAGTTGCATGTCACCTCATCCTTGTCTACATTAGGGGGGTTTCTTCTATTGTTTCTCATGCTTCCTTGGTTCTACAAATCAGCTCTTCAGGCTTTGGTGTTTCATGTCATCTGTATCTTTGAGTTCATTTGTTTGCCTTTGTGTGCCTCCTTATTTGATGCAGATTATAATCTTCTCTACTTAGTTAGGTTCTATTTTAGTGGAGGTTCTTTAGATTAGCAATTACTTTTTGATAGAGCTTTGCAACTTCTACATGCTTCAGTGATGTTCTTCATGATCATTCTCTTGTTTCTATCTTCTGGGACATTCACTAGTTTGGAGGCTTCTTTAGTCCTTCACTAGTTTCTTTTAGCGAGCTTTCCATCTCTTTCTGGGTTAGGGTTTTTCCCATGTGGTTTCCTCTATTTCTTCTCTTTTTAAGATATTTGGTTGTTCTTGGGTACCTCATCGGGCCTTGTTTGCTAGGACCCAAATCTACTTTCATTAGTAGTTTCTAGGTTTTTAGCTACTCCCTAAGTTTATCTTAAGGGGGGGTGTTACAATAATTAGATATTTCCTAATTAACTCTAGTTGCTTAAGCTAAAATTTAGGCATCTAATAATTAATTATTTTATTACGTATTTTGATGCAACCTAGGTTAGACCTTTTTAGGGTTTCAATATCCTTTATAAGGATGATCTCTCATTGTAAACTGTTAGAAAGGTTAATCTTTCCTTGGATATATTTTAATTGGGATATTCCAAGGGTCCCTACATGTAGTTTGTCCACTTGTACACATGTGGAGGACATATCATTGTTTGTCCTTTATTCCACATGTAAGGACAACTCTTGTTTATTTCTTTATTTAGTTTATCCTCCTTAAGAGGATTGTGACACTTTGCACACACCTATTATGAATGTGGCATTCATAGAAATGGGAGTTACAAATGCAACTCCTCTCTCATCTCTATATAAGAGATGCTCCTCCTTCTTTCTTCACAACTGCACACCACTCTAAGCACTTGATGTTATTGTATTGAGCTACCTTTGCTCCAACACTCTCTCTCTCTCTCTTCTTTAGGCATTTGCCTTCATTCATAATAACTCACAAGGGGTTTTCTTTGCTTTCCCCTTATAAATCCTTGTCTCCATTGTTGAACCATCTTGGTGTATGCTCTTGGAGTTGCTCATCTTATGGTAACATTGTTTCACACTTAACTTACTTGGATTGTTTCTCGTTCCTTGCTCAACATTATTCATTTCTTACATGGTATCAGAGCTTGGTTATCTAATCCTTGTTTTAAGTTTTGTGGTGAAGGTTGCCATTCATTGGAGCACACCTTATTTGGAGACGTTATTGAGAGAAGAACATTGTGTTGTGATTTTAGCTCGTTTTAACTAATCTTGTGCATGCAAGCTTCATATTTTTACTAACCCTCTTTGGAAGGCTTGCCACCAAAGGGTTTTCTTGCAAAGCTTCATATTTTTTACTAACCCTCTTTGGAAGGCTTGCCGCCAAAGGGTTTTCTTGTAAAGCTTCATATTTTTCACTAACCCTCTTTGGAAGGCTTGCCGCCAAAGGGTTTTCTTAGTAAATTTTAATTTTTTTTTTGGTTTGTTTTGGACGGCATGCCGCCAAAACAAAACATATTACATTGGTAAAGCTTTTTATAAAAACACAATAGTAAAGCTTTCTATCTCTCTATTTTTTTTTCTTACTTCATTTATCAAAAAAAAAAAAAAAAAATTCTTTAGAAAAAATAATATATTTTACTACTTTGTGCTTTTTAAAAAAAAAAAAAAAAAAAAAAAAACATAGTACAAAGTTTTTTTATATATATAAAAAAGAAAAAAAACATTCTTTTATTTTTAATAGGGCAGTCACGCCACCCGCGCGCCACCCCGTGCCTCAGCGAAGCAACCGCCGTCGGAGGCACTGTTCCCATATCTCTGCGCGCAAGCACCGCCGGTCCCGATTCGCACCGCCGCACGCAAACACCGCCATTGCAAACTCGCGCCGCCTCAGCCGCCGGTTCAAACTTACGCCGCCGCCGTCGGTACAGCTCTGCACCTCTGCGACCCTTGCCGCGCGCAACCGCCGCTCCCCACTCTGTGTGCCTTTTTTAAACCCCCACAACCGCTTCCTCCGCTCCCACCACGCGGCGACCACCGACCTCGGCCGCTCCCGCCACGCGGCAACCACCGATTGCGGATCGCCGCTCCCACCACGCGGCGACCACCGACCGCGGCCCTCCTTTCGCCACGCGGCAGCCACCGCCCGCTCCCCTCCATTTTCAACTTTTAAAAAAAATGTTTCCCCCTCTTTGTTTTCCAATTTTGTTTTAACTAAAACTAATCCAACTTGTATTATATTCATTTTTTAATTGTTTAAATTACTTTTTTAATTTTCTCTATCACCATTAGTTAAAATTAAAAACAAAATATTCTTAATCTTATAAAAAAAAAACAAATTTTGTTCAATTAATAAAATTTAAATTTTTTTTTCCAATTCATCTGATTCTCAAATTAAGGGCATTTTTTTATTTTTTTTTCCCAAAAAGCGAAGAATTTTTTTTTCTCCTAATCATGTCAACATTAATTCCAGAAATCAAACTTAATTATTCGAATTATCATTCTTGGAAAACTCATATCTCATTTATTTTTCATTTTAAACATCTCTTCGAAATAGCCACTGACCCTTCTCTTGAGCCCGGTTCAGCGGCTACTCAAGACGAGAAAGATACTTGGAAAGCTAAAAACGAAGAAGCTTTAGGGTTAATTGGTATTTCTATTATTCCAGATTTATATGTCTTAATTGATCATTGTTCTAAAGCTCATGATGCATGGTCCATCTTGAAAACCAAGTATGACAGTGGCGATGAATACCACAAAATACAATTGCAAGATCAACTCGAAGATCTCAGGTATGCAGATTTTAAAGGTATGGATGAATTCCTCTTAAAATTTGATTCTCTTAAAAGTCAAATTATGGCTTTAGGTTTTCAATTAGAGGACATTCGTTTAATCCATCTTATTCTTAAAAAATGTCTTCCAAGACAGTTTCAACAGTTTATAACCAATATTCATGCACAGCTTGCTATTCCTACTTTATCTTCTCAGTTAACTTATGTTATTTTTCAAACTTTATTGAGACAGGAAGAAGCTAAGCTAATTCAGTTTGGTACTCTCAAATCAACTGAACATGCATTTGTCTCTAGAAATTCAACTAATAATTTTCGTTCCAATAATCATAATTACAAGCAATCTAATTCAAATAACACCAACAATAAATTTCATCCCAAATATAATAATACCCATCATCCTAATAATACTCGTAATACTAATAATCAAAGGAACCATTCCAATTCCAAACCTCATTGTTCTTATTGTGGCAAAGATGGTCACCTTGTCAATAACTGTTTTAAAAAACAAAATGATAAAAAACCTATGAATCATAGTACCAATCATCAAACCTCAAACCATAGAAAAGGTAATTCAACTAGTTCTAATCCTCGTCATGCTTTTACTTGTAGCTTTAATCTTTGTAAACCTTTAGAATGGATTGTTGATAGTGGTGCATCACAACATGTCACCTCTCATAAAGAAATTTTTGATTCCTTACAACTTGATATTGCTAACATTCCTATTCAGTTAGCTAATAATCAGACTTGTAAAGTTGAAGGACTAGGTGATGTTACTATTCCTAATGGTAAACTGCATGATGTTTTATATGTACCTGACTTGAAAACTAATCTAATTTCTATTTCACAGCTATGTCAGAACTATAAAGTTGAATTCTACAAAGATACATGTTATATTATAGATCCTCAAACTCTCAAAGTAATTGCTTATGCTAAAATGGATAACGACAATTTGTTTAAATTCCATGAATTTGCTAGTTCACGATATTCTTTACATACTTCTATTGATTTCAATATATGGCATGAAAGACTTGGTCATTAAATTCTGATTATATTACTTTCATGCAAAAGCATAATATGGTTGATGGCTTGCCTAACATTATTCCTTCCAAGATTACCTGTACAGGTTGTATGAGTGGTAAGATGCATAGGGAGCCCTTTCCAAGTGGAAAATCATGGCGAGCAACTCATAAGTTGCATCTTGTCCATAGTGATCTTTTGGGTCCCATGGAGAATACCTCCATCCAAGGTTCTCGATATGCACTTACCTTTGTTGATGATTTTTCTAGACGAACTTGGATCTATTTTTTGCATAGCAAGGATCAAGTTCTTGATATATTTATTGAATTTCAGTTATATGTTGAAAGGCAATCTGGGTATAAACTTAAAATTCTTAGAACTAATAATGGGAAGGAATATGTGAATAATGCTTTTCATTCTTATTTGAAATCGTGTGGAATTAAGCACGAGCTTACTATTCCTTATACACCACAACAAAATGGTGTAGCAGAAAGAAAGCATCGGACCATTGTTGAAATGGCTCGAAGCATGTTGCATGCTAAGAATTTGCATTATAAATTTTGGGCTGAAGCCATGTTTTGTGCAACTTATATTCTTAATCGGACTCCTACCAAAGCTCTCAAAGCTATCACTCCAGAAGAGGCTTGGTCTGGTAGGAAACCGAATTTACATCATTTACGAATATTTGGTTCTATTGCTTATGTCCATATGCCTAAACAAAAAAGGCATAAATTAGATGCTAAGTCATCTCCTTATATGTTTGTTGGCTATGATGAACACACTAAGGGTTATCGTGTTTATGATTCCACTACTAACAAAGTTCAAGTTGCTAGAGATGTTTGTATTGCAGAAAATGGAGTTCATGATTGCTCTACTACAATGGATGAAGAATTCAGTGGCACTAAAATTGTGCTCATGGAGGACCAACCTCCTTCTCTTAACCCTACTCTTTCTCTTAATCAAGTACCACCGGTTATTTCTACTCCTACATCTCATGATACTCAAATAGATACTAATGATACTTTTCTTACTCATGATTCTTCCTCTAGTGATAATTCCATCACCACTAAACATAAACCTAAATGGGCTCAAAACCTCATCAATGAAGCTGATGATTATATTTCCAAATCTGGTGGAATTAAACATAGAAGGATTAATTATTGTAATTATGCTTTGATGACTACTATTATGAATTCTAACGATCCTAAGTCTTTTGATCAAGCTAACTCTCAACCTCATTGGCAGAAAGCCATGCAAGAGGAATATGATTCGTTACTTGCTAATCACACTTGGGACTTAGTCACATTACCTCCTAGCAAAAATCTAGTTTCATGTAAATGGTTATATAAAACAAAATTGAATACTAATAATGAAATTAGTAAATTTAAAGCTAGACTAGTTGCTAGAGGCTTTTCCCAAATTGAAGGCTTAGACTATAATGAAACCTTTGCACCTGTTGCTAAAATGCCTACTATCAAATTAGTTCTTGCTTTAGCATCTAAAATGAATTGGCCCATTCATCAAATGGATGTTAAAAGTGCCTTTTTAAATGGTGAGTTACATGAAGAAATCTATATGGCTCAACCTCCTGGATTTGTTAAGAAAGGTAGTGAAAATCTAGTTTGCAAATTGAACAAATCTATTTATGGTCTTAAACAATCACCTAGAGAATGGTATTCTCAAATTAATTCTTTCTTCATTTCTCAAGGTTTTACTAGAAGCAAAAATGATCCTAATCTATTTATTAAACATACTACCGATGATATTATCATTGTTATTGTTTATGTAGATGATTTAATTCTCACTTCTAGTTTAGACATTTT
The DNA here is from genome assembly GCA_028749045.1 of Cupressus sempervirens. NCBI lineage: Eukaryota > Viridiplantae > Streptophyta > Pinopsida > Cupressales > Cupressaceae > Cupressus > Cupressus sempervirens. The sequence goes on along the minus strand of CM053783.1, from coordinate 286,648,295 downwards.
GATTTCTGATATTAAATTCCAACTTAAACAAAAATTTCAAATGACCGACTTAGGTATCTTACATTACTTCTTAGGTATGCAAATTTTTCAAACTCCTAATGGTATCTTTGTTTCTCAAAGCAAGTATGCTTATGATCTTTTAGAAAAATTTAAGATGAATGACTCTAACCATGTTTCAATTCCATGTGAATTAGGAAATAATTAATGAATGATATGAATACTCCTTTTGTTGATGAAACTTTGTATAGACAGTTAGTAGGAAGTTTAAATTATTTAACTCTTACTAGACCTGATATTGCTTATAGTGTTGGTTTAGTGTCTCGTTTTATGTCTAAACCTCAACAAACTCATTTTAAAGTTGCTAAACGCATCTTAAGGTATATTAAAGGAACTATTAATATAGGCTTATTTTATGATCCAAACTCTGAATTCATTTTACATGGCTATACTGATTCCGATCTAGGTGGAGATCCCAATGATGGAAAATCCACTTGTGGTTACTTTTTCTTTGTTGGTTCAGGTCCAATTTCTTGGAAAAGCAAAAAGGAACACTCTATTTCCCTATGCTCAACGGAACCTGAATACAAAGGTTGTACCAATGCAGCTAAGGAAGCTTTGTGGATTCGAAGAATTCTTGATGATTTTGGTCTACCTCAACAATTACCTACACCTATACATTGTGACAATCAAAGTGCTTTTGCCTTGGCAAAGAATCCAGTGTATCATGCCCGCACCAAACATATTTCACTTCAACATCACTTCATTCGAGAACAAGTTGAAGACAATCAAATTATTCTTCTTTATTGTAAAGGAGAAGATCAAGTGGCTGATATTTTAACCAAACCACTTTCTAAAGAGAGATTTCAGTTCCATTGTAAAAATTTGGGTTTACAACCTGTTGAAGTAAACTCCCCAAGTAAAGATTAAGGGGGGGTGTTAGAAAGGTTAATCTTTCCTTGGATATATTTTAATTGGGATATTCCAAGGGTCCCTACATGTAGTTTGTCCACTTGTACACATGTGGAGGACATGTCATTGTTTGTCCTTTATTCCACATGTAAGGACAACTCTTGTTTATTTCTTTATTTAGTTTATCCTTTTTAAGAGGATTGTGACACTTTGCACACACCTATTATGAATGTGGCATTCATAGAAATGGGAGTTACAAATGCAACTCCTCTCTCATCTCTATATAAGAGATGCTCCTCCTTCTTTCTTCACAACTACACACCACTCTAAGCACTTGATGTTATTGTATTGAGCTACCTTTGCTCCAACACTCTCTCTCTCTCTTCTTTAGGCATTTGCCTTCATTCATAATAACTCACAAGGGGTTTTCTTTGCTTTCCCCTTATAAATCCTTGTCTCCATTGTTGAACCATCTTGGTGTATGCTCTTGGAGTTGCTTATCTTATGGTAACATTGTTTCACACTTAACTTACTTGGATTGTTTCTCGTTCCTTGCTCAACATTATTCATTTCTTACATAAACATTAATTGAGAATTAAGATTAATTCATTGTTGATAATGGCAATTTATCTTTTTTCTTGTCAAGAATGTCTCATCTATGGATATGGAAATTCACACCGCCATATCTTTTTGCTTCTCTCTTTCTATGATAGGTGTTTATATGTAGGTGATGCTTGGGGGCTGTGAGATTGATATTTCATCAACTTCAACATATAAAACCCTTCTTCTCCTTCTACACGCATGCATCAAGAATGAAATAGAACAATGAGTCTTGACTTTCCTATTTTTTCCCTTGTATAATTAAATTTGGTTTTGATATATTTTTCAGGTCCACAGAAGGTGGTTGCTCATTTTTTTTAATGATGCAAATGAATTATCACTAATTACCTATATTAAAAGAAGTTGTTCATTTTTTCATTTAATATATGTGTATAGTGATAAGTGTGATTATATTATTATAAAAAAAAATATTATATAGTTATATTTATTATTTAATATATTTAGCATTTTAAAAATAAATATTCTTGCATGAAAATACATTGAAAGAAATTAACAATAACAAATCTTGAATTTATAAAATGCTTGATATTTATTAATTATTTTTAAATGCAAGATGAAAGGGATATGATTAGTTGAATCACAACTATTTTTTTTTAGGGCTTGAGGTAACTTTATTTTTGTCCAAGAGTTATATTTTTGGCAGAAATAGATTGTTTCAATCAACTAGGCGTTACATAGAGTTCATTCTCAGTTGAGGAGATAGTTTGGGTTTCTCATGTAGTTGAGAGCATTTTAGTGCTATTTTTGGCAAGATATGGAGCAATTAAGGCTAGTTTTGCATGTAGTTCACTTTGGGAGCCTCTTTTATGCTTTTTTGCATGATTATTGATGAGATTCACATGCTTTTTTTTGGTTGGTTTTGGGACCTAACCTAGGGTTTTGTGCATGCTTTTGAGGAGATAGTGGAAGTTTTTAAGTTGGATATTAGTTGGATAGGTGGTTGAGAGAAGTTTTCAAGGGTTTCTTCATAGTTTGGATAAGTTTTGACTTCTTTTTTCCATGCATATTTCTATTATCCAAATTAGGGTTTTGAGCTCTATTTATTGTACATTTACCTCATTATGAGGTATCTTCTTTTGGGCTCAAATCATTTGCACATTGCAAATTTTTAAGTTGATTTTAAGAGTGCTTAGCATTGATTATACAGATTCAACAGTTCTTTCTCATTGATTTTTGTGCAATATTGTGAGTTCTTTACTTTTATATTGTGTTTGTCCTTCATTAAAGCTATATTCCTTATTGTATGTTAGAATCTTGATACTTGTAATTGCAAGTCTTTTTTTGTGTCCTTTTTGTAGAAAATTGTTAAAACCTACATTTTCCTTTCAAAGAAAAAGATTTTGGGTCCTTGCATAGAATCACTTTTGTAGTTGCATGCTTGTCTAGGTATTGTGAATCATGTGTATCTTGGGTAATTGGTGTTAATTAAATTGAATTTGCATTCAAATAATTGGTTTATTACATCATTTAGGTTAGTATTCATTATTTTTATTCACTTCTCATCCCTTTTCTTGCATACAATTTAGGTTTTAAGTGATCACTATTTAGGAACCAGCCTAGCTTCTGTTGAAAATATGATTGAAAAGCTCATTATTGAAGATCAAAGAGGGAGATTTTCGTTAATAGAATGTTTTCAATCATTGTGTTGTCATTGATGTCAAACCTACTATTTGTAGGAATGACATTTTCTTATAAGATCCAAGTACTATCACTTAGTTGATTAATGAAGAGTATTTGATCAACAAGATGTAACAAGAGTACCTAAGGGAAAGGTTGAGTTATGATGTTGTAATAAAGTGTAAGGATTAGTTAAGACAATGGTTCAATGATTTATTGATAACATACTCAAAGATACAGAGGTTGGTCACACTTATAAACATTGGAGGAATAAGTTGTAACAAGGTTGATTGCAAAGCTTAAACTAAGTTCATTAGTGGGTGTCAAGCAAGCTAGTTGAAGCCAAGCAAATTATTAGTTGGAGCTAAGCAATAGGAAATTCTAGTGTTTGTCGAGTGATCTTAAAGTGTCGAGGGAATTTTAGGTGCCAAGCATCAAAAAATCCTAGTTGGTGCCAAGTGAAGTTCAGGTGTCGAGTATCAGGAAAAACACAATTGATGCCAAATAACACAGTATGTGTCGAGCACCAGTATTTCAATAGTGTTGAGCTATTGTATTATTTTAAATGATGAAGATTTGCCAAAATTGAGCCAACTTAGTGGTTACCTTGAATTTTGTGAACCATTTGGAGGATAAGGATGATGAGCTGGTGGCATAGAATTCTATGTAAACTATTTTTGGGCAAATTCAAAAAGGATTATTCAAGAAGTTTCTAGAGGAAACAACATATGGGTTAGATACAATAAATCTTGCCTAATCCATAGAAATTGAAATTAAAGAAAGGAAGAATGGAGCAGAAAAATGAGCTCCAAGACTTCTATTTAAGGAGTCATAGATGAAGAAGCAAATGTTGTTGATGATTCTTATGCTAAAGAGCCAAATTGCGAAGTGGTTAAAAGGGTGTCAAGAAGAAGGCATCTAAGAGAAGGAAGAGCGTAGAGGCTCTGCCTCTAAAAGTGATCAAGAAGAGATGATTGCACTGGTACATTGAGCATGGAGACTCAAAAAGACTAAACTTGAAAGGAGGGCAAGCTATCAAGAGTTCCAAAGATTGAAGGCCAGGCAATGGTATGAGCTAAGAAGCGATCTGAGATTTGCAAGTTAGGTTGTATGCTATAATTAGGTCAAAATTTGTAATTGTTACTCTCTAGAAATTGTATTAGTTAGGATAGAAGGAAAATCCTATGGATTTAGGTTGGCTTAATAGCCATTTGTAAATCCTTTAACAGGGTGGCATTCCAAGTGAATGTTCTTAAGTCCTCTAACAAGGCCCACTTCTAACAAGGTGGTTAAATCCTCTAACAAGGTCACATTTAACAATGTGTTGTAAGCCTTTAATAGGGCAAGCCTTTCATAGGGCATCACTTCAGAAGAGTGAGAATTGAGTAGCATGTTACTGGTGGTTTTTCTCAAATTGGGTTTCCACGTAAATCACTATGTTATGTGTGATTTCTTATGTGTTATGCTTGCATGTTGATTTACAATAACTTGTTGATTAGAAAAGTTAATGCTTGGATGAATGAATGGTTGAATGGCCTCACTACACTTAGTGAAAAAGTTTGAATAGGACATTTGGACCTTGAATAACTGATTCACACCCCCCCCCCCCCTCCCCTCTTAGTTATTCTATAGCACTACTAACAATTGGTATCAGAGCCATCTATTGATTTAGTTTCAAGGTACTAGAAGTAAGAAGATCAACATGTCCATGAGAGAAGTTCCCAAGCTCAACAAAGACAACTTTTTTGCATGGCAAAGTCTAATGAAATTGCACCTTGGATCAATAGGTGACTATGTACAAACCTCAATTGGAATAGAACATGTAAATCCAACTAGACTTCTTACTGTAGATGATTTGAGCAAATGGAAGGAGCACAATCAAGCAATGTTGGAGATTTCCTCTACACCCAATTATGTAGATTATGATGACATCAAAGATTGTGACACTACATTCAAGATGTGGAAAGCCCTATCAGATATCTATGGAGGAGATTAGAATGTCTAGAGAGCAAAGAGAGAAAGTCTAAGAGGAAAGTTTGATGACATGAAAATAGAGGAAGGAGAAAATGTTGCTCAATATGTTGCTAGAATAAAAGAACTGGTAAGTGCAATAAGAAGTCTAGGTGGTCAATTGGAAGAAGAAACTGTCATCAGCAAATACTTAAGAACTCTGCTCCTTATTTATGCTATTAGAGTTTTAGCTATCCAAGAGCTAAGGTGTGTACAAGGAAACACACTAACCTTCGAAGGAATTATGGGAAGACTTACTGCATTTGAGCTATTCAATTTTGATAACTACAAACCTAAGAACCTTGAATTTTATTTCAAGGCCAAGATGACAATAAAAGATACTGAGGAGGAGACATCAAGCAAGAAGAGAAGAAAAGAAAAACATGCATCTAGTGATAGCAGCATAGATGAGGAAGATGAGGAACAATTGGAAGCACTATTAGCTAGGAGATTTTATAGAGGAAAAGGTAAATTCAAAGGTAAGCTCCCTATTATATGTTTAAATTATAATGAAGTAGGTCATATTGCTGCAAGGTGTACATAGAAGAAGAACTACAAAGAAGGAAACAAGTACAAGAACAAGAGAGAAGATCATAGCAAAGACTACAAAGAAAAAGGCAAAAGATGCTACATTGTTGAAGAAGACTCTAATGAGAATGATGATGAGGTAGTCTATGTGGCCATGAAGGATGAATTAGATAAAGATGAAGATGAAGAAATAGCATTGGTTACTTGTTTGAACAAAAATCATAGATAGTAGATGCTCACATCACATGATAGGAGATAAAAGCAAATTCATTACCATTATTCAATATGATGGAAATAGTGTTAGATTTGGTAATGATGCTCCATGTCAAATCAAAAGAAAAAGATCCATTAAACTCATAGAGAAAATTTTATGTGATAATGCATACTGTTGAAGGATTGAACTACAACTTGTTGAGTGTGTCATAGTTAGGCAATGTAGGTTGCAAAGTTGAATTTGGAAACAAACCTACCAAGATCTATGACACTGATGGAAATCTGATAGGAAAAGGTGAACAAAATAGGAGTAATCTATTTTACCTAGATATGGAAGATGAAACCTATTTTTGTTAGACTTGATGATGTGTGGTTGTGGCATAAAAGACTGTGTCATGTTAATTTTGATAATCTAATTAGTATTAGCAAAAAGAAGAAGGTCAAAAGTTTTCTCGAATTGAAGAAACCTGAAAGGACAATGTGCAAACAATGTCAACTAGGGAAGATGACTAAGTCTAGTTTCAAAAATAAAATATACACTTCCAAACAAGTACTAGATATAGTCCATATAGACTTATGTGGTCCAATAGAAGTGCAAAGCTACCTAGCAGATAGATACGTAATTCTATTTGTAGATGACAATTCAAGGATGATGATTGATATGTTTTTAAAGGAAAAATTTGATGCACTTCAAATGTTCAAGTGGTATTTGGCCTGAGTTGAGAAGGAAATAGGGAAGAGTGTGAAATACCTAAGCTTAGATAGAGGAGGTGAGTTTACATCAAAAGAGTTTGAGATATTCTACAATGACAAAGGCATCCAAAGGAAAATATCAGCACCAAGAACTCCACCACAAAATGGTATTCCTAAAAGAAGAAATAGATCAGTGATTGACTATGCTAGAACCTTGATGATAGAGAAAAATGTTGCACTAAAGTACTAGAGAGAAGCTATAAGCATTGTAGTCTACACACTAAATAGGGTTCAAGTCAAGAAAGGTACAAATGCAACACCTTTTGAACTATGGTATGGTCACTCACCTAATGTAAAACATTTCAAAGTCTTTGGTTGTAAATGCTATATTCTTAAAGATACTAGAAATGACAAGTTTGATGCAAAGAGTGATGAAGGCATATTCCTTGGTTACTCCATTAGAAGAAAATCATATAAGTGTTTGATACTAACACTAACAAGATTGTGGAGAGTGCAAATGTAAACTTTGATGAGCATGCAAAAATTCAAGTTGATGAGTCCAAGCAATCAAAGGATTATAGATCATTTGTATACTTCTATGAAGGAATGACTATTGAAGACAATGTTGCAAATCAAGTTGGGAATTAGTAACAAATTTTAGTATTAGCCGAGTCACAGCCAATGAATGTCGAGCTGCATTTAGAAGCTGAGTTGCAGAATTTAGAAAATGCACATTCTGATTCTGAAGATACTATACATGAGAGAAATGATGAAGTACCAGATGGAGAAGATCAAAATAACTTTGAAATTGAAGGATCAAACATGGAAAGAAGGATAGAACCAAGGTTAACCAAATATGTAAGAAGATAATACCCTACTAATCAAATCATTGGTGATAAGGATTATAGACCAATTATAAGGAATAGACTCAGGGATGAATCATGTCTGCTGAGCAAGGTTGAACCCAAAATAGTGAAGGATGCACTACAAGATGATGACTAGTATAAAGCTATGGAAGAGGAGATAGATCAGATTGAGAAGAACAAAACTTGGACCCTAGTTCCTAGACCAACTGATAAGAATGTAATTGGCACCAAATGGGTGTTTAGAAACAAACTTGATGAGAATGGTGAGATAACAAGAAACAAAGCTAGATTAGTTTGCAAAGGATATGCATAAGAAGAAGGACTGGATTATGGAGAAACATTTGCCCCTATTGCAAGAATGGAAGGAGTAAGAACACTACTTGCATATGTTGCATACAAAGGTTTCAAAGTCTACCAAATAGATGTGAAGTCTACTTTTTTGAATGGTATACTGGAAGAGGAAGTCTACATAGAACAACTAGAGGGATTTGTTAATGACAAGAACAAGGAAATGGTCTACAAACTACACAAGGCACTTTATGGCTTGAAGCAAGCACCTAGAGCATGGTATGAGAGATTGCACAAGTATCTTGTGAAGATAGGATTTGAGAGAACAGATCAAAATAACAACTTGTACATCAAAGCTGAAAAAGGTAAAGACATTTTGATATCAAAAATCTCTATTGATGATATATTATTTGGAGGAAAAGATGCTCTATGCAAAGATTTTGCTAATCAATTGAAGCATGAGTTTGAGATGTCAATGTTTGGAGAAATTAAATTCTTTGTTGGATTACAAGTACATCAATTGAAGAATGGCATATTTATGACTCAATCCAAATACATCAAGGAGATACTCAAGACATTTGGATTAGAAGAGTCAAAACCAGTTAGCACACCAATGGCAACAAGACATAAGCTATCCAAGATTGATGAGTCTTCAGAAGTAAATCAAACATTGTATAGATCAATGATTGGAAAGTTGCAATATGTTGTACATAGTAGACTAGACATTGCATTAGTTGTTGGAATATTGGCAAGATTTTCTACAAGTCTAAGAGAAAATCATTTAATGACAGTGAAGAAAATACTGAGGTATCTAAAAAGAATTGATGACTTTGGTATGTACTACAAGAGGAGTGAAAAGTTTGAACTAAAAGCCTACACTGATGTAGACTAGGGAGGTAAAACTGATGACAAAAAAAGTACTAGTGGAGGAGCACTTTTCTTGGGAAAAGGATTGATTACATGGACCAGCAAAAAGAAAAGTTGTACCTCATGGTCCACTCCTGAAGCTGAATATGTTGCAGCTACTATAAATTGCACCAATATTGTACAGATCAAACATTTCTTGTAAGATATGAAGGAAGAAGTAAATGAGCTTGTGATACTTTATTGTGATAATACAAGTGCTATCAACATATCAAAGAACCTTGTAATGCATGCTAAAACCAAGCATATCACAATCAAGTATCATTATGTAAGAGAATTGGTGGAAGATAAGCAAGGATGGAATATGTTAGCTCAAAAGAACAGATTGTTGACATCTTCACAAAAGCACTACCTAAAGATGTTTTTGAGTATCTTAGAGGTAAGTTAAGGGTGATACCCCTAACCAAGGCTACATAAGAATAAGCAGGACTGCCCTGCATCAAATGAGATGATTGTTAAAGATTTTACACATTGATGCAAAGGATGTTCACTTTAGGATTCATGCCTAAAGTAATTAAAGTGTTGAAGTTCCAAATAAATCACAAGCAAGGTGATAGACAAAGAAATTGAATGAACCTGCAAAAGCTACACTTGTATATTAAGATGCTAATATGTCTTTTGTATTGTTGTCAAAGAAGGAGAAGTTGTGAGAAACTAATCAAATGTTGATGATCAAAAGAATGAGGGAGAAATGTAAAGAAAATACAAAAATTGATCAATGAAGATAAAAGGAGAAGTAGATAGAAATGATCAATAGTTGATCAGAACAGTAGAAGATGAGCAATACAGATGGAAAGAAACAAAGAACAAGGATACAACAGCTAAGAGGAAGATGTGAATACTGATGGTGATGATAATAAAATTACTTTTTGGCATTTGACTTACTATTCTAACCTAGTTAGCATTTGATTAAATAGTTTTTTGTGATGGTTGATCAATTGGGTTTGCCATCAATGCCAAAGAGGGAGATTGTTGGAAATCTAATTGAAAAGCTCATTGTTGAAGATCAAAGAGGGAGATTGTTGTTAATAAAAAAATTTCAATCATTGTTTTGTCATTGATGTCAAACCTGCTATTTGTAGGAGTGACATTTGCTTATAAGATCCAAGTGCTATCACTTAGTTGATTGATGAAGAGGATTTGATCAACAAGATGTAACAAAAGTACCTAAGGGAAAGGTTGAGTTATGATGTTGTAATGGAGTGCAAGGATCAGTTAAGACACTGGTTAAATGATGTATTGATAACATACTCAAAGATATAGAGGTTGGTCACACTTATAAACATTGGAGGAATAAGTTGTAATAAGGTTGATTGCAAAGCTTAAAATAAGTTCATTAGTGGGTGTTGAGCAAGCTAATTGAAGCTGAGAAAATTCTCAGTTGGAGCTGAGCAATAGGAAATTTTAGTGTCTGTTGAGTGATCTTCAAGTGCTGAATGAAGTTCAGGTGTCGAGCATCAGAAAATCCTAGTTGGTGCTAAGTGAAATTTAGGTGTTGAGCATTAGGAAAAATACGGTTAATGTTGAGTAACATAGTATGTGTTGAGCACCAGTATTTCAATAGTGTCAAGCTGTTGTATTATTTTAAATGATGAAGATTCACCAAATCTAAGCTGACTTAGTGGTTACCTTGAATTTTGTGAACCATTTGGAGGATAAGGATGATGAGCTGGTGGCATAGAATTCTATGTAAACTATTTTTGGAAAAATTCAAAAGGGATTGTTCAAGAAGTTTCTAGAGGAAACAACATATGGGTTGGATATAATGAATTCTACCTAATCCATACAAATTGAAATTAAAGAAAGGAAGAATTGAGTAGGAATAGGAGCTCCAAGACTTTTATTTAAGGAGTCATAGACCAAGAAGAAAATTCTATTGATGCTGCTTCTGCTAAAGAGCCAAATTGCAAAGTGGTTAAAAGGGTGTCAAGAAGAAGGCATCTAGGAGAAGGAAGAGCAAAAAGGCTCCACTTCTACAAGTGGTCAAGAAGAGATGATTGCATTGGTACATTGAGCATGGAGACTCAAGAAGACTAAGCTTGAAAGGAGGGCAAGCTGTCAAGAGTTGCAGAGATTAAAGGTCAGACAATGGTATGAGTTAAGAAGTGATCTAAGATCTACAAGTTAAGTTGTACATTGCAATCAAGTCAAAATCCCTAATTGTTACTCTCTAGCAATTGTATCTGTTAGGATAGAAGGAAAATCATATGGATTTAGGTTGGCCTAATAGCCATTTGTAAATCCTTTAACAAGGTGGCATTCCAAGTGAATGTTCTAAAGTACTCTAACAAGGCCCACTTCTAACAGGGTGGTTAAATCCTCTAACAAGGTCACATTTAATAGTGTGTTGTAAGCCTTTAACATGGTAGGCCTTTCAAAGGGCATCACTTTAGAAGAGTGAGAATTGAGTAGCATGTTACTGGTGGTTTTTCCCAAATTAGGTTATCACGTAAATCATTGTGTCATGTGTTGATTTCTTATGTGTTATGCTTACATGTTGATTTATGGTAACTTGCTAATTAGAAAAGTTAATGCTTGGATGAATGAATGGTTGAATGGGCTCACTAAACTTAGTGAAAAAGTTTGAATAGGACATTTGGACCTTGAATAACTGATTCACCCCCTCCCCCCTCTCAGTCATTCTAAAGCACTACTAACAGCTTCCAGAGATTCATCTCTCATTTTAGGACAACCCACCACCCAAGAGACTTTCCATGTTTTAAAAGGATAGTAGATTCTACATCTCGTTGTAGGCACAATCCCAATTGACAAAAGAATTTGGCATGCCTAGTGGGACCTTGAACTACTTCATAGTTCTCTAAATTACAAGATTTTACTGTTGTTTTGGTGTGAATAACAATATTCCAGCCTTTTTGAAGGTATTTTATTAGCACCTAGTGACTTTGTTTTGAAGGATTATCACATATACAATTGGAGTTTTGGTGATCCTCTTGATGAGAAGAACTCCCACAAGACCAACAAGAGGAAGCAAAACACCACAAACAACAAGAGGAAGGTTTGCTTCATTATCTGAATAATATTTCTCTACATTTGAATATCCTACATTAGAGGACCAGTCCACTAATTCAAAGGAATCTAAAATAATTATTGAAGATATTAGTTTTCCTAAAGATTTGAGTGTTCTTTATAATTTTGAATCTGAATTGCCCTTTTTTAGGAACTACCAAGGCATCAATTTGCTTCTGTATCATCGACAAGTGGTACCCCTTCTACTATTTGAAGTCTAAAAACATATCAATGAAAGGTAAATCAGCCTAACCAACCTTTATTGCCACTTTTAGTACAACAAAAAGTACCACTAGTTCATCAAATGGCCTAAAACTTGTCATTTGTAGCTTTCAATGTTAGTAGCCCTTTACAAATTGTTTCTCATCATGATATTCCACCAACAACATTAAAATGTGTTTTATATTTTACTGGTGAAAATCATATTTCAGCAGTGGAACATATCAAAGATATAGCTACTCTTTGTGGATTGTATCAAGTTCAACATGACGATGTAGCATTAAAGTTATTAGTAGCCTCTTTTAGAGGAAAAGCATTAATTTGGTTCTAAAGTTTAGTGATAATTCAATTGCTTCATGGGATGCATTGGGAAGCTTATTAATCAGCAAGTTTTAGGATAAGTCTTATAACCTCTCATTGGTCGAACAGTTGAGTACCATCAAAAGGCATCCTAATGAGCATATTTCTAATTTTGATTTTCATTTTCAATGAACTTGGGATAGAATTCCAGCATCTGCTAAACCTTCTAATGACTATACATTCTTATTTTATTTGAAGGATTTTAACAGTGATATTTCAGTTATGATACAATCTATTTGAGGGTGTACTTTTCCTGATGCATTTGATATAGTTGTTAGAGCTTAAAAAAAGTTTGATACAAATCAACAAGTTACCTCCTTGGCCTCCAATGCCTTATTTTACAAAAATATAGCCAATTGTATCAGTTGTTATACCATCATTAGCTATCATTCCATCTATGCCAGCATTATCAACACTTAACATGCAAGTTGTAGCAGAACTAAAAGAGAAGAATTTGGACTTAATGGAGAAAAGTGATAGTATGATGCAAACTTTGCAAAGTTATGGAAATGAAATAACAAAATTGAAGAGGAAACAAGGTCAATATAATAGGCCTAATAAAGCTTCCTATTAGGAAAATAGGCAATCAAATCAAGCTTTAGGATCAAACTAGCCAAGGAAAGCTCAAGGACAACAAAGAAACTATGGTCAAAGAGCTAGTCAACCCTACAATTATGCAACTGCTAGTACTTCTAAAGAGTTGGTAGTTGTTCCTCAAAAAAACTATGCACATGAAGAAGAGTGGTGCAATACTTGTAATGTTGGTCATTTTTTGGCTTGATTGTGCACATGTGCTTGGGGCAAGAAGACAAGATGTTCTTAAACAACAACAAGTATTCAAGGAGAAGTTCATCATGACCAAATGTAGCAATAAGGTAACCTTGGTGCTACTCTAATGAATTTTAAGAATGATTGTGCCAAAAAATTGTAAGAATGATTTGTTGGAAAATGAAGATGGGGTAATTGAGAGCGGAGGGGTGAATCAGTTACCACAAAAACAAATTCAACAATCCCAAAGATGCCTTAAACATAGTTGTTGCTGCTACTCAGTAAACACATAAATTACTGCTTAAAACTTGATAGATGTTTAGTTAATTTATTAAGCATTTACTAAAATAAGCGACCATGCAAAAGAAAGTAATCATGAACACAGTAGACACCAAATTTACGTGGAATCCCAATATGGGAAAAACCACCAGCAACTAGTCACCAATTTTCACTCTTCTGAAGTGAGCCCTGTTAGGAGCCAACCCTGTTAAAGGTTACAAAACACACTGTTAGGTGTGACCCTGTTAGAGGATTTAATCACCCTATTAGGAGTGGCCTTGTAAGAGGTCTTTAGAACAATTCAACTGAATTGCCACCCTGTTAAAGGATTTATGGAATGGCTGTTAAACCAACTGTGTTAGGAGATTTTGGAATCACTGTTACAATGGTTAGAAAGAAACAATGAATGATCTGAAAATACATGCAACTTATCTTGCTGAATACAAATCTCAGTTTAGCTCCACAAGATCCTTACTGATTAAATATATCTTTGCAGCTCCAAGATTTCCCTCTGCTCAACTCTGCTTAGGCACACACAAGTCTCTTCCTTGTATTTCCCTGCACTATTCGTATACACTCTCAATTCCACACTTTTCTGCATCTTGAGCACCTCTTTATATACTATACATAATACCAGGTCAGCCCAACCAACTTGACAAAACATATTCCAAAGTCGGCTTGAACTAACAATCAAAACAAAATTCTTCACTGGCCGACGCTGCTCAAAAAAAAAAAACTACTTCCTGTGTTAACCGGCAGAACTCGATAAAAACTACAGTTACCGGGGAATTCGGTAAACCTGCCACTTCCTTTGGAAACCGACTAGACTCGGTAAAAGTTGTCTTCGACTACCGAGTGAGCTCGGTGAAAACTAAGCTTTCCTTAGCTTACCGTGCGAACTCGGTTAACACTAACCGTTCGCTACAAAATCCTTTGATACCCGAGTGATCTCGGTAAGAACTAAACTTTCCTTAGCTTACCGTGCGAACTCGGTTAACTCACCGTGTGACATACAGGAACACTCGGTATACACTGCAAAAGGCTTTACTGACCGACTGAGCTCGGTAGACTCTGTCTGATAACTGATATGGCATTTGTGTAACATCAAAGACAATACACAATTACTTAATTGTATCCAACATGATTGTGCCAAAAAAGCTTTAAAACATGATGGGTGCATGATAATCATCTTTTTATGCTCTTTTTGGCACAATTGTTCTTACATTTTATGATTCTTGGTGAGAAAAAAATTTAAAACTAATTAGGTAGGTGATCCAAAATTAAATCATAATTGGTTGAGGCATATTTAAATACCTTATTTTAGATGTTAGGAAAAGTTTCTTGAATGTTTCTTGAATGTTCAGTGTAGCTCCACTAAAGTTATTCTCACTGCCACAATGACATTACCTCTAAACCATGCAAAGGATGTTGAAGTGGTTCCCAACATTGAAACAATCTTATAAATTTTGAAATGGTAAAGCAAATGTAGATGCAATACATGACAAATTGCACAACTTGTAGTCTTTATATATATAGAGATCTTTTTTAAGGTGCTTATTACATATTAGCACAACATAAAATTTATTGTAGTTGCATACATATTCCAAAATCCAAATAATAAAATAATAAAACTCATTCAACCCGTGCTAAGCGACAAGACATAATATAATTCAATTGGTCTACTTGTTGATTAGCTAGGTTGATTACAAATTCCTGTAGAACTATCATCAGATTAGGTAGAATAAAATGAACAATCAATTGTTCCTAGCTAGCATTAACTTGACTGGTCTATTTAGACCCATTAATTATTGCCAAAATATTTTAAAAATAACTATATAAGGAGTGATTTTGGACATATATAGGTTAAACTTACATTAATTGTAAACTACAACAAAGGTTGCACTAGGGTATTACAAGATTGTAATTATAGAAACTGCCCAATTCGCCTAAGTGGTTGTATGATGGCGAAGAGTTGAGTTGTATTAGGTGAGTAAATCTCACCAACAGTTATAGGAATACAACTAAATCAAAATAATTATAAACCATAACTACATATTCATTAGAGTGTGTAGTTCAAGTGTCTTGATCTTGTGGATACAAGTATGTAGGCAACCTAGTAGGCAGAGTATGCCTCCAGTGTATAGATGCCTTGGACATAGTTAGGTAGAACTTAACCATGTATATATGTATGTAACTATTCTCTACTTAACAGTGCCATCCACATGGAGGAGGGTAGGGGGTAGTTGAGCTTGCACCTTCTGCAATACTTAATTTCCATTATTTGCACTCTTTAAATCAAAGGTATATAAGTTTATCACTTGTAACTTTAATTTTTAAATAGTTAAAACCACAATAGTTTCTTTAATTCTATGGTTCTCTTTGTAAGTTTATAAAATTGAAGTTTAAAAATTAATTACATTTATGTACATCTTTTTCAATTTTCATATTTCTCTTTTTCCTCACTCACAGTTCAAGAATAATTTTTCAAAACACATATTGACTAGTTGGAGATTGAGCCAAAAAATTGTAAGAACAATTGTGCCAAAAGAGCTAAAAAACATGATTGGTGCACGATAATCATGTTTTTATGCTCTTTTTTACACAATTGTTCTTACATTTTATGATTTTTTGTGAGAACAAAATTCCAAACTAATCAGGTAGGTGATCCAAAATTAAATCATAATTGGTTGAGGCATGTTTAAATACCTTATTTCACATGTTATTGAATGTTATGTATTTATGTGCTTCTATTAATGAATGTTAAAGGATGAATGTTCTAAACTATTGTACCAGTTCTTAAGCCCAAAGTAGATAAATCATGATTTGAAATGAAAACTTGGGTGCTTAACTTAATGAATGAGCACACCAAGTGAAAGAACTTGTGTGATGAATAGCACTTCTCAAGTGAAACTGAAAGTTTCATTTACTCTAGATACTTATAGCAAGATGTTGTCAATGGACTAGTCTGTCTTTCTTTTGGATACAAGAATTAGTGTTACAGTAATTATTTATTTTTTCCTATTGATTAGATCATCTTGATTTAATTAATTAAGTTGTTTATTAATCTAGTTTACTTATGCTATCTCTTAGGTGCACATAATTAATATTTTTATTTATTATATGGTGCAACCTAGTTTATTTTCTCTTTTTAGGGTTTTTTTACCTTTAAGGTTGAACTCTTGTAATTTCTTTTTCATTATCTTGGAATACATTTTGCTTTCACTCCGTTGAGATTTCCAAGCTGTGCTTTTTTCCTTATCTAGTTTCCCTTCAGCAACAAGTTATTTGCATGTAGGTGTTCTTGGCAAACTGTGAAGTTGGTTTTCTCAACTTCTACAATTAGGTTCTAAGCATATGAATTTCTCCCTCTTTGAAGACTTAATCAATAACTTTACATTAAAAATATGAGCAGTGGTTCCTTTTACAGATATTAAGAAAGTATTATTCTTAAAATCCCATAAATTAGACATATTAGTCTAAATTAGGAAATTTTATGTTCAAATTCCTATAAGCTAAAAAATAGTAATACTTTCCAATCATTTATCTCATTGGTGTGAGAATGACTCCAATTAGTTATCATTTTCTCTATTTTACCAATCTTGGAACTTCAAATTTGGTCACACTAGATAAGAACTTTGAGATATTACACAAATAAATGGACCCACAAAACAAAAATTGTATTTGATATTTAAACCTTCGAAATCAAGTAAACATAATTGTTTGAAAACTCTACAGATTTATGCTTTTATGTCTTTAAATTATTGTTATTTTTTTTCACATTTTTAAGTTGATCAGCCCATTTTGGCTTACACATCTACCAAACTATTCTCATTATCCTATATTGTATTATGCTAGAGAGAGGGAAACCTTGCCAAAAAATGTGAAAAGTAGTTCATCAACCATAATTCCATGGTGGCCATAGCTTTTATTAGGTTTATTTGAGTGTGTGCCAAAGGTATTTGGGGCCTGGGACACAAGATGATTTTGGGTTTCAAACATGGTGATATTGGCACCATTCATAGCCACTATTTGGAAAAATCTATAACAACTTTGGAGCATCCAAAGGAAAGAAATCAAGTGCTCTCTTTGGGATGTTTCAATACTTGTTTGGAATACTTTTTGAACACAATAATCTATTATATTCTTGTACTGAATAGCTAATTTGTTTTTGATTAATACATAGGGATGGATTATGATATAATCATTAAGATTTAAGTTAACCTTAAGTAAGCACATTTATTCGGCTTCCTCTTCATTATTTTTAAGAAATTTGATATTGACTGATCTTAGCAAACAAAAGGGTAATTTTTGTTTTAATTCCTATACCAAGTGTCATATAAACAAGCTTTAGTTTATCTATCTTTTCTTTTTAATCCTCTTAAACAATCTAGTCCACATTATGTTATTTATCAACATTTATTTAAAGGTGACAAGTAGGGAACCTAGTTTGTGGAGATTTCTCTCCTCCTATGGATGATATTAGTTGAAAGGTCTGAGTTTAGTGGCTTATATGGAAATTTCTTACTTTTTTCATATTTATTTGTATAAGATAGGCGAAAAATCTATTCTAATGGTGGATTTTCCATTTTCTAGAAGGTGGTATGATATAAACTGATTCCCAAGTTCACCATATGAGAAACTCAAAAATTAGAAAATGTTGCATATAAAATATTTGTTGGTTGTATAAGGCATTGACACCTGAAGATCCTTAATGTTTTGAGTTCATCAAATTTGTGTTTCACTTAATAAAACTATCTTCCAATCACTTTAAACTTAAGAAATGATAGAGTTCAAAATTCAAAATGGACATGTAATTGAAGCCCAAAATCTCTTCTCCCAAATGCAATTGGAAGGGATTGAATCTGATAAGAAAAGAAAGTCCACTCTTAAATCATTAAAATAGACTATGAGTCAATTATTCTTTTATAAAGTACTCTCATAACTATGTATGCAAAATGCAATGCTATGGAGAGTGCATACAATCTGTTCAATCAAATTTTGGACCTTGATATGGTAACACTAACTGCAATGGTTGTAGGCAATGCATGTAGTGGACATCATGAGGAATATCTAAAACATTTTAGACTTACGTTCATGTACTAACCCGAATAAAAAAAAAATTCACCAATGTGTTAGGGGTATGCACACACCTAGCAATTGTTAATTAGGGTAGACAACTTCATTCTCAAGAAATTTAAAGGGTTTAGAGTTGGATATCTCTATAGGTAGTGCTCTTATTACAAAGTATGCCAATTGTGATTGCATAGTATGCTAGATTTCCGTATGGTCTTTGAAAAATGATCAGGCTAAATGTTTTATCATGGATTATGCTCTAAATGGGTTGGACAAGGAAGTAATCCAAAATTTTGAACAAATGCAAAGTGATAGAATCAAGTCACATCATACTAGGATCGGGCTAGGGAATGCTTATGAAAACATAAACCAAATCAATGAAACAACATGCAAACAAGCATGCATTGAGTATTTCTTTTTCATAGTCACGAGCTTCTCCTTTCTGGATAATGTAGGCAAAGTAAGTGGTACCAAAAATGACTTTGTCAAAGTATACGAAGAATATCCAATCCAAGGTCATCAAAATATCAATTAAAGCTATCATGGAACACATCAAAACCAGTAGTGGGGTTTCCCATCCATTGCTACCATTAGTGATTAGTACTAGTTATCTTGTTATTACCCTAATATACAATGAGACTGTTTCATTTTATTTTTTGAAATTTTGGTTGTCATCGATATTTCAATGCATCCTGCCGTCAATGTTATGAAAAACCTATCGAATCATCTTTGGTTGGCATTGATAGTTCAAGTTTTTCAATTAGTTATTTTATGTCACCACATGACATAGATAGGGATATTTTTGATGGAGTGGTTGGTCGATAAATTGACAATCGTGGAGTGTGTTGAACTTTTGATGCAATTCTAGTGACATTGACTTTCGACGTTTAAGTGTCAAAATTTTGACCAACCATGCAACAAAAAATATGTCTAAATTTACTAGTGAGTACTGATAGATTCTCTCCAGATCATTTGTTCCACTCCTTTCTTAATCTATAATTTTCTAGCACAATCAACAATTGATAGGTTCCCCCCTTCTAGAATACAATCTTGTTGTGTTGTTCTAGGTGCTGATACTTTCCTTTTAATTCCATGGTCAATAATTTTTTTAGTAAACTCATTAGACATAAACTCACCACCTTAATTATATCTTAAATATTTCAACTGCTTACTAGTTTCCTTCTCAACTCTGTCCTTGTACCATTTGAACAATTGAAATGCATCATATTTAACTTTTAGAAAGATCACAATCATCATTTTTGAGTAATCATAAACAAATAGAATAAAGTATCTATCACCATTAAAACTTTCAACTTTCATGGGACCACAAAGATCAGTATGAACCAAATCCAATATATCATTAGATGAATGTGATTTTATTAAGAAATTTGACTTCATCATCTTATCAAGTTGACATTCTTTACACATGACATTATCATTACACAAGTTTGGTAAACCTCTCAATTTCTTTTCCTACTCACTTTAATCATATTGTCAAAATTCACATGATAGAGTCTCTTATGCAATAACCAAACATCTACAACTTTAGAAAATAGAATGTACTTATAGTAGGATCTAGGTAAAATAGGTCACCTCTTGCTTATCCACCAACACCAATCAATTTTCCATCAACATCAAAGATTTTAACATTTTTTGTTCAAAAATTCCATTTGGTAACATGTGTTATTTATTTGTGCCACACTCAACAAATTGAATTTCAAACCTCAAAGCCAATAAGCATCATTACCTTTTATCTTATCATTCAACATTAGTGAACCTCTTCCTTTTGCAAGACACAGAACATCATTTCCAATCTTAACAATTCCACTATCATACTCTTATAGTTTATAAAAATTACCAATTTCACTAGTTATATGATGTGAACAACCACTATCTATAGTCCAGGTTTCATTATTGCTAATATAAGATATAGGATCTAGTGATAGGGCTACCTTAGATCTCTTATACTGATAGTATTTGTTGAGGTCGTGCTTTTAGCAAACATCATAGAGATCCTTTTTTAATAGGTGGTGTTGGCACTCAAAATTGAAGCTCTGATTTTGAGTACCATTTTGTGAAACCACATCAAATTTGAGCCTATAAGAGCTTTTCATGCATGTGTACCCAACTATCAGTTTAAGGCCTAAGAGGTGTTTAATGTTTCTAATACCTTGCATTCAACATATGCTTACATCCCATGATGATAAGTCTCTTCTATCCATTTTTCCCCCCATTCAACCCATTACTAATAACCAATCTAAGAGATCTTCAACGAGTTGTATCCTTTGATGTGGGTTAACATGCTCCTAGTTGGGGTTAACATCTCATGTTAACTCAGTCTCTTCATGCGCCAAGTTGGTTCAATTCCTTCATGTGCCAAGTTGGTTCACTTTTGTTCTTTGGCTAAGTGAGCTTAGTTTCCTTCATGTGTCAAGTTGTGGGTTAACAAACACATTGAGAAGGGTTAATATTTCATGTTAACCAATTTTTCTATTTTAGAGAGTGACTTTCGTTGCTTCTGCAATATCGCAAAATCACATGCTATCTCCTCCATTGTGCATTTGGGAATGTACCATCCAACATATTCATGCCACATGGCAGATACTTCTTGTGTTGGGTTTCTTTTAATTAGATGGTGCTCATATTTTTACAGCATTGTTTGGGCCTCTTGCAAAGATACAATGGTCATTAGATTTAGGAACATCTTTGAATATTTTAAAGTGCATCTCAACCATCCATTTGACATAAAGAGATATTGGATCTATGGTTGTGTCTTATTCTTCTGTTGAAGATATTTTTTGCAACATTTGGGCTATCTACTTCAAAATAAAGATCTAAATCTATGGTTCATCTTATTAGGGGAAAATCAAATTTATTCCATGTGGTTTAAACTCTACATTTTTGAGGTGGGTTAACATAGCGTGTTATCCCATCTCGCATTTTTTAGCAGTTATGTTTTTTATCCCACATGGAGAACTGACAAGTGGCATCTAGGGATTGGTGAGAAATAAGGTAAAAGTGAAAAAAAAAATATTAAAATATGTCTAGCCTATGTGCATTCTAAAGATTTGAAATCTTTTAAATAAATTTGAGATATAATGTAAAGTTTAGACTTTATTAAAAAGTTAAATACTTTCAACATTTAATTGGTTTGTGGCCTAGAGCCAGAATTATCAAATGCACACTAGAGGGGGAATTTTTATCAGGAATGCATAGTGAAATATACTGTTGGAACTAGGAAGAGATCATTTTTCCATTTCTATAGTCAATTTTTACACAAGTATTCACTAGAAGCAACTACAAGAGGATTTGTACTTTTGGGGGCTCCTTAGTGATAAAGTGCATTTTTCATGTTTTCAAAGGGAAATGAAACTAGATATGATCAAATTTGCATTAAGTTTGATTTCATCAGTTGTAAAGGTAAAATTGAATATTTTAAAGGCAGCTGGAAGTAATGATGTTTTTGCTAACAATACAGTTGAATTTCAGGCAAAAGCAAAAGTGACAAGCCAAAATCAGATTTGAAGATTCAGCATAGTTTATGATGTATTTTTTATATTTCTCCATGGGATATTTTGTTGATTACTTTAGGGAGATTTATTAGATATTTTGTTACATCATTGATGTTTTTTGATTGCAGGTAGATGAGGAAGTTCAGTTTCAACAACATTAGAATGAAGACATTTTCAGTAGGACACATGTCAATTTTAGATTCCAGATCCTGAAATATCTTCTCTTCTATATATATTTCTTCTCTGGTCATTGTAAGGAGTTCCAATTTTTATGACTAGTAAGACCACAAGGTTGGCTCTAGTTTTAGAGTTGTGATACCATTTTTCTCAATATTCCTCTATTATGAACAACATTAGTTGTATTTCTTTTGAAGCATTGTTATATTACATAGTCATCCTTTGTGAATTTTCTAAATTTTTACATACATATGATGTATTATTCTCAATGAGATTAATGCAAAAGCTTCATTTATCTTAGTTTCATTATGATTATCATCTCCTTCCTCTATTATTTGCAATGTTTTGTGTTTAAGAACTATGAGCTTAAACTCAATTACAATCCCTTAAGGTTGTATCTCTAGATAAATTTTCTATTGGAACAAAGATCCATGTAAATGCTTGTTTATATTGACAGGGTTGCAGTTTTCACTAGAAGGATTTTACAATAAGTATGAGAGTTTTTATGAAGATTGATCTCTATTTGCAAGTCAAATAGATAGATCAGATGTCTGGATATATGATTATACTTCAGGTGTCCATGTGTATGATAAGGTCTAGTTGATGCCCAATGGATAAGAGACTAGTCATCTTAGAGATTGCATGTTCTCTGTTGTTGCATACCTGGGTTTTGTTGATGATTCAATCATTAATCGAATATCTTTCCCTTTATGTTTAAGACTTGAAATATTTTCCCTCACTTGGTTTATCAAGTTCATATGCTCTATTATAAGCTATTTCACACTCATGAATTCGTGCATAAATATAGAAGATTAAGGGGTTGTATTTGTTATCTAGATTCAATTGTATGTCTTTACACTAGTACCATATAAAGAATCTGAGGTCCACCCCCCTAGGTCTTGCAGAGCTATAGAAGAAGAAGGAATTATGCCTTATAGTTGGCCCAATATTAGTAGTCAAGTGCATCCATCATAGGAATTTGCTAGCCTTAGATGTATTAGTCTAGTTTCTTGGTTATTTTTAAATCAGTTAAATTAGGAGCCAATAGGTAGAGCCTCACGTGCTAAGGCACCATTGGATTTTATATATAATTATCTTATGTCATTTCTCACTCATTATTTTGGTGCTCATTATGTATGCACCTTCATAGATGATTTCTCCAAACGCATATGGGTATAATTCTTGAAGTACAAGTCCAATGTCTTTGATTCATTTGAAATATTTAAGACATTTATAGAGAAACAATCTTATCTCTCTATTAGGTGGATATACACTAAAAATGGGGGGAATATGTGAATAAAAATTTCTTTTTTTTTTTCTTTTTGCATGGTTTACAACATCAATTTTTAGTTTCATATACCCCTCAGCAAAAAGGGGTTACTAAGAGAAAGAACATAATGTTACAGGAGATGGCCAATTATATGATATAGTCTCAACCTATGATTTCATCATTTTGGGGTGAGGCTATCAATTGTGTGAACTATATTCAAAATCAGATTCGTAACAAGGTATTGTGACATTTGACTCCTAAGGAGGCTTGGATTCATCTCAAGCCTGATGTTTCACCTTTTAGAGTTTTTGGTAGTGAGTCTTGGGCATTTATTCCAAATGCCCAAAGGAAAGTCATGGAGAGAAAGATTTGACCACTCATATTATTTGGTTATTGTGAGGATTTGAAGGCATACAATGTTGTGATGTGGAGGGTAATCAAACTTGGAGGTTAATTTCTCTCACTTTATTTGATGCAGTTTCTCCTCAAGTTATTACTATGCGGATTTGGGGGTAGTTTTTTCAAAGCCAAAAATGAATTTACTATTGTACAAGGTGTCAGTTATTATTTTTCTATTGGATGACTTATTCTAGCCCTAATTTTGTAAGTGACAAAATCTTGTATAAAATGGATTAGGGTTAGGGATTTCATAATGTATTATGAGATTGTAACTTCTTGTTTTGGTATTGAGTTGTAAGAAATTATGGATTGTAATCACTTGATAATAATAATAATATTGAACTCATTTTTGGTGGATGTAGCCCAGGGATTGGGTGAACCACATTAAATTTTTGGGTCTTGTGTTCTCTTTTGTTCAATTTATTATTTACTGATATTGGTTATATATGTATATAATTGTTATTTTTTCTCATTAATCTGAACAAGTTGTATCAGAGTGAGGTGTCATCATTTTTTTATCCATCCTCTGTAGCAAGGTCTCATGATTAAGTGGGAGTCTTGTGATTAAGTAGGAACAATGTCAGATGAGGGTAAGATGAAGGTAGATAAGTTTAATGGACAAAAATTTTAGTTATGGAAGATGAAATGGAGGACTATCTTTATTAGAAGGATTTGTGGTGGTCATTGGAAGGAAAATCCAAGAAACTAACAACTATGATAGATGAGGAATCTAAGATTCTCGATCAAAAGGTACTTGGAAGTATTCACTTATGCTTGGCATAATTGGTGGCATTTAATATTAAAAAATCAAAGATGACTGTAGAGTTGATGCAAACCCTAACAAGGTTGTATGAAATTCCCTCTACTTCAAATAAGGTATTTCTCATGAAGCATTTATTTAATATTAAGATGGTAGAAGGTGGATCTGTTGCCGGTCATTTAAATAAGTTTAATATGGTTACCAATCAATTATCTTTTGTAAATTTCAAATTTGATAAAGAAAATAGGGCTCTCTTGATTTTGTGTTATTTGCTTGAAGGCTGGAATGGCTTGGTAATGGTTGTGAGTATTTTTTCTCTAGATCTAATACCCTAAATTTTGATGATGTAATTGGGGTTATTTTGAGTGACAAAACTCAAGGAAATCATCAAGTGGATCTACATTGGGAAGTGCTTTAAATGCACAAAGTAGAGGCATAATGACTGAGAGAGGAAATAATTTTGGAAATCACAGGAAATCAAGAGGTTAAACAAAGGGAAAGAGTTCTCAATCTAGAGGACCAAGAGATTGTTGGTATTGTGGAAAACTAGGGCATAAGAAGAATGATTATTGGACTTGAAAAAAATGGAGACAAACAAGAAGGGAACAAGGAGGAAAATGTGGCAAGTAATAAATTTGAAGAGGATGCTTTGCTTCTTTCTTTAGAAAGTGTTGATGATTCATGGGCTTTAGATTCAAGGGCTTTATTTCATGCTACTCCATATAAAGGTTATTTCTTGATTATGTCCAAGGGGATTTTGGGCTAGTTTATTTGGGGGATAATGAACCCTGTTAGATTGTTAGAAAGGGAAAAATTAAGATTAAGTTATAGAATGAGAATCACTGGCTACAATAAGAGGTAAGATATGTTCCAAGGCTGAGTAGGAATTTAACTTCAGTAGGGCAACTAGGTGATGAGGGTTGCATAGTTACTTTTAATGATAAAAAATGGAAGGTTTCAAAAGGTTCTCTTGTAGTAGAAAAAGGTGTGAAAGCAGGCACCTTATATCTTTGTATGGGTCATGTTTTTCCTTCTACTTTAATTTTTTACAGAAAAATGAATGTTTAGGAATAGTTGTTGTAGTTGAGCAAGGAGAACAAATAGTTGTAGATTCTAATATAGAGCTAGGCACAACAAACTTGGGCACATGAGTGAGAAAGGTATGAAATTAATTCATTCAAAGAAAGTATTACCAGGTATGAAATGTGTTAATATGGATTTATCTAAAAGTTCTGTGTATGAAAAACAAAAGAGAGTGAGTTTTGTGAAGACTAGAAAGGAAAAGAAAGATGAAAAATTAGAGCTTGTGCATATATATTTATGGGAACTAACTTAGGTATCTTCCCTTGGTGGCTCTCATTATTATGTTCCATTTACTGATGATGTAACTAGAAAAGTATGGGTTTATTTCCTTAGACAAAAACCTAATGTATTTCAAACTTTTAAAAAATGGAAATGCTTGGTTGAAAATGAGACTAGTAAAAAGCTAAAATGCCTCAGATATGATAATGGTGGTGAGTATTGCAACAAATAATTTGAAGATTATTTTTCTTCTAATGGTATTCAAGGATAGAAAACTATTCTAAGGACTTCATAGGAAAATGGAGTGGTTGAACACATGAATAGGACAATAATGGAGTGTAAAAGGAGCATTAGGTTGCGTTTTGGGCTGCCCTTAAACATGTAGGTTGAGGCTATCAATATTGTTATAGAGTTGATCAATAGAGGTCCCTCTAATTATTTGGGTTGTGGTATTCCAAAGGAAGCATGGACTGGTAAGAAGGTGAGTTATTTTTTTCTCAAAAACTATGGTTGTGAAACATTTCCACATATAGATTCTAAAAATAGAACCAAGCTAGAAGCTAAGTCAAAGAAATGTGTATTTTTTGGATATGACATTGATGAATTTGGTTATAAGATTTGGGATTTTGAAAATCTTAAAATTGTAAGAAGCAAGGATGTCATATTCAATGAGAAAGTGTTGTACAAAGATCTGTTGCAACAACATGACAAGAAAGAAAATGATCATGTTGGGCTAGATGATACTCTAAAAGATGATGTTCTAGTAGTCCATCATGTGTCTCAACAACTGCAACAACAAATACCATACACCCTAGTGAATGTTAGATGGTCAACAAGGCTAAGTAGGACTCCATAAATAATTTTTCCCTATTTATATTCTATTTTATTGATAAATGTTGGTGAATTTGAATGTTATGATGAAGCTATGTAAGTGGATACAAAGATTCAATGGGAGTCTACAATGACAGAAGAACTGGACTCCTTGTTGAGAAATCAAACTTGGGATTTATGTAAGTTTCTTATAGCTAAAAGGGCTATACAAAATAAATTAGTTTATACATTGAAAGGAGGAGGATGGAAGTAAGAAACTATTTAAAGTCGAGTTAGTTGTAAAATGATTTGCATAGAAAAAGGGCATTGCTTTTGATGAGATATTTTCTCTTGTTGTTAAAATGACTTCTATTTGCACTATTTGAAGCATTGTAGTTATTGAATATTTGAATTTGGAATAGCTCGATGTTTTAAAAAAACTTTTCTCATAGTGATTTGGATGCAAAGATATATATGGTACAACCATGGGGATTTGATGTCAAAGTTAAGGAGAATTTAGTGTACAGATTGAAGGAAATTTTATATGGCTTGAAGCAAGCATCTCAGCAATGGTATCTTAAGCTTGATAGTTTTATGAATGAGCATAGGTATACTCAGTTTCATTCTAACCATTGTGTTTACTTTAAGAGGTTATACGATGACAACTACATTATTTTATGTTTATATGTTGATGATATGCCTATAGTTGGGTCAAACATGGTTTACATGAAGGGGTTAAAACAACAGTTAGCACATTAATTTTCTATGAAGGACTTGGGGGTAGAAAAAAAAAATCCTTGGTATGAAAATTTGCAGAGATAGGAAGAACAAAAAATTGACATTATCTCAAATTGATTATATTGAGAAGGTGTTGCAACATTTCTCTATGGAGAATGCTAAAGTTGTCAGTACACCTTTGCCTGCTCATTTGAAATTGACTATGGAGATGTGTCCAAAGATACAAGAAAATGAGATTAAAATGTCCAAGGTACCTTTTTCTTCAACTATGGAAAATTTAATGTATGTTATGGTATGTCATAGTTCAGACATTGCACAAGCAATGGGAGTTGTTCGTAGGTATATCAGTCATCCTAGAATTGAGCATTGGAATGTAGTCAAATGATTTCTTAGGTATTTGAGAGGAAAAACTAGTAAGTGTTTACATTTTGGGGGCTCTACTACTGATCTATAGGGTTATGTTTGCTAAAATTTGGTAGGGGATATTGATACCAAGCAGAGTACTACATGTTATGTATTTACTGTTGGTGGGACAATAGTGAGTTGGATTTCTCAGTTATAGAAGGTGAATGCTTTATCCATCATAGAGACATAGTATATTGTTGCTATAGAGGCAACCAAGGAGATAATATGGCTTCAATTATTCATTGAAGAGTTGGGGCACCCACAGATGGACAATTATTTGTTTATAGATAGCCAAAGTGTCATTCATCTTGCCAAGATTTTTTCTCTACATGTAAAGATAGAGTACGTAAAGTTGTGGTACCATTTCATTCAGTCACTTTTTTATGATGGATACTTAAAAGCTAGAGAAGACACATATAAATTAAGTGGGAAGTTATTATTGTAGAGTCTGATCAATCTCCAAGTGACAAATTGTTGTGATGTGGAGCCTAATTAGACTTCAAGGTTAATTTCTCTCGTTAATTTCTCTCACTTTATTCAATGTGGGGATTTGGGGTTTCTGCCCCCAAGATGGGGTCAAGGGGTAGCACCCCTTACGAGGTCCTAGGGTAGAGCCCCAAGTATGTTCCTTGTCATAGTATGAGGTGGGATCGAGGGTCACTGCCCTCATGGTAGTTTTCTAAGGCAACACCCCTGAAGCCAAAAATGAATTTACTATTGCAAAATACATCAGATGTTATTTCTCTATTGGATGACTTATTCTAGCCCTAATTTTGTAAGAGACAAAGGCTTGCATAAAATAACTTAGGGTTAGGGATTTCATAATGTATGCTGAGATTGTACCTTCTTGTAGCAATACTGAGTTGTAAGGGACTGCAAATTATACACTGGATAATAATAATATTGGATTCATTATTGGTGGACATAGTCTAGGGATTAGATGAACCATGTTAGATTTTTGTGTCCTATGTTCTTTTCTATTCAATTTATTATTTTATGATATTGGTTATATTTTCATGTAATTTTCATTTCTATCTCATTAATCCTAACATACAAGTTATGTGATCCTGATTTCATAAGGGTCTTATTTTGGCAAGATGTCCAGTTTGATGAGTGTTATCTTTTGAAGGAGCCTCCATCACCATCTTCTCCCTTACTTCCTAATACTCTATCTTCTCCTCTTTATGATTCCATATCCTCTAAGGATGATTCACATGATGATCTACCTTTTCCACATCAACCAAATATTCAACGTATGTTGAATTGGGATCGTGATGATGTCGATGTAGCTGGATCATTGGCTAAAGAACTTTTAGATTTCAATGCACTTGTTCTTAGACATCTGGTACTAGTAGTCTGATTCATTCCATTTCAAATGATCCTCAAAAATTTTTAGAGGTGACAAGCTACCTTGAGTGGGATAGGGTTATAGATGAGGAGTACTCTTCTTTGCTGAATAATTGCACTTGGGATCTAATTTATCATCTTCTAAAAGGAAGAAAGTTGTTTTAGTGCAAGTGGGTGTACTATACCAATTTTTCTTCAAATGGTTATATTTATAGGTGTAAGGTATGTCTTTTTTGCAAAGGGGTTTTCACAGGTTTAGGGTGTTGATTACTCTAAGACCTTTTCTCCTGTCACCAAGATGAATTTTATTTTCCTTGTACTATCTCTTGCAACTTCTCAGGGATGGACATTATATCATATGGATGTGAAGATTTCCTTCTTGCATGGGGATATTCATGAAGAGTTCTATATAGCACAACTATAAGGATTTCTGTAGGACTCTTTTCTAGTTTGAAGACTTAGGAAGTCATTATTTCATCTCAAATAAAATCCTTGGGCTTGGTGTGAGAAAATGGACTCTTTTTTTTGCTTGCCTCACACTTCACATGATGTCATTCCAATCCTACAATATACATTCAACATCATGGGGATGATATTTTGGTACTTGTGATATATGTTGATGATTACATTATCACAAATAGCTCATCCTCTGTGATTCAAAGTGTTTAGTGAGATTTGATGGAGCAATTTGAGATGATAGATCTAGGTCTTGTGCACTATTTTTTGGGCCTACAATTTATTAAGTCTTTGGATAGGATTTCCCTACTCTACCAAAAGGATGCTTTTTATATTTTCCATAGATTCAACATGTTTGATTGCAATCATGTACCTTCACCTTTTTATCTAGGTGTTGTTTTATCTAATGCTTTCTCTACTCCTACATTGGATTCCACATTATATAGATAACTTGTGGGTAGTTTTTTGTACCTGAAACACACTTATCCTAATCTTTCATTTGTGGTTCAACTTGCCTCTAGATTCTTATATCATTCTCATGAGATTCATTGGAAAGATTTCAAACATATCTCGAGGTACATATTGTTGGAATTTACAAGTGGGAAGAAACACTTCCAAGAGGGGGGTGAATCAAAAGTATCTAAATTTAGCCTCTAAAAACCTTTTTAGCTGAAAACATTCACATGCATCTAATCCATCTAATAAGCGAGAAAGTAAAGACATGAATGAAAATAGATAACACAAGACTTGGTAACCCAAAAATCCTCAAAAAATGAGAAGGTAAAACTAGGGTTGGGATGACACCCACAAAATATCACTACAACAATGTGTAACTATTCAAGGTTACAAAATTTGACCACTTCCATTAGTCTACCCTGTGAAAGGCTTGTCCTGTTAAAGACTTTACATCCTATTAAAAGTGACCTGGTTAAAGGATTTCACTACCCTGCTAAAAGTAGGCCTGGTTAAAGGACTTTAGTACATTCACTTGGAATGCCACCCTATTAAAGGATTTACAAATGGCTATTAGGCCAACCTAAGTCCATAGGATTTCCATTATCTAATACAATTGCTAGAGAGTATTAGAAAGTATTTGACCTGATAGCATTACCATCTCCAAATGTTGATTCTAGATCCTTGTTCTACTCTAACTAACCTAATCCTTGTTTGATCTGATATGTCACTCTTCGAAGTTCTAATAATCTATTCTTGATCAACTAAATGATGTAATGTTGCTCTGTTCTTCTAAGTCTTTTCACACTTCCCTCTGAATTTTTCTATAGTTTACCCATACACTTCATTCACCCATGCATACAATGGGGTATCATCTTCCTTTTAAAGATTCCAAAGACTTAGGGCTAGGTATGAATCTATGATCCATATTCATTCTTCATTTCCCACTTAACTCATGCACTTTTCTTATTGGTTGCATGCCTATCTCCATTTTTCTTATTGGTTGCATGCTAATTGCATAGGTAATGCAAAAGATTTGATCTTATCATTAATATCCTTTGAGATTATTCTATATGGCTCAAAAATGGTTTACATAGGTTTTTGTGTGATTACAAACAACTATGTCCAATTTGTGTTACTCTACACTTGTTACCTCTAATGCTTGGCACTTGATCATTATGTTACTCGGCACTTGAACTTACTCGGCATTAACTATTTACTCAGCATCAATTGTTTACTTGGCATCAATACATATTTTACTTGGCATGTGTTACTAGCTCAGCATGAACTTAGTAAACATCTTAAGTGTGTGGACACAAAATAGTCAAAACTAGTCTTAGATTCAACAATCTCCCCCTTTGACATGAGTGTCGAAAACACTTAGCAGTATATCAAAGTCTAATCTCTTCGAGTAAAATAGGCATACAGTTTGGCATATATACAAAACTTCAAAACTTCTCAAAATTTTGTTAAAAAACTATATATATATATACCTCAAAATTTTTGTAACTCCCCCTGAGCTGATGTGCCATTTCTATTCCTATAACCAAAATTCTTGTGTTGTATGTGTCTCATGCTGATGTATCTAATACTCTTTGCCTTTTTTTTTGTATCTGTGTACCCTATTTTTGCTTCCTGGACTTTGTATCTGTGTTACCTTCCATTCTTATTTATAACTCCCCCAAAACATTATATCTCCCTCTTAATTATTTCTTCCCCTTAACTATATCTCCTCGTTTTTGACACTTATGTCAAAGGGTTCCAAGGATTAAGACCATATTTTGCCAAAAATGTTTTATTGACCTCCAAAATCATCTTGAGAGAAGCATCCCAATCATACAAAGCAATTTCCAATGATTTATGTTGGATAGTTGTCTCTACTACAAGATGAACAAGACCTTCTAAAGAAGAAAGATTAGGATCTTTCTTTAGAATAGTCTCTGCATAGGCTTGTTCCTTATGGAGTACTTCTAGATTTGGGATAATGGAAGACTAAATTTGCATTAGTTTGGCCTTGATATTGGCCTCTTCTTCTATCGACATAGCTAACTCTTTCTGTGTGTGAAGCGTTTGGGCAAACCGCTTCTCACTTTGAGTTGGATCTTTTAGTAGCTGTGTGCTAGAAATCTTTAGATTTCGCTCCAAGCTCAGTATCCTTTAGCTTGTTTCCTGTGTGAAGTATGAGAAATCACACAACTTTTTGTACAATGAGAATACATTCTCAAGTACCTTCTTTACTTTTTCAATCTTCTTTACGAATTCAACCTATGAAAGTGTTATTTCACTTAATATTTTCTCATTAATTTTTCCTTGAAATTTCTTCTCAGACCATTCCATGAGTTTCACATTGGTTTTTGGGTCTTCATTAGTCACCTGTACTATAATATCTATCAATTGTTCCAATATAGGCTTGGTTTCATTAGGTGTCTGCAAGCTAAAGGCATCCAGAAAGATGTCCTTAATTTCATGTAATGCTTTCCTTTATTTATACTCCTTCCTAAGTATTTCTTGATTCTTCTTCCTCTCTAATGCCTGCTACATGATGTTTATTTGTTCAAGGCTCATGTTTGCATGATCAAATTTGGGTATCTCTATTTCTTCATCTAATATAGGGTCTCCATAGTGAAGTACCCTTGCAACCTTGGTAGAGCTTGAGCCTAGTGTAGGAATTTGCAATGGCATTGCATCAATGCTTGGTTGCTGAAGGAATTTTGTAGGAGTGCCAGTAGTTGGTAGATTTACTAATTTCTATATGGCAACTTGCTCCTTCTCCTTTGGAATTTCCTTGTCTTCATCTGATCTCCCTGAATCAATTATAATTATTTGAGGTGTATCTTTTGCGTACTATAGGAATAGATGTAGCAATCTATCTTGTTTGCCTTGTTGATGTGTCTCTATCTTCTTCTATAGTTGGCCTTTGCAGCATGATATCAATTGTTCCAGATGTGTCAACTTTGGCTGATGGAACTAGTGATGTAGGCACTAGAAATTGAATGCTAGTAGCTATAGAGATGAAAAAAGGTTATTCTTGTGGATTCACCTCAGCTCTAGATGAGTCAACTACTACTTTCTACAACTCATCCACACTGACCAATATTGGATTAGTACATAACTTTTCTTGTTCAGTGGATTGGTCAAGGATCTTTTTGAGATCATCTGTAGTCAATGGATTGATGTTTTGACAAGATTTGTCAGGAACATCCTTCATAGTTATGGTATTTACAGGTATAGAGATGACATGTGGAGGGCTAGGAGGTGGTAATTGTGTGTCTTGCACACTCTAATATGTTTGCTACTCTTTAGTTGTTGCCATTTCATCTTCTTTTTCTATTTCCTCCTCCACTATTTTATCTTCCTTCTCTTTCTTACCGGCCTCAACCTTATTTTCATCTTCATCCTCTTCAATATTTTGTCCCTTAAAGGGATCCTCTTCTCCATCCTTGACAGTAGTCAAGCCATATATCAACTTCCACATTCTTGTTGATTTATTGACAACTTCTTCAATTTTATTTTGCAAGATGTTGAAGGCTCTATATTTTGGTGCAAACTTGCTCCTGTGTTTCTTATTTGCCTTAGTTATTTGACCTTTAGTCAATTCTGGCATTACTTGTGCCAATGTGGATTCTCTTATTTCTTTTTCCATTTTTAAACAATAATGCCACTTGTTTTAAGCAATTTCATATAACTCCTTGGGCATTGTATTGTCTAATTCAATAGGAGTGTTCTTGAATTCTACCATCATGGCATATACTGATTCTTCAACTTTATTCTGATCTTCTCTACTCAATTTATTAAAATCAATATTTTTCAATTTAGAAAAATCTACATTCTTCCTAAAATTATCACAAATTTTATCAATATTTGACTTAGGAGCATGGCTTACCACTCTAAATTGGCCGATATCTTTAGATTTTTTCCTTTCCTCATCATTTGATTCTAGTTGTGCAACATATCTTCTCTTTGGTTTCTTCTACACATGACCAATCAACTCAGTAGCCTTCTTCTTCTTTTTGTGTTGCTCCTTAGCCCTTTGAGTTGAGGCTCTTGTGGTGGCCCTTGTTATAGGTATAGTTGACTTGGCTTGGGTTGGCTTTGCAACCTTCTTTTCTTTAGGCTGGGCTATAGGCTGATTTTTGGCCTTTCTCTTCTTGGGCTCAGCTTGAGTAGGTGCTTCCTCAGCTTCTTCTTCCTCAACACCTTCTTCCTTTTCTTCATCCTCACCTAAGTCTTGTGTCAATGCAAGAAGTTAATGTTCCTCTTCATCATCATCATCATCTTCCTCTTCCTTAGCATCAACACCTTCAACAAATTTTTCTTTAAGCTTCTTAACAAGCTTGTCTTTCTTCTTCAAAGTGGAGGTAGTCTTCAACTCCATATCCACTTTGGATCTCACCACATCATATGTTCCAAAATGTGGTGCATCCTTGTCAATTTCCTATGTAAGCAATTTTGTAACTATTGTTGATGCTTCATCAATATTTATCTCATATCTTAATGGTCTTAGCCATCTAGTCCTTGGAATTGTTTCTTGGATATAAGTATGATCAAAATCAACTACGAAACAAATATCATTGATGTGCTATTCCACTAGGGAAACTAGTATCCTTGGTCTTTGCTTCATGGATTTCTTGAAATCCTCAAAGTAATTGGTCATTAGAGATTCAAAATTATCTCTTATTTTCTCAATGTACTCATTCATTTGAGTAATAGTTGACTTATCTAATTTCCAATCTACTTTGCCAAAAGAGGGAAATTATTCCAGAACATAGAAAAATATATAGATCAGAATTGATCCAAACTTACATTGAGCACCTTTTGATCTTCTTATTGCTCCCAGATTCTCCATGATCTATTGTAATAACAATTCTACTAGATCATATGTATGATCCTTCTTGACAATTTTGTAGGCCACATCCACAGCAATGCATGAAACGCTATTCAATCTACTTGATTGATAGAACTTGTGAGATATGATTCTTACTACAAATTCCAAAAGGGGATCTGTTATTGTATCAATAGTCATACCCCTTTTGTTCCATTTCACCCTGATGTTCTTTTCAATTGCTTCCTTAGAATCACTTTGCAGGGTCTTGTACCAATCTAGTGTTGGAAAACCTATAACCCTATGCATGATTCTCTTTGTTATCTTGATAGATCCTCCTTCTAACCATAAATAACCATTATGTATTCTGCATAGGACAATTCTTAGCCATTTGGTTTTGAAAACTGTGGGGAAAACTAGGGCACAGGTTAAGCCCTTTCTTTCAACTATTTGAAATTCTTCCTTTAACACTCCATTTTCACACAGTTTATCATATGCTTGATGAATCTCCATGTCTCCTATTGCTCCTACCTTGAAATTGTAAAATTTCCTAACATCTTGCACTATCATGACTTTTGATGGAATAATGGATAGTGCGTCGGTAGGGTTGTTCTTATATGCAACTTCTGGAATCAGCCTAAAATCTAGTTGTTTAACCTCATTGCTAACTAACTAAACCTTGAAACCTTCCTTTTCCTTAGGGCTTTTAGAACTAGCAGCCATATTGCAAATCTAGGGTTTCAAAATAAATTAAACTTTATAACTATGCAACTCAAAACTTGAGGAATACCTTAGATCGATGAAAACGGTACTTGATCTTTGTTGAAATCTGTACAAAAGCTTCAATTGTTGTTCATCAATCACTTCTATGTTCTTCTCGTTCTTTCTCTATGTTCAAATGATGAGAAATGGTCGAAAAAATTACCTTATACTCTTCAAAACATAGCATTAAATGCTTAGTGCATATATAGCTATACACTCGACTCCTTAAAGATTTTGGCATAACTCGACTTCCATTGGCTTTCCATCACTCGGCTCCAACTAGATTTCCTCTTCACTAGGCTTCCATTGCCAACTTAGCTATGACCAATCACTTGGATCCTACTAGTATTTTGACATATACTAACATTCACTTGGCATTCAAGGACAACTCGACAACACTGGTGAAAACTTGAATTTCAACTTTGCATCTCTAATCATGTTGATCTCTTCTTTTTAGTATTATCTTATTTAGGAATTAATGTATGATAAAGCTTAGTAAATTAGTCCCTCATGCCTTCTATCTTCTTATTTTGATGAAGTGTGATCACTTGACCTGTTAGATGAAGTGATCCCTTCATTTGATGAGCTACACTCATCTTTCTTCTTCCATGTCTTATTCATTTCTCCTCTAATGTGTTCAACATCTACCTTCTCTTTTCCGTTGTTGACTTCTGACTTGGGCACCTTTGACCTTGTTGTGAAATTCTTGCTGATATGACTAGTCTTCAAGCAACTGAAACATGTGGTTTGCCTCAAACATCTATTGTAGTTCCCTTTAAAATGTATCCCTATGCAATTTTTAGGAATGTGTCCATACTCTTGATAGTAGTGACAACTATACCTAGTGTTGTAATCCCAATTGTAGTGATGTCCATGGTTATTTCCCTTTACAGGCTAATTAGGTGTCCACTTAGGCTTTGATCTACACTCAAAATTTTTATGTCCATACTTATTGCAATTGTAGTAGTGACCTTCAATTTTTGGTGTTCTGATAATCCTAGTCCTGTAGTTATGTGCTTGATGCCCTTGTTTTTTGCACTTGTGACCATAACTTGCATTCTTAGGCTTGTTATGCTGATGGGCATTCTTACTCCTACATATATTAGAAGTTTTTCCCTCTTTACCACATAAATGATAGGTAGGTTTAGTGTTCTTACCTTTGTTACTCCTTTCTTTTGCAGTCTTGGATGACTTTCCTTGTTCAATGC
This sequence comes from Cupressus sempervirens, assembly GCA_028749045.1. Classification (NCBI taxonomy): domain Eukaryota; kingdom Viridiplantae; phylum Streptophyta; class Pinopsida; order Cupressales; family Cupressaceae; genus Cupressus; species Cupressus sempervirens. Next base: position 286,611,479 of record CM053783.1, on the reverse strand, counting down.
TAGTGTAACCACGTCCTGAAGTGTCATTGTTAGCCCTTGGTGATTTTAGTAGCTACTCAAAGTAATTGATTGCTTCATTAGGTTTTTTGAAGCTTTATGCAATCTCCTTTTCTCTTTTTAGTTCATTTTGCAATTGTTCATTTTGCATCTTCAGTGTAGAGATCTCAATGTCCTTGACATTTAGTTCATGATGTGCATTCATCATCTGGCTCAAGGTGTCTAGTTGCATGTTGGAAATTATTTCAAACTCAATTGTCTTTTCCTCTAGCCTATTTGTAAGATTTCTCTTATCATCTTCTATCATGGATTTTTCTTCAATGGCTCTTTTCTTCTATTCAGTCACTTCACAAAGTATTATAGCTTGTGATTCTTGTTCAAGCTTGAGTATTCTAATTTTTCTACTTGAGCTCTATTCTTCTCCATCAAATCTGCTATTGGTACATCAAACTCTTTAGAATATCCATTTGAAAATAGATTTGAGGTGTCAATCTCCTTGTACTGTGTGTCATTCTCAGCTATGGCAATCTCTTTTCTTCTCTTTAAGGATTTCTTCAGTTCTCCTCTAGCTTCTTCCAAAGCATGTAAAGCAAGTTGTATGTCAATTTCTTGATTCTCTATGATCTTCCCAAGTTTGTAGACTTCCATTTCTAGATCTTTTCTCCAAGTTGTAAGGCTCCTTCTTGTGAGAACTTGGCTTTGATACCAATTGTTGGAATTTACAAGTGGAAAGATACACTTCTGAGAGGGGGGTGAATCAAAAGTATCTAAGTTTAACCTCTTAAAATCATTTTGGTTGAAAACATTCACATGCATCCAATCCATCTAATAAACATGAAAGTAAAGACATGCATGAAAACAGATAACACAAGACTTGGTAACCCAAAAACCCTCCAAAAATGAGAAGGTAAAACTGGGGTGGGGATGACACCCACAAAATATCACTGTAGTTATGTGTAACTATTCAAGGTTAAAAAATTTGACCACGTTCAATGGTCTACCCTATGAAAGGCCTATCCTATTAAAGACTTTGCACCTTATTAAAAGTGACCTGGTTAAAGGATTTCACTACCTTGCTAAAGTAGGCCTAGTTAAAAGACTTTAGTACATTCACCTGGAATATCACCCTGTTAAAGGATTTACAAATGGCTATTAAGCCAGCCTAAGTCCATAGGATTTCCATTATCTAAAACAATTGCTAGAGAGTATTAGAAAGTCTTTGACCTGATAGCTTTGCAATCTCCAATTGTTGATTCTAGATCTTTGTTCTATTCTTACTGACCTGATCCTTGCTTGATCTGATATGTCACTCTTCAAAGTTTTGATACTCTGTTCTTGATCAACTAGATGTTGCTCTGTTCTTCTAAGTCATTTCACACTTCCCTGTGAATTTTTCTATAGTTCACCCATACACTTCATTCATCCACACATACAATGAGGTTTCATCTTCCTTTTAAAGATTCCAAAGACTTAGGGTTAGGTATGAATCTACGATCCATATTCATTCTTCATTTCTCACTTAACTCATGCACTTTTCTTATTGGTTGCATTCCTTCTCCATTTTTCATATTGGTTGCATGTTGATTGCATAGGTAATGCAAAAGATTTGATCTTATCATTAATATCCTTCAAGATTCTTCTATGTTAGCTGAAAAATGGTTTACATAGGTATTTGTGTGATTACAAATAACTATGTCCAATCTATGTTACTCAACACTTGATCATTTTGTCACTCAAAACTTGTAGTTCTGTCTAGCTCGGCACTTGAACTTACTCGACATCAACTATTTACTCAACATCAACTAATTACTCGACATGTGTTACTCACTCGGCATGAACTTAGTAAACATCTTAAGTGTTTTGACACAAAATAGTCAAAACCAATCTTAGATTCAGCACATATAGGGCACTATATTCTATGGTATTGACTACACATCAAGGGTTCCTTAAATTTTTTATTACACAAACTTAGATTGGGCTAGTGAAATTGATGAAAATAAATCAACTTAAGGCTTTATCTTCTATCCCGGCTCTGGTCCTATCACATGGTCTTGTAAGAAGAAGATAGCTCACACATTATCATTTATAGAGGCAAAGTACAAAGTAGAAGTGCTAGCTAGTTAGGAGGTCTTATGGCTATGACAATTGATGAAAGAGTTTGGTTTACCTCCTTATAGTCCCACTATACTTTGGTGTGACAATTAGAGTATTATTAACATTTTTTGTAACCTAGTTGAGCATCGTATGAACAAGCATATTGAGCTCCATATGCATTTCATCCATCATTTTGTTTAGGATGGCTCTCTTAGCTTGGATTATATTTCCACTACAAAATAGGTTGTTGAAATCTTCACTAAACCTTTTACATCCCTATGGTATCTTCATCTACATTCTATGTTTGGGTGAAGGAAGTTGTCCTTGGGGGGTCTTAGTAGTGAGGTTTGTCTTCCTTATTTTTTCAAAATTCATTATTATTTCTCTCTTTTTAGAGTAGGGTATTACCCTTGTGGTTTTTTCCAATTTCTCTATTTCATAGATATTTGGTTGTGATTGGGTACCTCATCAAACCATATTGTCAGAACATAACTTTTCTTCAAGAGGATTCCTTTCGGGCTATCTAATGGTGGTGCTACATTTTAGAAGGCTATTGAGCATGCATTTTAAGATTTAAATGAGAAGGTTTTTTTGGTTTAGCCTAATGATATGATAGATTATTCAAAAACTAAAATATAATATTTGTTGCATTTGAAAAAAGTGTTTGAAAGGTGTAAGGAGTTTGGAATTTTAGTTAGGGAGAATAACATGACATTTTTTGTTAAGCATCCCACTACCTAGCAATAGGAAAGGTCTGTATACATGATCCCCCTTCCACTTTTTCTCTTCATTTCCAATATATCTATTAGCCATTATAGAAATACTTCTTTTATAATATAAAATTTATTCTTGCATTTATTCATGGTTTTGTAAAAGGATCTTCTATTTTTTGTGAGACTTACATCCCAAGTTGTAACCTTATTCTTTCTTGAAAATGCATGTCTATTATTAAGATATAATACATAAGGTATTTAATAGGTTATCTTTTCCCTTTCCATTACACTTGTGCGACAAGTTTTCATTTCTTGATTGCTTGTTCTTTTCTAAGGAATCACTTTCTCTAGGTTACAAGGTCATTGTATACCACATGATATCCTTTCTAGCATGATTTTTTTTTTGATGTAAGGATCTTCTCTTTTCTATAAGATTTACATCCTAAGTTACAATATTTTCCTTATTTGCAAAATGTATGTCTATCCTAAATAAATACCCTTACTTGAGAGCTTGAGGAATGACATCCTTCATTAGGAATACCCTTTTTAGCTAGTAATATGTGGGCTAAAAGGGTGCATTCTTGTTCTCTCTCCCTCTTTCTCTTGAAAATGTTATATTTATTCATCAACTTTTCTTGAATGTAGAAATTTAATTGGTTTCTTTCCATGTGTGAATTTTTTTTCATGATTACCTATTCCTTGGATAAAAAATATCTTCCCTTTATCATAAGGGTATAAACACACATTGATGTTTTATGAATTTTCAATTGTTGATGGAAGTGGTCATCCTTGTTCTTTTTTCCTTATTATTCCAACATATTCTTATGTCACCATCATAAGGATGAGGGTATAGATATAGTCTCCTTTTTGTATTATGCAATTGTTATATATTAATGATCTCTAAAGAGATAATTTATTCCTTAGGACTAACTAATTTTAGATCCTTAAGAAGACAATGCTTTTCTTAGGATTGATCCCACTTCATTAATACTAAGGGGATGGAACTTTCATTAGGATTGATTTCTTTTGGACCCTAAGGAGATAACGATATTTTTTAAGATTGGTCCCCATTTATTTATTCATAGAGAAGGCAATGATCTCCTTAGGATTTCTCATACTTTTTGCATCATTATGGACATAGTTCTTTTTATACTATGAATGATCCCATAAGGCACCCCTAAGTGTAAAATTTTCAAACCATCCCAAACATAAAATTTTCAAGATAGTATTTCTAGCATAATGAAAATTTTGAGACCATGAATTTTCCTTTCATCTTTCTTTGGTTAAAAATGGAACTAGCATAACACAACTTGCTATCATTTCCCTCTCCTGCTTTTCTTCTCCTATGAATCACCCAAAATAAAAAAACTTTCTAGACTAGGGAATTCATGATCCTTCTCTCTTCTTCCCATGTTCTCATAGCTATTTTAGTGGGTTATATGATGGAGTCTTGAATTGTATTTGATGTATTCTTTTTCTCTCTTCAAGTGATCACAAATTTTTTGTAATAGATTTTTGAGTAGGATGCTAGTGGTTGAGATATTTTCTTTAGTAAGGTCTCCTCAACTATTTGACTTGGAATATTAGTAAGCTTTAGGATTTTTTTTATGGTTCTATGTGTCCTTGCATATAGATTTACAAGTTAAGATCATTAGCTTAGGGTGTATGTCCTTGAACTTAGCAATATTTTATCTCCTTATAATTTTCCCATGATTGTGATCTCTCTCTCTCTCTCTCTCTCTCTCTCTCTCTCTCTCTCTCTCTCTCTCTCTCTCTCTCTCTCTCTCTCTCTCTCTCTCTCTCTCTCTCTCTCTCTCTCTACTATGAGCATGAGGTGGACTAATACTCCCACTAAAGTAGGGAATAAATGTAACATCCTAAAAAGTAATAACTCTTAATTAGGTGATAATTTGAGCCCCATTTGAGTATGTATGAGTTTCCACTTAAATTTAATGCTCTCTTAATACTCACTAGACCTTTAAATTAATATTATAAGTCCCATATTGATTTATTTTCTTCAAAACTTTAGGTTAGTCCATTTTTCTAAGTATGATCATCTATACTCTCTCTAATTAAATAATTTATTTCATCACTTAGGCCCTATATCCTTATTTGTATCCTTCATAAGCTGTCCTAAATTTTATATGAGTTGTATTTAAAGTCATGCATCTACTATATTTTCTTGTCACCTTTCCCAAAATTTGGCCCATTTTCAATGGTGCATGATGTCATATCCTTGGCACATATCAGTAATAACATCATATCCTATAGGTTTGGGGCCCAAATTTAGGTTTGGTCTCAATGTCATGGTATGAGTAAGAGATTTTAATTTTTAGAAAGCTTGAATCATGAAATGATGGACTGAGTACACAAGCATCTCATCTCTCCTTATTTGGTAGCAACTATTATTTGTAAGACTTATTGACTAGTAGTCAATTAGGCAATCTGATTTCAAGAGCATTCTCAAGGTCCTTAAGCTTTTAAGTCTTCATTCCTTTAGAGAACTATTTTTCTCTTTCTTTATTAAGAATTGGGGAAAAAACTATAACATCCATCATCCAAGGTTCTATATTCCATGATTTCCCTTTGGATTTTTGTGGAGTTAAGCCATTTCAATAATATTTGTGTTCATATCTAAAGAAGGCATGAGTTAATTTGAACCTATCCTTTATTTCATATTTTCTCATGAAATTTTATTTCTTTTTCAAGGTTTATTACTAAACAAGGGTTGACTAATGAAAACCCCTTTAAGCCAACCTTCTTCCCCATTTTTTGTGTATAGAAGAAGAGGTTATAGAACCTCCAGACAAGATCTTGGAAGATCGGGAATTGTTAGATGATGCCTAGAAAATTCAGTTTAAAATACTAGATACAACTCACCA